>JAODTK010000251.1:0-15002 GCA_026419785.1 Sclerodactyla briareus | reverse complement strand
TTCAAAAACGCAGTAGTTCTCCAGGAACCGACGGCCTTTTTCGGCTAAACACAATATTGTCGAATGAATTCTCAATGGAGAATCGGTAGATTTCCTTCACCATTTTACGCAGTGTGGGTGTACAAGAATTTGCGGTCATTGGGAAACTCCGTAAATAAGTTCCCCACCCCCCCCCCCTATGGGTCCAGTTTTGAGCTGTTTTATAGGGTGTTCTTTTTGTGGTCGAAATGCTATGTTAAACTTACTACTCTGTTCTGATTGGACAATAGGACAGAGCTGGCCTTTTTAGGTCCAATAAAAATCGAATAGAATCAGCACTCAGAACTTCTACAGCGTCCATGGCATAGTGTTGTCCAACTGATATTTGTAATATTGAATTGGGGAGCTCATCGCAGCAAGTATCGAAATTATCAGAGTTAATACCATATTTCATTCCATCCTAATGTTTGATGTTACCCATCAATTTTCAGAATGTGGGCATGTCATATTGTAAAGGTCAGTCGAATTTATCCACAATACGAGCTACGAAAGAAGAATATAGAATCATATAATTTGGCAAGTCAAACTAGACTTGCGCGAGGCAAAAGCGAGCCTAGTTTTTCAAAATTTAAAACCACCCAACGGAAACTTTTTCTGAATTATGGCCAGTAATTGCGATACAACATATGCGATTATTAGGGGTGATTCTAGCTTGTAATCTAGATCAATGTTTATAAAATTTCACCATTATTCGACAGCATTTTTTATCAATACACATCTCAAAGGTGCTATAATAAATCCGGAAATTTGTTTACCGTTATCGGCAATTTGCGTTAACTGTAGGAGCCCCATTGAACACAAAGTTCGTTGGCCATTGACCTCGTTTTTCCGTTATGTTCTTTTCCATAATGTATACCACGTATATATTGAATATATATGCACGTATTAATTTCAAACCAATCAGCGATCAGGACATATACACATATAGATTCGAATATATCCACCTATATATTCCAATAGACAAGCTTTAACTCGAATTTATGCACCTATATAATTCCGAATATATCCACGTATATATTCGAATCTCTCACTATATATTCGACATATATCCACAGTATATATATACCGATAGATCCACTATGTAGTCGAATATATAACACGTATTATAATTCGACTATATACACGATATTAATCAACCAAGATCACAGCAGCGGAACTATATACTTTATTAAGTCGCATATATCAACCTATATATTCTATATATCCACGTATTAATCACCCAGTCACGCCGAGAACTAGATGACCGATCCCATCCAAACTCTCCCCCTTTACTATGCAAATCATCTTGCATAGCTATCCTGCATATCCAACCAGCCTCAACCTCTCTCAAATGGTCTTTGCGATACATTTCGTAAAACACGACGATGGCTTGTTTGACGGTTTGGTGGGTTTCTAGGCCAAACATGGTATTCTTGCATCTGTTTTCCGAACCTTTGATGCCGGTCCAAAATACAAGTCTGGCGTTACTGAGAGCTTTTATATGAGAATGTTCAATCAGATTCCCATCTAGCCAATAGGACCCGTACCATAGATTCAGGTCTTTTTTTAACAGGTTGATCCAAACATAAAACCTGGCAACCTATCCACAATTACCTTGCTCAAAGCATATCAAGCATGCATGCAGTGTACGCTACTCTGCACTTCTGCTATTCATTTGCCCTTCAATACATGAAAATCTTACGCTACTACTCGAGTCCACCTCCGATTATGCTTCGTGAATACTATCAAAATATTTGTTGCCAACCGGGTCGCATGATTGCCGACACCGGGCAAAGCACTCTTTCCGGAACGATTTTCCGCAGGGATGCTGAATGATGTTTGTCGCGTATGGGAGACTCCATTGGCCATCTGAAGACGGGCAAGGCCAGCCACGTGATGATGGGGCACGGCGACCAATCAAATAATTGTTTCGAGATGTTTCATTCGACTGTCAAGTTGGGCAGGCTCTCCGCTACCAAAATTGGCTGCAACTACTCGATTGACAAGGTGAATACTGACTACTAGCTGTCTCCTTGACTACCTGAATAAGGGCATGTCTTCACTCAGCCCGTAGAAAAATCCGAATGCGTAGTTAGTTTCACCAGCCGGCATAAGTATTAGGGGGCTACTATTTTTTAACAGATGAATAACAATGGAACAGGTCAAATCTCCCCATAGACCTTTCCGCAATATCCTCTCGCAATACATTGTGGTCTGGCTCAGGGGGGCACAGTAGGCAATCTATGGAAGGCCCAATAGGAATTTCAGCGGTAAATTGAATTCATGTCGAGAGCTTTAGCACTTTCAGTTAAATTTGTCACGAAAAGATGTATAGAAATTATCGGACAACATACTAAATTTTTGGAGAGAATATGCACAGGGAATGGGGAAGATAATTGAAATTACAAGTTTTTTTCCAACCGCTGCTGTGATTGGTTGAATTAATACGTGTCTATATTCGAATATATAGGTGGCATATACTCGAATATATAGGTGCATATACTCGAATATATAGGGATATATTCGAATATATAGGTGCTTATATTCGAATATATCGTGGATAGATTCGAATGATAGGTGCATGAATTCGATTTATATTGTATATTTCGATATAGACGTGATATCTTCGAATATCATATGTGTATATTTTCCCTGATCGCTGATTGGTTGTGAATTAATACTGCATATATCGCATATAATAGGTGCATTATTCGAAATATATAGGTGCATATACTCGAATATATAGGTGCATATATGGGGAAATGCAGGACGGGCGGGGTCTCTGTGCTCAGGGCGCCCCGCGAAGGTTGGCATCCAGTGGCAGCGGGCGTGGCGGCACAGCTCTTTTCAAGAGCCGTTCGCGGAAGCCTACTGCCAAATTTCGAAGTTCCCAGTGCGACATACATAGATTACATACTAACTCCCTCGAGCAGACCTAAGGGGTCACCGTTCAGGTACCTGTTAGCAGCCCCGAGCGCACGGCGGCGCGCCTGCGGACGAAGCGCTCAGCTAGGCTGGCCACCCAGTGAGCAGCAGAGCGTATGCAGAGTTCTTTATGAGAGATGAATCGCGGAAAGCCTACTACCAAGTTTCGATGTTCCCGTGAACCCGTAAGAGAGGGTATATACTCACGTACATCAAATCATTGTCTCGTCATAAAGCTAGCCCCTGTTCATCGGTTTTCTGTGGCTCCAAAATATATGTTCATACTTCAGGACCGTGCAAGGGTATCAAGTTCCAATTCAGAGTCAGCCGAATCATTGAGGAAACAGACTGACATTAGGTTTGGCATCATAATATTTTTCTTCTTTTGTTCTCAGCCATTGCGACTGATCGCTTGTGCTGGAATTCCTCGGAGTTCGGCGGGGTGAACATTGTCATATGTTCAACGACGAGATTTGGACCCAGACATATTTCCTCAGCCCATGCGTACGTTCAGTTTAGAATCGGATTAAGGTTGATTAAGGACTTTACTCTGTTTGTGCTACCAGCTCTGATACGTTTATGTCCCGACCATATGGAACAAGTTACCGTACATGTTCTGATCAATGCCGCTGTAACTGCACTGTCGACAGCTATCCTAATATTAAAACTACATCGCCGGTACACTCGAAGAAGCCTATTATGGCAAGAAAGGTTAATAATTGGGCCAACATAATTGCCAAAATGGGGGGCAAAAGTCGATAATTACTTACTTCTTAGTAGTAACCGGGATGTTGTTATCAGTTGCCTGAATGAATTACGAGAATTTTGTGTTCGTTTTATCTACAACAACTGCGTTTACAATTAGGAGGCAGATTCAGACATAAATTGCAGGCCTAGTCATGTGTAATAGTAAGGTTTTATTTGGAGCTTGTCGAGAGGAGAATTACAACTACACAAGCTTAGGCTTATGGGTGCAACTGGATACTACACTTAGCTGCGAATCTTTTTACACCTCCTGGTAAGAGTCCCACCCTTTTTGCGATACCTCATGTGGACAGAGAAAGGGCAATTTCGGACACCGCTCCGGACATAGGAGCGTCTCTCTGCAACGGGCTTATAGTCTCGACAACTCGGGGCCCGATCCCCTAACCGTGTTAACGTCCTAGACATGGGGCCAGTGCTGCCTTGACAAGCATTTTTTTCTTACTCGGTGGCGAACCACGCATTCATTAGAGCTGAGTTGGCCGGAACTCTCCCAGCAGCCGAAATCAACTGGCGCCCTAAACTGAAACTTTTTTTCGATTACTCGACTAAGACTCCCTGCAGCCGATTTGTTCTCCCTGCTTGGAGAAGAAGCCAGGTACGCCGCTCGGGGATCCAAAAGACAACCTTTGGATCCACAAGCCTAATCACCCGACGACGAACCCGTCGTTGATACTAGAGTACTACTTTTGTTTTTGTCTATATTTATTCATATGCAGCAAGAGCTGAATTGCATGAATATTACAACGATTAACATTTGAATATTCCTGTATAAAAATGGTAATACTGCATCTAAGAACATAAGATCATAAACATAAGACAAAACACATAGTACCTGGCACTGTCTGGAACCTAAAAGAGTGGAGAAACTGGCAACTACCAGTTGTTGAGGCCTGCGTTCAAAGGGGATCGGACTGTTATACACGTCTGTTCGTATTGCACACCTTGGTCTATAAAATTACGTTGTCTACGAACGCATGCATGTTTGCTCACTGTTTGTCTCGACCACATAGAATAACTTTCGATTTCAGCACTTGATAGCCGAACTGGTTGCAATAAATGGTTGCATTAACTGGTTGCATTAACAACACGCAAAATCAAAAGCCATGACTCCCCTCGTTTCCTTCCCCCCGTTCCAGTCTCCATAGGATTTGTAGGGAAGCTTCTCCCAACCGTTTAATAAGGTAGGCTTCTTTTGGTGAATACAGAAACACATATCACTGGAGGATTACATTTGCGACCGCCTGATACCTAAACAACACAACGGCATTGATAAGGGTGATGATTCATTTTTCCATGATTTCCTTTGTCATTCAGGTTAGACTATGAACGCTCTGACCGATCGTTTTCACTAGACAAGGGGACTGTGTCGTGGTTTCTTTCTGAACGGCGTCGCAACTCTGGGTACCGCCACTGGTGCTTTCTACGCAATGTCCACTTTAGTAAGTAACACTCTCCTCCCGTTCCCCACCCCTGCCCCCCCCCGCCCCCCCCCCCCTACTTGAGAGGAACTATCACCTCCGAGAACTACGGCCATTTTATGTATATTTCTCATTTGTATTATGTTTCGTATATATGAGGGATCTGAGGTTTTGCTTCTTCGTTCTACATAACTTTATGTCTATTTTCATTTAAGTTATGTTTCTTATATTTAGGGGTGTGGTGCCATTTTTACTTCTGCTTCGTTCTGCCCAGTGTACTATTTTCACTCTGATGTTATATTCTTGTGGGCCTGTATGGTTTCTGCTTCTGCCTGTTTTCTTTGCAAACAACTTGATGTTGTTGTGTTGCCGGGTGAATTTTAAATTTCCCATACAGTTGTTGGTAACTCACCACGTGGCCGGGTGATTTGCACATGAATGACACAACAACAACGGGAGTCAATGTTTGGGGTCCAGGAGTAGGTCTAATCGCCGGATGACAAACATCTCGACGGTCATGATCACAGCGTTAGGATACCGGCGCCGACAGACTCGCGCTCTACCGAAGAAAGACTGCGAGGCGCAATTGGGAGTAGAGATTGGCTCCCGCTTAATAAGACTCACAGCAAGTCGACATACCATTCCTTATTACAATTCGCACCGGCGTCCCCGAGGGGGGGGGGGGGGGGGGGGGGGGGGGGGGGGGGGGGTGGGAAACTAACTAATCTCGGGTTGTTTCTGTATTGACATCGAACGATGCCTCACTACTACATTCCACGTTTTGGATTTCCCTCAACGGTGCTTCTGTCTTATGACGTTCGCACCTTTCTCGCTCCTCCTGTAGGAGAGAGAATCCTCTCTCGAGTGTCCAGGGTTCTGGGTCTGACCGTCTTTCAGCTTCTCATCTCGGACATACTACCAGCCGCTAGCGAAGATCCTTCTCTCCTCAGCACTACCCTCCTGAACTCATGTTATTTGTCTGGCCGTCCCCTTCTCGTTGATTAATATCAACATAGCGTACGGGGACAGTCAGGTCTTCGTTCTGAGTATCAGTGTACAAAAGCTCTTCCTGAGTCCCCTCCCCGAATAGCTGCTATACCGACTCACAACCAACGGCGTCATGATCTAAGAGACAAGCAGGCGAAGACTCGCGAGCCGATAGGAGCGTAACGCGCACCGACGAGATCATTGGGACAAACCGAGGTGAGGTGAATGGAACGCGAATGAGGGACCGGATACAGCGCATCACTTCGACTGGTGAACAGAGCGGGGAGGTAACAAGAGGTCAAAGATGCCCGCTTCGGGATCAGACGGGACACTCGGTTCATCGAGGAGGGTTCTAGAGGGTTACGACTATAACTATGGAGACGAAAAAGATGCAGAAACTTGAGAAACCTATCACAATGGCGAGAGTAGACAACATCAAACATAAAAAATAAAAAAATGAACAAGTACTATCGGTCGATTGCGTGGGGGAGGGGGGCATCGGCATAATTTTCAGAAAAGTAGATCACTTTATGATCAGTTGTTTTGTTTGGAGGCTTCTCGGAAAGAAAGGTTAGTTTTATTGACCATACCGTATCTATGATACAATACTGCTTCGTTAGTCGCCATCGTACACTTTCCCTATTTCATTTTTCAAAGTCTCAACTGGTTGAAAATTATAAATACTGGTATATGCGGTGGCGATGCAATACCAGAAGCTGACTCGATCATTGTTCTGAAACTAGCATTATTAGTATATATGAACTGCCGGCCAGTCAATGTGCGGATCTATGACCGATGTAAGTATACGCTACTCTGCTAATAAAAGTGTGCTTCTGGTTCAACCGATTGTCCCAGTACCCCGGGCGTGTTGCGCGGTTGTGTGGCGACAGAAGAGCGATGGACCTGACGATTGCATTTTCAAACAAGTTCAAGCTCAGTATAATACTAATGTTCTCCTCTGTTTTATTATGATGAGTGACAAGACTAAGAAAAGAAATATATAATATATCTATATATATATATTTTATATTATATATATATATATATAGATATATATTATATATATATATTATGTGTATACTGCTGATAAAAAAATCGAATCCGTCTCACTCTATAAAGAAGTTTTTCAGACTGAGACGCCTTAATAATCGTGAGGTAAAATCTGCTAAGACAGTCAAATGATCTATTAACCTTCGCTAACGTTTTCAAGTAAGGTTTCCATTTGCCTAACCGCCTGACAACCCCCCAATATATCTATCAAGGAAACTGTGACGTCAAACCAAGCTATTAATTATATTACCTTCCCTCGCACTCCAGCACCCCGTTTATAGTGTTGCAAAGAGAAACAAGAGGGCAATCCCCGCACACAAAACAAATCCTCGTCATTTATGTGCTGGACACTTTTGTAACTTGTCAGGCAAACTTTTCAGGGAGAATTGTCAGCGAAAATGTTGTTCTTGATGCAGACTAGTCACGTAAACCTGGTCATTCACTCCTCAGGGCCGTCTGACTAGTTTTACAGTGCTGGACAAGTTTACAATTGGTGCTGGCAAGTTTGCAGGAACACCTGTGGATCTGACGAGTTAGCGGACGGGTGCTAAACTCCTCCCTCTAACTCCTCCAGCTAATTTGACCAGCTACACAAACAATATGCAAATCAATCTAACGTATGGTTGACCTGGCGCCATATTTGATACAGCCCTGTGTTGTTTGCGTGTGCAGTTGTATGCGATTCTATACTAGCCGAGCCCCCGCTAAAGCTGCATACTTTGCTGACTACCCTGTCGAGAGCGAGGGGCAGGATGGTGAGTACACATTGTGAGTTACTCGTGGTCCGCCAAATGCCATATCTTGTGGGCAGAGAAAAATAGACTGAGGCTAGACTCGGTCACTTAAACACAGTATCAAGAGCCGTACTATTTTATTTGAATTTTAAATACTGTTCAAGTTCCACTAAGGTATATTTATCCAGGAACCCTGTCATGTTGATCGATGCGTGGCCACAAGTAAGGAGAATCTAATTGCATGCATGTTATATCGGGCATTATTATCATGTCGAGGCCCATACATTATTATATACACTTTTCATTCAAATTTTATTCAAGTTATTTTCCAACCACTGTAGCCTAATGTGGTATTAGTTTATTCCAAGAACCGGCTCATCTGAACTGGACCACGTCAAAAGGGCAGCATATTGTCATTACTACTGCCTTTCGTCTCTACTTCATTGGGATACCAATGAATAGGCCCTTCTAGGCCATCTGCCTTCCGCACCACTGCTTATAGTACTTGATCAGTGTTATTCACAACCAGTAGTTTAGTATGCAGTGTAATTCACACAGTAGTTTACCTACAAACACCAACCGATTTAAAAACTTTTTTACCATGTTTTCGCTGATTGAAACCATTTTTTTGTTGATAACCACAAAGGTTAGGAGAATGTTCCAAAACGTTTCACACAAAGTAGTTTGTAAAAAGTTTTGAAAACATTTTCAAAAATTTCTGAAAAGTGTTCTAAGAGGGGTTTGGTGGCAAAAGTTTGCGCCAAAACGGATTTACGTTAGGTAGTGGTGTCAAAGTATATTATATTATCGAATTTTTCTATTTTGCTGTAATCCTAAATTTGAAGTAAATTGAAATGTTTCTGAAATATTTTCCCCAAAACATTTTTGAAATGGTATGGACACGTTCCCGTAACATTCATGTTACTCACATAAACATTTTCAAAAACATATAAGAACATGTTCCGAAACCGTTTTCGTGTTTTCTGGGTAGTTACACAGTATTTGTTAATGCAGCGCTGAAGGCTTAAAACAATGCAGTGGTTGTCTGCTATAGGCTAGGTACACTCCAGTACGCCACGTTAGTGTCCCAGCAAACTACAGTCCAATGCCTCCCGCATGACTAAGATAAAACTCGTCA
This sequence comes from Sclerodactyla briareus, assembly GCA_026419785.1. Lineage (NCBI taxonomy): Eukaryota > Metazoa > Echinodermata > Holothuroidea > Dendrochirotida > Sclerodactylidae > Sclerodactyla > Sclerodactyla briareus. Next base: position 5,967 of record JAODTK010000251.1, on the reverse strand, counting down.
AGCTTGACGAGGGCTAAACCTAGTCAAGTAAACTTGTCAACAAAATATCCAACTGGGCACAGTTGAGGAGTTTATAACTGGTCACGAAGTACCTTATAACTCCTCCAGCGGAGGTGACAAGTTTTAGCTGAATGAGTTTATAAATGGTCCAGACAGCGGACAGTCTATAAACTATTCATCTTCACAGGACCATTATAACTTTTCCAAACTGGGCACTGTTTGGACCATTTTTAAACTGTCTGGAGACGCACTTTTGTGTTGTGTGCGGAGTTTCATGAAATTGCCTGGGATAGTCTGTCTAACCATGCAGTAAGTGCATATAAGTGAGCAGTGGATGCAGACGGTCTAGACCCTGGTGTCGAGCTTTCTTGGTCAAGTCGTCCAGGACTAGTGTTTTCGAAAAACTGAGGTCTTTGAGGTGTCAGACCCTTCAGATCGGCTAGAGAAGATTCCATTCGGATAGTTACTGGGTACAGAACGAAATGTTTTTAGCAGTCATTCTCCAAATTTGTGCAAATTTTGTAATAATTATGCTAGCAATTTCTCCCCAGGTTTTCTTTTCGCGCACGATGAGTGGGGAGGGGAAGGGGGGGGGGTGGGGTTAGGAGGGGGGGGGGGAGTTACCTTCGCCTTGATGAGAGCATCATAAAAGCAGGCTTCCCCGCCCGCACTATACCCCTTAACCTCAATGCCATGTTGGGCCCACTAAGTTTCTAGATTGTTCAATTTATTCCCAACTTTACTGGATTTTGGGGCAATTCCTCGTATATGTTCCTTGCTTTCCGTTCTTCCATTTCCCGTGCTTGAGCCTTTCATTCGACCCTCCGGACTGTGCTGTCAATTTTGATTCTCCTCTCGAGAATAACACTGATAAAGCATCACCCCACCTTTACCCCGATGTACATCCGCCAGATGTTCCCCTTCAAAATTAAAATATCAACCAAAAACTGATGCAACCGTTGCGCTATGGGCAACATTACCATAACATATAAGGGTAGTGAGAAACTGACTACAATATCTCATCTGGCTCTCGGGAGACCGATGAGATACTAAAAATGAACTCCCGAAGATCTTTCCCGATCACCGGATCGATATTCGGCCATCTAACTTGAAGGAAGTGTTGTGATTGTGGGAACCAACATGATAACTTGCACTTATCGTCATTGGAAAACAGTTGCCAAAGCCGACCATTGGGAGCTTATATCAAATCCCTTTGAATATTTTTCGTTCGAAGCAATCTCCCTATAACCACTTGGTATCGTCTACAAACTTTCATGGATCTTCAGATCGTCAATATACGCCAGACAAAGTATGGCCCAAGAACCGATCCTTGAAACTAGATTTTAATATTATACTTTCGGTAGGGTAATGAACATGCTGCGAAAGGAAACAGTCTTGGATGACATTAACAAATTCAGGTCCTTGGACTACCAGGACCACTGGTACCTTCAACAAGAAATATCGGCTAATTGTTTTGCCCCCTAGAGCGGTCACCTCGGGGCAGTTCTTAGATGGGCTGGGAGAGTAAAATAGGAAGATAATGGGGCGTAGTGTGTACAATGGGGATCCGAGCTCATTCACCAAAATCACCAGCTCGTCTCTGAAAATGACTGTTCACCCAAGGTCTCGCTGCAATCTATACGGGAATTGGGCTCATTTCTAATCCATAAGCACTCGTGTTGAACACCATCCTCGTGTATGTACCTCTTTGTATCCACATGCTACTAAAGATATATTAACTGATTTAAGGAGGGGGTCTTTCATTCTAGACTCTATACCTATTTTAAACCTGACGCTGAATTCGGTGAGAGTTTTTTGAATCAGCTCCTTTTTCTGTTTACCTAGAGCTGCTTGTACGAGTTGATCATTATTCTGCTAATACTTTCTTTCATTTCATTAACTTGACCCGTTCTTTGGTAATTAGTAGACATTCTTCTGACTGATCACCATCATCCAGATCTGTGAAATTATTCACAATAGTATTTAGTTTTGACTCTGCCAAAATTCTAATTTCATTAATGCTTTTTTTAGTTTTATTGTTTATTGAAAACATTTGTTTGCCAACACAATAGCACACAAGCAATAGCAACCTTCCAGAACAAATCCAACGGGTGAAGTATAGGCTCCACCAATTCTGCAATACTGAAGCGCAAGTAAACAACCCACCCCCCTCTGAAATGGTTTCCTGTGTAGTTTATAGTCTTAATATTTTTGTTATACTTTTATACAGGGAACCTCTTTTATCTCTTTCAGCTTCTATTCCTTTTTTAATATCATCAATTTTTTGTAGTCTGGAAGTACCCTCATTCTCGGTAACTTCGGATAAATGTTCCGTCATTTATAGCTTCGTTTTATTTTTTAAACTAGTCGTATGTTATTGTTTGTATACATACCAAGAAAAATTATCACCTAAAAGGTTTGCAATAAACATTCATACCCTCATTGTGCTAACCAAAACACAGACCCACACTATGAACATACTGTATCACTCCTGAACCATTCATTCTGCTCTCACCATTTTCAGAGAGATAGTAAGGTGTATTATTGGTAAAATCAATCGTCTAGTAATTCCATTTCCTATTTTTTTTTCTCCATAACCAAACATCATAACATTATTATCGCTCATTCAACATAACCTTCGGCTGTTGATAAAACCATCCCACATAATATTTATCCCATGATAGTCCATTAACAAGATTGGTGTTCATCATTTGGACAAATTTCCCAATGTAGATTTTTCCATATTCACCAATCATACTATTCATACATCATTGATTTTTGAATTCATATTGCATGTTTCTAATTGTATTGGAACTTCCAATAGACCATTTATTTAACATTAGTTCATTTCTAAAGTCTTATCTGGCAAGCCCTTTTTTATTAAATATCCTACCATCTGCCTCTTGATGCTGAATTTCATTTCATCATTAAATTTTTGCCCTTTTCCAACGGTGGGTTTTTTTTTTTCCCCAATTTTGAAAGTGCTTCCTTCTGTATGTAGGCTATTCCGTAGTAATGGGTCATGCCCAATGGAATGACACCCAACTTTTAGATTTTTTTCGTTAAATATTTTTGGTGAGAATTTGATCACAGTGTAAAAAATAGCTTTGAATGGTTGCATGTCCACTTTTCAATGTTTCACCATCACCACCAATCTGTAAGTAAGTGAAAAAAGTCTTGGCAATCTCTTCGAAAATTTTAATAGCATTATTTTCTGGAACTTTAATTTTCAATTTCCCCTTGTTTATTGGCCTTAATCACCACCCAAGTCATTCACTGGTGATCAAATGCAACCCGTCGATCCACATTGTACGGCCATCGGCAATGGAAAATTCACTTACATCACTATCAACCCTATACATAATTTTTTTCATCTGAGACGTTTTAGAAATATTGTATAACTATCCAAAATATAGCTGAGGTTTCAAAGTCATTTTTAATTTGTTCCTGCCCCTATTGGGGTCTATATATTGTTTCCATAGTGCCGATGACTTTTCCAAATGTTTTTAACTCATAAGTTATGATCATTATTTAAATATATGTGTTTTTAAAATAAAAAAACATGTTACCACCAGCATTCAAAGCATTCTTCAAAAGCTCCAAAGTTAGTAATATATATTTACCACCAGACAATGAACGGCCTTTGGAGCAACAGACTGTTACAAGTCACCTATACATTTATCCCATACTGACACATTGGCATCGATCTACCAGATTTATTGAAAATTTGTATTAACCACGTTGCAATCTGATGAGGTGCTATACGATTGGAAGACTCAAACCCGATACCCTTTTGGCAAAATCAACTCACTTTGTAATTTGGTGTAGCACCTCAGGGTGTGGTGTCAGCTATGACCACCCCCAACATACAGACAGTAGAATTAAAGCTTTCTGTCTTTCTGTCTATTTATCTGTGTAGAATGCTGCTAAACTAAAATGAGGTCCCCCACCATTTCAAATCATTTATAATTCATTGAATAATAATACTAGACATGTCAGCATATGGAGACATTTGTCATCAGTTTCATTTTCAACAGAAATCAAATTGGAAGCAACACGTCATAACCATAGGTAATTGTTTGCACTTGCTTATGCTGGGAATTCAATTGTATATACGGGTATTATGACACTAGTATTTACACAATACACTGAAAGGTACACAGATTCAACTGTATGGCTTTTGGTAAAAACAACCTCGTACAGCTAGAAACATTTCGCACCTTCTCAAGGTAAACACGTAGAAGGCGCTTGGATAGGGTTGTCATACCACAATCTGAAGGTCTAACAGATATTTGCACAGTACACTCATATAGCATAGAACTTTTGTGTTTATTGTATTTTAGGGGCACAACTCTAAACAAAAACAAGTTTTCGACACCTGGCATATCTCTAGATGCTTAAACGACAGTTTTTTGTCTATATTAGAGGATTTTATTAATTCTCCGGTATAAGATTCACAAAGATAGTTTAAATCCTATCAAAGCGCACTTCAACAATATGCTCGTAGCAAAGTAACTTTTTAGTTGGTCAAAATTTTACAGGATTGCCTACAGATTCTAAACTTGAGGATTGGTACCCATATAGGTTATAATATGCAAATTTCAAATAGCCCCAGAAACAAAAAGCACTCGGTACGAATGATATTTCAATACTGCGGGATTTGAAAGCTGCGAAGCAACCACCTGTTAGTGGTGAACTGGTAGCGAGTGTTGCGCATGACTTATCGATGACCACCAGATTGCAACTCCAACTACATTTGATGATAACCAACTAAACCGTTGGAATCAACAAACGACATTAGCACACCAGATCCACAAATATCCGAATCTGCAGTGAACATGAAAATGACAAACCTGCCATCATCGTTGGGGTTACTGGGATTCGCAAGTATTTCATATATGCTTTATGATTGTACCTAAATTAAATCTACTCGATGTTTATTCAAGTAATTAACTACCAAAGCTACAACACCAGTAACAAATGCCCTACACATTTTCTGCCAGCCCTCCAACAGCACAACTCAATGATTTGATGCCAAGATTTAAAAAACCTCGATGATGCCTGGCAGTGCATCAGCAGTTTGGAAACCTAACTTTCCCAATACATTTGCAATGCTATTTAGAACATTCTTACGTTGTTTAATACCACCAATCGGGAGTTGGATTGGATTGGGTGGCACAACACTTTAACACCTGCCAGGATGCTTGAACAATAGTGTAAAGCTAAGGCTATAGCCGTTAATATACTAACCACGGTTACACCTTGTTCTCTTAATAAAATTCTTACTTTTCCGATAGTGTCGTATCTTCATTTAAAATTTGATTGATGGTTCGTTTGTATGTTAATCTGCCCACGCAATGCTCTATCATTTATACTTACAGCTTCCAATCTACCACTTCTTTCTATTTCCAAGTCTTTTATTCTTGCTTTGATTTCCTTTTCAGCTTCTTCATTTCCCTCTCCTCTGTGCTTGCGCTAGATTATCTGTTCTAATAATATAAACACGGCTAAAATTCTTTCATTTTTTCCAAGTTATTGACAAGCTCAGCACGAGATTTTTGTAGAGCTTTCATCGAGAGCTAGTAGTTCTCTCATTCTAAGTTCTGTTTGGGTATCAACTGTTACATCCTCTGTGCTAGCTAACACATATGAATAGTGCTTTGCATCCCACCTTGTATTGATGATCAATATCTTGCATTCTGGCAGTAGTCTTCCATTTCAATATATTCAGTATTCCAGAGGCGGATTATGATATTTTCAATAACTTTTCATTTTGCTGGGTGTGACTTTTGGGGGCTGTTGAGTAGTCAACGAACCCCATTTCATTCCGGATAGTATCTACATTAAATTTTTTAATATTATAGAACTGGCGGATCTTTTGAGTTACGGTTTGATATCTTTATATGTTATTTTTACTGGGGGAAAAAAGAACACCATCCCCAAGTTTTTTAAAATTATCATAAGGGT
>JAODTK010000250.1:0-14465 GCA_026419785.1 Sclerodactyla briareus | reverse complement strand
CTAACGTCAAGGTGGGTGAGATGACTTAATGACTGGAGGGTTGTAATGGGATGGATAGAGGAATTCCTCTGTAGAATCATGTGAGACATTCTGTGCTGTGATACAATAAGCTCAACACCTGGATCACAATTCTCTAAGCTAAGCCCCATCCCATTTGATACTCCTGGTCCGTGTCCACCACGCCAGGAACAATGAAGACATTAGCGGATGGTTGATGTATGACCTACTACCAGAACTACGACGATGTCACCAGTATGACGCAAACTACCACCTGATAAAGGAACTGGATCTAGACGCTGAGCATGTCAGAATTCTTTAGGTTGTACATGTAAAAATTGACAAGTACGTTTCTGGAACGGTACATCCACTGAAGGAGGGGGTTGGGAGTTGTGACCCCCAACCTATGGAAGTCCATACCTAATGCCAGGTCAGGCATACCTAATGCCAGGTCAGAGGGTCAACAGAGGTCACTTTTTGGAAGCCTGGTGATTACAATGAGTCCCCATGATGCTTGGTCCCATCGAGCTGAAAATTTTTTGTATACAAGCTTTTCTCTTATGGTACATGGACCCTAATTAGCCCAAGAATAGGGTCAGTTGGGTTAAAAAAAATTGGTGAAAGTTTAATTTGGCCAATGTTGGCTTGTGAAATGAAAACTTGACCATAGCCGATGGATCAAGGTTATACTTTGTAGGTAGTTAAACCCATAATTGAGTCTGACCTTATAATTTGTACATGATCCCTGTCATGGGGGATTAAATCAAGGTTTCAGGGTTCAGTCTGAAAACCTTGTGACCTGAACATTGCAACTCTCAGGGTGAGTCCAGGAATACTAAGCCTTTTGGCTTCCTGGTTTTCAATATTATGATACAATTATGCAAACCACCACGTCCATTCACAAACGGGGGGCTCTATAGTGCACATATAGCAACTGGTTTTTCAATTTAATATTATTATACATGTAAAACCATCACAGTCATTCACAAACGGGGGGCTCTATAGTGCACATATCACTGTTTTTCATCTCAATATAATTATTATACATGCAAAAAAATAATATAAACTACATGCAAAAAACCATCACGTCATTCACAAACGGTGGGCTCTATAGTGCACAGATAGACTGGTTTTCAATATATTATACAATGTCCACCTCACAATCAAACAACAATCACATCAACACACACACTAACACATCACACACAACAGCCCACAGTCATTCACAAAGGGGGGCTCTATAGTGTACATATAGCGTCGTGTTGTTTTTTCATATTTTATACTGCAACCATCACAGTCATTCCAAAACGGGGGGGCTCTAATATGCACATCTAGCAATGGTTTTCAATATTATGAACCGTACAACCATCACAGTCATTCCACAAATGGGGGCTCTATATGGCACATATAGCACTGGTGTCAATATTATTAACATGTTTAAAACCATCACAGTCCTTCACAAACGGGGGGCTCTATAGTGCACATAATACACTCGGTTTTCAATATTATTATACATGTACACCCACACAGTCATTCACAACGGGGGGCTCTATTGCACATATAGCACTGTTATTGCGCATATTATTATACATGTAAATAAGCCATCACAGTCATTCACAAATGTTGCTCATAGTGGCCATATAGCCTGGTGTCAATCGTATTATACATGCAAACCACCATTCATTCACAAACGGGGGGCTCTATAGTGCACATATAGCACTGGTTTGCAATATTACTTACATGCAAAGCCATCACAGTCATTCACAAACGGGGGGCTCTATAGTGCACATATAGCCCTGGTTTTCAATATTATTATACATGTAAAACCATCACATCAGTGCACAAACGGGGGGCTCGATAGTGCACATATAGCACTGGTTTTCAATATTATTATACATGAAAACCCTCACAGTCATCACAACACGGGGGGCTCATAGTGCACATATAGCACTGGTTTTCAATATTATTATACATGTAAAACCATCACAGTCATTCACAACGGGGGCTCTATGCTGCCACCATTATAGCACTGGTTTTAATATAGTATAAGGCAAAGCCATCACAGTCATTCACAAACGGGGGGCTCTATAGTGCACATATAGCGCTGGTTGTCAATATTACTATACATGATAAAACATCACAGTCATTCACAAACGGGGGTGAGGGGGGATATATAGTGCACATTATAGCACTGTCATGTTGGTCCATGATTTCAGCATCATCTGTGAAAATGAGCAATCTACAAAAGTCACGGATAGCAATGCGAAACAGACACAGATATGAATGGTGATTAACGGTATTCCATATTTTTTTTTTTTTTCTTGGAACAGACATGGACATATGGATGGCCACCTTCACAGGGAGGAGAAAAGGAAGGAAAATTAACACAGAGTATTCGGAAATTATGCAGGTTGGTTTCACAAACATGCTTAGGGTATTTTTTCTAACGTATATGCTTCTAGCGACCAAAACAAGCGCTATTTTTGCGACATTATGAGAAAAAACAAATTGCTCGAGAATCAAAATCAAGTTTCCCTTTTAGACAAATGTTAATTTACTGCTGAAGATGGCATATCACCTTTCACTTACAACCTGTGAGTTATGCCCACCTACAGCTTGATAGTTTGGCCAAATCAGACCCAAAGGTGGCCAGTTGCGTCAATCTCTGAAGCCAAAAACTACACAAGCTACTTCTCTTGCTACTGAGTTCCATTTGCCGAAAACAGGGGATTGGGGCATTATTCTTCAGTCCTTGCGCCAAAAATTTGTATCTGAGGATTTATTAAGATTTTCGAGCCAACCTAAAAGGGACTAGACAGTGTGAAGCAAAGTTTGAGTTGTTATGGATTTGCCAACTGAGAACATGTTTGCATGAAAAGTAGTTGCTAATTCACACAACATCTGTGGGTATGCTCTGATTGTTTTGTTGCCCGAGAAACGATTATCCAGGTAGAAGAGTCCTCAAGCTTCTGTAAAATAGTGTTTCCATGTAGGGTGCAGGCTTCTTTCATCCTTAGGAACTGTATAGGAAGTTTGTGACTTAAGATCGGATTGTAAACTTATGTAACTTCCTTGCATATGTAAAACTAATGCAGATACCGCTGAATACACCCCTGCTTACAACTGAATATCACATATGAGGAGATGGGGCAAAAGAGCTGGACACGGTTGCTGATACAGTATCGGAATCAGATCAGGTGGTTTTTTGTAGATCGACCTGGTTCTTCAGAGCTCTTGAGTTGAGTAGCCACGCCCCATAGCAGGATGGGGGGGTGGGTGGGGGAAGAGGTGGAATCTCCCCTCCACATGCTTACGTAAAGGTGAGAAAGACCTGGTTATAATTTGAACTCAGGCATGGGGATTCATGGTTTGAGATGTCATGAATGTGGCGAGGAACAAAATCAGGGGAGTACTACACCTAAATCTGAAGGTCTGCACCAGATGTAGAATACACTTTATTATTAGTTTGTTGCACGTCACTCTCGTCAAGTTGTGCTAATATTTTTTTTTTGTGGCAGCAGTTACACTTACTTTCCATAGTAATCGTTCATCCCTCCCTCAAAGATTTGGCTTATTTGTGGCCTGAAGGATCAAAGTGGTATCCGTGTAGGCCTTTGAAAATCTCAGTTTGAAATGTTACGAAGGTATTATTAGAACAAAATATTTCTGCAGCATACGCCCCCCCAAAAAAAAAAAACACCACACACACACAACACACACACATGGATCCTATTTTTCTGCACAACCCCAGAAAACTGAGGAGGCGATCAAAATCATCAGGTCTGACGTTGAGCAAATCATTGCACGGGGGAGATACTCCGGAGGAGGGAAACCCGGGCTGTGGACGAGCAGCTCGCTCGGGAGTTAGAATCGGACCTTAAGGACTCCGCAGTCATTGGAAAGAACTCCAGGATGGCGCGGACCATAGGAACATACTCTGAAAACCGTTGTGCCTGAGTATAAGGAATGAGAGGGGCGCCCTCGCTCTGTGTGAATGGATCACCGATGTTGAGGCACGGCTGAAGGAATCTAATGGAGGATGCAGGGAAAATGGAGGTGAGTGAGGTCTTTATATGATTACTCAGGACGTGTCTCCAGGGATCCCGAAATTTGATCCAGGGCGCTTTGCTTCTGACCTGGAGAACGGTAGTATGATCATTCTTCTCTACGAATTAATCATATTTCCAGGCTCATCAATGCACCTATACATGAACATATTTTTTCTAGCTGCGGATGAGCAGCTCCACAAGCATTATGTCTCTCTGTCGTTTGTTAGTTAATTCGTTCATTAGTCTGTTTGTTCTCACGTTCATCATAACTTCTAAACCGTACAGGCGATCCAAGATTGAACTTGGGGGTGGATGAAGCATATACATGGTAGGTGAGTTACATTTTTGTTTGCAGAGTTTTGATAGATTTTGATAAATTCAATCATTTGCCCCAATTGTCCACCCACAGCCTTCCCATGGAACTCTCTGTGAGAGAAGAAGTTTGTTTAACATTACTCCTTAGAGGGGCGCGCCAGGGCCGACAGCATGTAGAAGAGGAACTGTTAAATTTCCATATCAGCACTGAGATGGGATGAATAGAGGCAATGGGAGGATAACAGGCAGGGAATGTGGAAAATCTGTCATCAGCTTCTCATGATGTAGGTGCTGGCTGGACTTCCATTGTGCGACCCAAGTGTGTTTCCACTGTTCATTGCTACAGGCCTAGGAATGAGTTGTGCTGATTTTGTTGGGTACATATAGCTAATATACAGCCTAGGAATTGAGTTAGGGTTAGTTGGGGGTACTTTGTGCTGGGACACTGATAGCAAATATTAGGCTAATGTGGTTGAATGTTCAAAAAAAAAAGCCATTTCAAGGTATGGCAATGTCAGAGTAAAAGGTCAATTAAATGTGAACAACAATAAATGTGGATTGGTGAGAGAAGAACATGCAGCGGTCGCCACAGGAATTTTGCTGTCCCCGCAGCTATCAAGATGTTGACTGCGCTTGTTTGTCCATTATGAATACAAATTAGTTTATTGACGGCTCGTAAATCAAAGTGACGGTGATTAATAGATATATGCGTAGATAGATCCTTCCTATCTCAAAGGTTTCGATCAGATCAAAATTATACACAAACGTTGAAGAAAGCATTGATCATGTGTGGGAGTAAGCAACTAAATAATCGATCACTTGCCAATTAATTGACAAAACAAAACGCTAGTAGGGTATGGGAATCTAAGGGTTATTAGATGATATGATTGAAAGTTGAAATGATGCCATTACAACATGGGTTAGGTAAAACATGAATATCTCCATAAGGTTCGCTTGCTATCCTATTAACATGAAACCGTATCATATTCTCACCAACCGCGTGACATATGATGGATGAATCAGGGAAGTGAGAAGAAGTGATATTTTTTCAAAGTTGTAAACATTTCGCTGTATGGTGCAGGTGTTTACCAAGTGTTTATTCTGTAATCTGGCTACACTATACTTGTCCAGGCTTTTCAACCCAGTCTCCAGGGGTGGTGTTGGAGAACTCACGTCTATCCGATCGGGGTGGTAGTTGGGGGTGTTAAATTGTGATCCTTGGGCAGCGTAGGAATTGCAGGTCTGCCTCGGAATACTTAAGCAAGGTTATTAATGCTTCCACCAGGACCTCACTGTCAGTGCTTCCAGTCTCAATTGTCTTCTTGAATTCTCAGGATTTCAAACTGAGCAAATTATTTTTGTCCATATGCTTGCAGCCTTCCGGGTTCTTCATGGTCTCTACACTCCTGAGTGAGCCCCCAATTATTGTCTATTTATGACTATGCTGTGTTAATTATCAGATGTAGGCATTCATTTAAGAGCCCTCCCTCCCCCTGTGGTTGTAAATATGGGGGCCGTGTTGGCCGTTATTAGGGTATCCAAAAGAGGTTTAATGTAAGGTCCTCTGCTAAGAAGCAACACTGTGGTGAAATCATGTTGCTTTTCCAGATGCGTGCGATGATAGGGAAGAAAAAAAATCATGGAAAGAGTAAGAATAAATAATATGGCCTGAACACTAGGTTAAAAAAATAGTTGCCCCCAACCACATTACTACATCGTTAATGTTGATGCAGGTTTCGTTATAGGATATCTTCAATTTGATTTTCATGTTCACAGGCTTCTCATCACCTCTAAATTTACAATTTAGGATTCATTTAGTCTGCTCATTGATACTGATCCTACAAAAAGTGCAACATATTTAATGTCTTGTAATGAAGTGTTCCATGACAGAGGAAACTAGGAGAGATAATGTATTGTCGACACCTTGTCTGGCAGAATGAGAATGCCTAAGTGATGGTCAAGTGTTAATTGTAGGCGGCATATAGGAGTGGCATGCCTACTCCAATATGGAGGAGGTAATATGAATGTACCTCATCCTGCCTTGTAGATTTGAGATGTCCTCAATGAAACAGAGAGCAAAAAGAGAAGAAAAAGAATAGTGTTAGTGAATCTGAGAATATAAAATGAAGTGGAATATTGAATGCAATGGCACAATCTATATCTTGAGTTGAAAAAATGGGTGAATTCCTTAACCTTTCAACAAGGTTGTACCGGAGTTGAATGGATAAAAAAACTTTGCACCATTATAGCCTTATAGCCAGGGCTGGGAATGTGCAAATCTCCTAGGGAAAAAATCTCAGCACAATGACATTACTTTCTTACAAGAGCAACAGAATGCCCTTTTGAAAATGCTATATTATCCTCCACAGGGTGGATTCATGCAAGGAGTTTTCCAGTTGCTCATTGTTTCACTCAATTTGCAAAACATTTTCTGAAAAAAATTTGGTTGATTTTTTCGATTTATAGTTTTTGGAGGAGGAGGCAGTAGTTGTCGGTAGGCTTCCAAACAGCTTCACCAAAATCTGTTAAGAGTGCCCACAAAATTTGTACAGCATCGCTTGGCTTTGAAACAGCACCTTCTCTTCACAGCCAGAGACAGGAAAATCAATCCAGCATCCTGCAACTGAACAGAAAAATGATTATAGCTAGTCCAGAAGTTTAAATGTTGTTGTGGTAAATCCATGTGTAACCTGAACCTTCCTCAGAGGCTGAAACCAAACTGCCCTAGTATAAACAACCGGAAGCCCTGCTACTAAGCTGGCGTTGTACTCATGGATATGTGAACCTGTTAAACTACTTGGCGTATCTATCTATGAGTGTTAAGACTTATCCATTCACATAATAGACCAGCATAGCCTGAATGACAGGAGGGGAGATGCCCCGCCTGGATATGTCATCTTTCTGCAGTGAGGAATTGTAAAAACTGTAAACGTGCAGTTACAACGGAACCTGGACAGTGCTGTCTTGTCCCCGGGAAACCAAACAAAGTATGGAAAAAAGGTGGGGGAAGTAGTTTCAAAGGTTCATCTGATATTTATAGGAATGCTCATGTGTCGATGTACGGGCTATATAACCTTCCTTCAATATGCTATGGTCTCTGTTGCTAACAGTATTATCGTAAGAGGAGCATTAAATGGCCAGTATGGCCAACTGGAGGGGAATGTGCTCACATCGCACAGAGGTGCCCATGGGGCAGAGATTGCCTCCAAAATTGAAGCGGGGGGCACCAAAATTTGACAAAGAATAGCATTTGAAATTCAAGCAGAGATGGAGGAAGGAGGAAACACGAAATGAAATGATTACCAGTTGATTTTCCTATTGATTGGCCCAGTACTGATTGAAGTGTTGCAAAAGGGAGTGTAAAAGACGGTTACAGGTGGTTATGGGATGTTGGCAGTTTTGCCGCTGTCTAAGACACATGAACCACAAAATCCAGAGTATAAATGAATCTGACAATAGGGGTATGTGGGGAATGCTAGATTAGGTAATGAAAATATATTATAGTTAGCCCATGTCAACTGCGCTGCCCAAGATTGCAGGGCTCAGATGCCTCACTGTGTAAGGCTACTAGCTAAGGTAGTACTATTTTGTCTTGTTAGCGTTACTTTATACATAAATGCACTTTTCAATAGCATTTAACACACCTCCAATACCGTAGGCATGGTCAGTCAATGTTATCACTGTCAATCTAAAGTGACTCCCATGTGCTTCACACAGCTCCTTGAATTGTCAGTCACAAAGATGCCTCTGAATATGTGTCCTTTTATTCGGCATATATGGTGAATTATAGCAAAAGCTGGCCTACCAGGGGTTAAGGTGGGTCCATTACTGACCCCACCTTTGACAAGACTCACTCCAGGGTTGCGCATATCGTTATTAGTACCAGTACTCACAAGCAACCCGGTAATTTTTTTGCGGGCAATCTTTTACATAAAAAAATGTAAGAGAGGAACATTGTGAAAATAGACGTCCCATCCGTGAGCTGCAAGTATGCTGTGTAGTTTAACGATCGCTAGCATTATTATAGGCAAGCGCGAATACCTGTACCAGCACCAATACAGGTGCCAGGGCATCGGTAGTACCATTTCCAAAAATGTCGTACTCGGCGCAACCCTTACTCACTCTACCCTGGGTAATGGGGGATTGGGTCAATCAATTGACAATGCATTACTATGATGTAAAGATTCAAAACTGAGACAAATACCCTTCACACAAAAGGACATGGTGCAGGTAGAAAACCCGTCAATGAGATGACTTCATGGTTGTGGACACACACCAGTTGCCCCATCGTTCCCCCAGTCCTAAATTGCCTTCAGCAACTCTCGCCCTCAATTGATGTGAATTATTATTACAACTCCCTCCTGGAGTTCTGTATGTCCAGTGTTGTTGGGGTAAACGCTCTTGATGTGCACTCCATTTGATGAGTTTTGTCACCATGGGAGAAAGTGGAGGGGTGCAACTCTGTATAGTGATCTTTATGGCTAATACATCTCCTTGTAATGGAATGAGTTCCATGAATGTACACCTAACTTGGAATATGTTCTATGAAGACATGGAGGTAGTTGATGCCGATACAATTATGTGGAATTGTGTTGTCGATTAGTAACACCACCCCACCCCCCACCCCCCCCCCCCCCACCCCCCCCCCCCCCCCCCCCCCCCCATCCTCCCTCTTCAGTCACTATGTGTTTATTTGGGCACTCAATAATATAGGTGTCAGTTCTATTTCACTTTTGCTAACCTGCTGGGACTTTGCCGAGCATATGTGTGCCACAAATTTAACATGTAGCCAGGTTTCTGTTTTGAGAATGAGAGGTAAGCCAGATATAACCCCTTTGATGTTTAATGATGACCTCAAGTGGTTAAAATGCATGTGGAGAGCAACAATGAGCCAGTGTGCACCTCCTTTCACCTTTTGTTAGAATAAATTGAGAACTTGAACACATCCAGACGTTAGTGTCCAAGCAATCACACAATCTTTGGCTTTTTGGTTCTGTAAAAATATATTCCTGGCACTAATTTCACTGCAATTTCACTGCATGTAGTACCGGATTGCACCTGGGACTCTGATCCCGTGCCCCCTCTCCCAATAAAAATGGCTGCGATTGGCCACTGATGGCAAATGACTAGTGTATTGACCAATGCTGCTATGAAAGGATATGGCAGGCCTATTGGATCAACAGAAACACCCTGGAGTACTCAGACGCTGGATGACTGGGAAGCAAAGGTCAGAAGTAGACAGGTACGCAGAGTTGAAGAGTCAGATGCTTGAGAGGACCGTGAGGGTGCTAATGAAACAATGAAAATCATCATCACCAGAAACCTAGAGTGTAGGTAACCTTCATTAGAGATGTCAGAATACAGCTGGGTCTACCTTGTCCTAGAGACAGACACATGAGACTTGATCGAAACCACAGTTTCAGAAACTGTGAGAATGGATTAAAAAGCTCCAAGTGATTAAAGCAGTATACAAAGTTTGTTAGAGGAAGGCTACAACATGCACAAAAAAGCTTAGTTATGACATGCTCGGTCAAGATAGTTACCTCTCCTAGTCAACACGCCCAAAGACACAATCAAAGCACAATAACAACTTCGCAGTGACATGTAACATACATCCCACTTTTCACATTTGCCGCAATTGATCCGATTTATGAATCTTGAAGTCGTCAAGAATTGGAACAGTTCGGTTCCATGGCGCTCGTCAAATTTGGACATTGTCATGATTATCTTCTCTTACTATAGCATTTGTTAGATACTTTGCTGACACTCCATGGTGTGTCCCTCTCGCGCTGTGAATGACTTTTGACTCAAAAACACTGAAACAGTAAAGAGTCCTCCTCTCTATATCGGCCAGCCACACATCCTAATTTCAATTTGATCATCTGCTGCTTCCTAGCTGACAGTCAATTGTGATAGTCATTCCCACCATGTCCGGTCAGCATGTACAGTTTATAGTCAAAAGCAGCTTGTAACGGTACTACCTAACATTCAGGTCGACCAACCGTTTGTCATGTGTAAGTAATATGCAGGAAATGTCCTGTGCTGTTGGCAGTTGTAGTGTTAGCACATGGGACTTGGCTATGAAAATTGGACCCCTCGCTCAGTCTTCAAGACATTGAGTATATATATATATTATATAGGATAATACTATATATATATATATATATATATATATATATATATCTAATATATATATATCTATATACCCTCACTCCAACAAATTTTAGGTGTGCTAGCTACCACTACATTCTACGTAAGCAACGTCTGAATCAGTTGGTTAAAACTTTACCTCAGAGTATTTTCATTCCATGTTTATTTGCCAAACTGCTACAAATGGCATACCTCTATGTCGTTGGTTGTTCACAAGCTTTTACCATCCAACAATTCTTAAAAAAATATCTTTGTAAATAATGAAGTGGAGCATCTATCATTTGTGTGAGTGCCCTGCCTCCCATACTGGAACAAATATTGATACAATTACAGACTGGGCAGAAATGGTGGCGCACCACAGAAATTATTGGATTTGGCATGCCGGATAAGCCAGCGGGGAAATTGAAGAATAGTGAGTCTTGACCTTATATTTAGTGTTCCCTATGCTGCTCTACAGTCAGGGGCAATGGAGCCCATTCCATGTGCAAAGGTGGTGGATGATGGGTCCTTTGACCAAATTATTGTGTGGAAATGTTAAAGTCCATGGGAGCATTGTCAAAACGGGGGGTATAACCCTCATCTCCCTCATGATGTGTGCACAATGGATCAGAGCGCTCATGGCCATTCATCATTGCTGTTCTAAGGGTGGGACTTTCGTTGATGTTATGTACTATACCTGGCCGGGACTTGACACTGTTCATTGCTAGATCCTATACTATCTCTGCTGGGTTTTCCATAGAACCAAACACCTGCCAGCAAGTTTGCTTCAGCATAATGCGCACGCAAATCTTAGACCACTACATTTGTCTCTATGTCATATTGCTATCGACTCCAGTTCCAGTTTTGAATTTACTAAGGACTTTGTCCATAAGCAGGTCAAGTAACGAATGGGAGAAAGGCCCATTGAGAAAGGTCAGGATTCCCTATAATTGTGTCCCCAACATAGCTGGAGATAGAGTGACGCAAAAATGCAGTGCATCGTTTGGGTTGACTGCCCGTTTACTGTCTTCCCTGTCCGCAGTTACGTGCATGCAATGGTTTGGGTTAACTGCACAGAGTGTCGTCCCCTGTCTACAGTTTACAATACAGTGCAATGGTTTGGTTGACGCGATTACGTGTTGTCCCTGCAGCATTTTTACCATACCAACTCGCAATGGTTTGGTTAACTGCACGTAAGTGTCGTGTCTGTCAACAGTTCACAATACATTGCAATGGTTTGAATAACTGCACATTAGCAATCGTTCTTTCAGCAGTTTACCATACATGCAATGGTTTGGTTCACTGCAAGTTGAGGTGTCGTTAGGGGTCGTCCCTGTCAGCAGTTTTCATTACTGTGCAATGTTTTCAATTAAACAATAATTTTATTTAGGTATGGGCACATGGAGCTATCATATTAATGGGAGGTTATTGAGGCAGGACTTTAATGGTTCAATTAAGGAACCACTGGGGGAACCAAAATAGAGAAGTGAGAAAAGCGCTTATATCATGTCACACCCCACCACCCAATACACATTCAGCATGTGAATCGTTCCACATAGAAAAGAGTGTTGGATGAACCAGGTTTGCGTTTATTATGTAAACGCAATTTTGCATGGCCACAGACCCACATTGCTCCATACTATCATTAGTATACATCGTCTGATTGTGCAGACAGTAAGGAAATAAAGTGCCAGTCAACTTTTATTTGACGACAGCATGTAGCATTACCGAAGTACAATCCTAGACGTGCATGAAAACAAGGTCGGTATTTTTTATAACAAAATGTTGATAGAAACATCAGCCAGGTTGGAAATAATAATCGCGGTGGAATGAAATAAAAAGCTAAAAGAAGATTCGGATATGGGGGGGCTGTAAAACATAAACTTTGTGCTTTCAAATGTGGAATCATCACATGAGGCAGAGGCAGCATCTTTTGTAACCCACAACGCGGAAATGTAAACCGGTAATGGGGTGAGATCCAATGAGCAAAAAAGTGTTAGTCTGGAAAATGTGCAGAATTGACCCAAGTGTATACTTGCTCTTCAGTTGAAGGAGTTTAAAGGAGGTTATTTAAAGGGAATGAGAGGTTTGCAGTTGACAGTGGGAAGGAGGCTGGATGAAGGAATGGGAGTTCTACAACTAGGCATCAAATTTGGGCTGCAGTGTTCCGTGGATTGAAAAAACTTACTGCATCATTTGTTAGGACCAAATAATGCCAACTATAACATTTCCGCAAACAGCCTCTAAAGGACTGATGTGATAGGGCTGATGTTTCGAGACAGGTGCTCATTTTGGATGGGAATATTTCATAAAAAAACTGTTATGTTACAAGGGCCATTCAATGATCCGAATACTATTTTGAGAAGTATTAGTGAAATAAGTAAAATAGCCCCCTACAAAACCCCATGCATTCTTGGATTAAATTATTACCCTCTCAGCTACCCATTTAAGAATGGTTATAGTCTAGTCTAGCATCCTATCAATATAAGAACTATTATCATTGGACATTTTACCATTTCAAACTTTCAACCCCTCGATATGGATTTCCTTCCATTCCAGTAACTAGTATTCCTATCGTAACAGAAGGATTTCATTAGATTCATTTATTGTCTTATTTTTCATATCAACTTCATGGGCATACCTGTGACAAAATGTAGAGGAACATGGGTTGCAAAGTGATTGACAAGCTGAGTAACAGTGGAATTCCCCTAATATCACTTATAGTATAGATTCAGCACACAATAGGGCTACATGTCCAGCCTGAGAGCCAGCAGCTGAGGGTGGTGTCAGGGTACACCTTTGCCATTAGGGGTCCATTCCACTCTAGACAGGGGAGCTGCAAGTAGCTGATGAGAGGGGTGGGTGTGAATTCCCTCGGGAGTTACTGGAGGTAGTAGATGTATATATAAAGGGCATCCTCTTGAGGACATATTGGATAAACTTTGCAAAAGACCCACAGTCTGTTGTTAGGTTGCTATGTTTGGGATACTATTCCATGTTCGTTGAGTTTCATTGAACCTTTCGAAGAATATTCGAGGACTTGAAGGAGAAAATGGGTCAATGGAAATTTCCGTTGGACTATCGTGTCTAATTAAATAGTCAACATTCCACAAAACTTGTAGTCCTTTAGCAGACAGTGTCAATAGTCAGGTCCTAACGAATGGCAAGTGGGACACGGAGTAGAGGCTGTTCCTGTTAAAGGCTAATACCGAAACTTAAAGCAACATATGGAATGCCTGTTGTAATTGTTTGCATAGTGACCTAGAAGAAGAAATCACTGATCGCGCAACCATGGCGCGACACTGGTGGCGATCGCCTTGTTCTGTCAACCAGGCAATCAGCGTCGCGACTCCGAGGTTGTTGACCCCTGACATATGAGGAAATCCAGGTGAATGGGCCCGTCAGCGAGTACAGTTACATCCAGGGCTCTTGTTGGAAAGGATGTGTTGGGAACATTCCTGCAATTCATGTTGCCCTCATCACGTTACTGGATAGTGGCATTTTATTTGAGTAGTTACATTATATTTCTAGCATGGAACGGAGCTCAGGGGTAAGCAGTGGGGATGGTGAGGGTTCAGTGTTGCTTGATTAGTCATGCTGCTTTGAGCCAATAGCATGCCTTTTGACATGTCCATCTTGGTTCATGGTGTGGTTTTAGTGCTAGACACTGGGAACTGCGTCTCAGAGGCTCTATAGGTCGCCAGCTTCCTGATTACCTGGCATAGTTGCAGGAGGGGGTGGGGAGGAAAGCCTTGGTTCAGGCCAGGGCCTGGCTCTCCCATGGAGGAGTCCCTGCGTTTTTGGGTTGGTGGGTTGGGTGAATGAAACTTACAGCTATCGTGCGTCATTCACCGTTCGGTTCAAGGCATTTGCTCAATATGATTACATTTGATAGTTAATCCGGCTATAAGAAAGAAAAGATTATAACTGTAGTAACCCTTCAATTAACCTTACCAGAGGTTAGTTGATAGAAAA
>JAODTK010000249.1:0-38530 GCA_026419785.1 Sclerodactyla briareus | reverse complement strand
TGGTGTCCCCTCCACCGACCCACTGGTGGGTCAGAAAGAAAAGATGAATACAAAAATGGAAGGAAAAGTGGTTGAAAAAAAGGCTGACATTGTTTCACAATCACAAAACAGGTATAGCACTATCTCGATCTCAGCCCTGGCGGCAAATAATGTTTTAATATATATTTCACTTACATTGTGAATTCTGAAAATAAACAGCGAATTTAGAATAAGAACAAGGCGATAGCCAAAAAGTTGTCTCGGATGGTTTGCGCAATCGGTGGTTTCAATTATACTACACAAAACAAAAATAGTCATGCAAACCATTGTCCTGTCAAACAAACATCACATAATTTTCAAAATATAACACATAAAATCCTAAAATAACTGACCAATAAGTTTAAAGTTTAAAAAACAAAAGGCCCTAAGGCTTTTTCTTCTTGGTGCCCCCACTATTTCTCTCCATAAATCCAAAATTGAATGAAGTTTTATCGCTCAGTCAACTCAACTTCTTGAACCAAAATCCAACTCGAAATGTCTTTATTTTCCAAGCAGCCGGGGAAAATTGCCCAAAGGCCCCAACCCCCCCCCCACCTGCCAGGCAGCAAACACCCTCCCCCCTCACACCACACACCAACAACAGGTGGTTAGCCACGTTGGTCGAGCGGCCGCTGTCCAACCGGTTTAGGCGGGGTTCGAATCACGGTCGGTCATACCAAAGACTTTAAAAAAGGACCTGTTGCCTTCTGCTTGGCGCTCAGCATGAGGGACAGAACAGGGCAAAAATGTGGGGTAGGCTCTGTGAATTTAGTTGCCGTCGGGTGTGTAAGTACCCATCCTCACAGTAAGTACGCAAAAGAGGCATCGCCTTGTTCCGTGTGTACTGGTGAAGGTTCGCCGCTGACCAATTCGTCGGTATATCCAAGGTCCGCACCCTGCGGGCCCTGTATAGGTAGGGTCCTTTGTCCGCAAGTGCTGAGTAAAAAAAAAAAAAAAAAAACCGATCCCCATGCAGCAGTAAAGGAGGTCCCAAAATATATCTTTAGGAAACCTCCACATTTGTCTATCTATTAATGTTTATTTTGACAGTTTGCGAAATTGGAGATAAATTATGCAAATTAGTGACATACCAATGAGCTTATAACAGCGGTATTAAAATTGTTTCAAAGGAGCTATGGTTTACTCGTTCCTCAGTGCTTTATTCTAAAATAAGCTATTATATGATGGAATTCATCAAAATTCATGAACATCAAAACACATCAGATCCGAAATGTTAACGGACCATACCAACTGAGTTTGGCGAAAACTCTTACCAAGTTGGAGATTGCAAATAAATTATGCAAATTAGGCACATACAATGAACCTCTAATGACCCTAGCGTCCTTTAAAATGATCAGATTCAAAGGTGGATGAATATCTACCATGTTTGGGAGAAATCCAAACAAATTTCAAAAATTGCAAATTATGCAAATTGAATTGGACACATTATTTTGACCTCCAGTGACTCCCACTTCACTTCCACTTTTTAAGTTTCTCGGGAACCATTTTAGACCACACCTACAAGTTTCGTGAAAAAATCTGACAAACTGGGGAAAATTTGCATAAATATGCAAATTAGACCACTGAATAGCATATTTTGGCTGAGAATCGATCAGTTCATCTCCCCATCATCCAGGTCCTACATGCCACACAACATCACTGTAGCACATTCAGTTCTTGTGTAATCTTGCAACGAGCTTGAAGGATGATTACATGAAATGAGCTGATTACCCCCACAACCAAATGATGACTTGCTGGCCCCAAAATTAATCAGATAGTATCACACCCACAAACCGGTCGACACACAAATTTGTCATAATCGGCCCCACGCTTTGTGAGAGAACCTGCTAACGAGAAAGGTGACATCACACACACACATACACACAAACACATACACGGCCCTGAAAGTGACCACTAAGTCTTTTAGAATTTAAGTCAGGCGAGACACACAAAAAAGACTGTACATTGCGGAAGAGTGACATAATCAATCGCCAATTATATACTCTGACGTCAGTGGTACACCGACTCGCTCCTGTGACAATGATTTCATGGAATTACAAGAAATAATGCACAAGATCAGCAAAAATGCTGAATATTAGTGAAAGTATTCCTCTTAGTCCCTTTAAGAGAGTAGAGAGAACTGCAGAGGGGCGGGACAATATAAGAGGAATCAATATTGAGGTATGCCCCCTGAGAAAGTGGCCCAAATCTGGCTGGAGTAACAGAGCCCTCTTACCTTAGTTTCAGTATATGATTGCATACAGTGGATTACGAGGGAGGTGGGGGGGGGGGGGGGGGGGTCCGGGTCAAAACCCCCTTTTTGGTTCCCGCTTTTGGAACACAATGCATTCTACTAATAATGTTGGATTATATAGACTTTTGGGGGTTGGACCCCCCCCCCCATGTCAATGCTAGTAAGTGGGTAGTGAGGGGGGCAGTTGCCGAGCCAGCTATACAAGGTGCTTTCCTAAATTTGAGATACAAGCCGGATTTTAAGGGAAATCTTGAATTGTGGCACATGCAGAATTTCTTCGCTTCATCGTTATTAGCCTATCCTGAGTTTCTGAATTAATAAGTGTGTTTAAACTATAAATATATGTCCCCCATTGTTTCTGTTGCTAAGATACGAGGACGAACCATTCCAACAGAATTGATCACCATGCATGATGTCAAGTTTCTGTACACAGAAAAAGATGTGATCAACAGTATCGAATGCTTTTTTTAATCCAATAGAAGCATGCCAACATAATTTCACATGGGATATTTACGTTCTAATATCACAAATATACAGAGGCAGGATCGGTGTACAGGAACTGCGAAAAGCCCTCGACTGTACTCTAGAGGATTCCAGTTATGGGACAGAGGCTTTCGAGTTGAAAGTAGAGTTGTCTGTTCACGGAGTTAGAGGGTGGCATTCAGAATACTAACAGGTCTGTATACATTATCAAGTCTCTCAATTTGCTTGTTTTTTATACAGCGGACTATCAGTGCTACATTTAACTCAGGGAACCGTATTTGTGATATGAAAGATTAATGAATGGGTAACAGGAACCTTGATTGCCTGAGTGACCATTCTTTCAAGAAACGTAGTCCGAATAACATCCAGACCCAAATTTGTGGGGGATTCGAGCTATTAAGCTCCTACAAAATGAAGTCCTCATTCACATTACCTAATTCCCACCTTTTAATTGGGACTGTATTATAAAGTCTACGAAAGCAACTGCACTGGATCATAGGAACTGAGGGGGACAACTGATCAGTATCTTAATGCAAAGTAGGGAAAAACATCTCGTTGAACTGATCTGCAACCAGTTTTGGGGTCTGAACGTGGATGGAGTTCCATCAACATTTGAACAAATCCTACCGGCACTCACTGATAACTCAAATGTTTGAGATCTTCAAAGTTTGTGCAGTCATTTTGTGCTCATGCAGTTGCTCTGACAATTTTTTTGTTTGGATCCTTAAGGGTCTTTGAACCAGATTGTGATTTACATTATCTTCTGTATATTAGGTCTCTATCACCAGGGCCAGGGAAACTGACGTAAAGCTCATCACTTGTTCTGATATTGGTCGAAATCTCATCATCAATCCATGGCTCAGAACGCTGTTTGATCCTGATTCGTTTTAAATAGGAGAGATTCATTTTCTAGGAGACGATAACTGATGGTGGCACTCCATTTGATACTCTATCCACTCCTGAATTGTAGGCTATAGTTCTAACGTTAGAGGCTAAATAAAGTTATGTCAGAAGTTAGTGTCAGTCGAGCATACATGTCCACACGGACCAAGGGCCCTCCATGCAGTGCAGCATACCCAGGGCTCACTTGAGAACATTGAACAATAACGAAAAGAAGACTAGAAGTTAGACCAAACTTACTTGTCAGTCTGCGGTCAACTGCAAAAGTTTCCAAGTTCAACTGCATCGCCCACGAACTTCAAAGGCTGTCATGATCAATATTTGGACAAAATTTGGTTAAAATTGCTCACAGTGTATTCCAGGCAAGTGTTTAACTTTAGTCAAGTCACCAGGCAAACAATTACTAGGCATTCCATGTGGCCCTTAAAGATTCGGTATTAGCATTACATAACAGAAGGAGTGAAAGATTATGTGGACATGTGACTAAAAAATGGGCTAAATGCAAATTTAGGTGATTTACAAAGTTTCACGAAAAATCTAGAAACTAAACGGTGAAATTATCATAATATGCAAATTAGACACGTTGAATTGACCTCCAGTGAACTGAGTCCATGATAAAAAAATTGGAGACTCACGTTGGAAACATACACCCACAAGGTTTGATGAAAATCCAAGCAACTCAAAGACTTCGCATGAATTATAATGCAAATTAGGTACATTGAATGACCTCCATTGGCCCAAATCTTTGTTTTGGGACTGAAGGTAGACCATATTCGCCAAGTTTTTGTAAAATCCGACAAACTTTTGAATTTTGGGGGGGCATAAATTAAGCAAATAGACACTTAATTACCTTTTACGCTGAAAATCTAATCATTCCATCTACACTTCATACCCTCAGTGGCATGTTTGGTGGCACTATGTGGCTAAACCAAGTCACCACAGCATCTACAGTTCATCCGTAACCTTACTAACGAGCCTAAAACATAAATTTCATACAATGGCTAATTGCCTTACTTATCTCTTGTGGGCCCAAATCTAATCAGATCATGTTCACCACCCCATGCTACCTGAAAATTTTGTCGGCAGTGTCATTACCGTTCAAAAGATATCCTGCTAACAAGAACGTGTGACACACCATGCACACACCCCACATGCCATATGTGACCACTAAGTCTCCTCCTGAATTTCATTCAGTCGAGACAAAAGGAGAACGTTCTGTCAAATGCACACTCTATTTAAGTTTGTATTTGCCCCGGAGAAATCACCCTTTGTGGCCTTCAAGTAAATATAGCATTTCAGTTTGTCGGCTATTGTGATCCCTTATATGACTCCGTGAATACAGGGCCCACAGGGGTCAACTAAAACTCACGTTATTTTACAGTGGGGGGGGGCCCCCCCCCCCGCCCCCCCCCCCCCCCCCCCCCGTAACTTCAGATTATTCCATCCATGACCCCCCCTGTGGGGCATTCGTTTGAACTGGTATACAAGATTAAATACTTTCTTCGAGTACACAAGTGCAGGTTGACCTCAAGTGGTGTCTTTGGGAATTATCACATGGGTCTTCACTTTGAACGACTTTTCAAAAATGGTGGCAATTGGATACACTCCATGCATAATTCAGGTGAGAGGGGGTCAGAACCCCACCATCAACCAAGTTGCTCAATACATTTTCAACACCCCGTTTTTGCAGTCCTACAAGTTTTGCAGCTGTTATTTTAACACATATTGCGTATCAGACATGTCTCTTGGCCTAACTGTACTTATTTGCCAATTAAAGGAGGGGGGAGGACATTTATGAGGGAACTTTAATACTTCATTATGAGGAAGACAAATTTCTGTGTCTTTCTACTGCCTTGAATCCGTGGGTACTGAAGGTCACATTCAGGTAGGTCTATACATAGGCGTCAATCCATCTTCAGAATTGGGGGAGGGGCATGACCAAAGTGGGGGGACATGACCTCGCCGCCAAAAAATTACTGTGTGAAAACGTCAAAGTCAATGGGGCATCCCACATGTTGGGGGGACACATCCCCCACAGGACTGACGCCCATGGGTCTATATACTATTCAGGGCGCAGCTGTTTTGACTTTGTGTAGGAAAAATCCATTGACTCGAGTAATGTGGAAGTTGGTTGTTTTACCTGTGTGGTGCTTTTTGTTTGTGGGCCACTCTCGGTTGAGGAAAGGCTTAGCCTCAAAAAAAATTGAGGGGGGGTGAGACACCTTAGCTCTATACCTCCAAATTCTCTGTTGGACTATGTGTGTGAATTACCGTGAGGTGTTTTCATTTTTTGCCCCCCTCCCCGTCACAAAACGCCCAGCTTCCTCCTCGCGCCATCCTGTCGTTGTTGTACGAGTTGATAGTACTGGTGTATAGATCTAAGGTCTCTTCCCCAATTCCTATAAATCTCGCGGCTGATCCCTTCCTTCACCGAGAGGGGCCAGAACAAAAAAGCACCTCACAGTAAACTGCCGAATTCCACACACACACAAAGCCAATGGGATTTTCCCTACACAAAGTCAATTGAAGAATTTTTTGCACAAATAAGTAGCAACGATTTAGGGCAACCTCCCTGCGCCATCTTGGCAGCAAAGCACGTCATAATGTTACCTGATGTAAGCTAAGTAGCCTCTTCAGCTCTGAGAGAATCATGGGCTGAGCAATACGTTACAGGGAGGGAACAAAAACAAGCACCCACAGGTAATTTTAACATAAGTCAATGAGAAATTCACCACAATGTTCAATGGCAGTTTTGGACTTCCGGGTTTGACCCTCAGTAAAGCGCTATTCCGGATTTGGCGTTCGTCCAATTTACGCACTGTACCTAACGTTATTTGTTGTCAGCACTGAAGGGCTTAGCCTAAACTTTTAATGTCGGCTTCACTCACTTTTTGTACTGCGAGGTTGCAAAAAATTTGTGCACAGTTCACATGTTTATGAAAACATTTCAGCTGTTATGTGGACGGGAAGGAACTGATACATATAAAATGTGTGAAAAGTTGAAACGGTACGTCCCCATTGAGTTTGTACAGAGATTTACACCCACTGATGTATGCGCTTTATATTCAGCTATTGTGACATGTCTTAGCGCCTTCTCGGATCCATGGATAGACCCTTCTCAACTTGCAGTTACAAGGGCATATAATTTATGAACACCGTCACACAGAAAAAATATGCCATAAAACATCAAAAGATAGACTTGAGGCCATCACGAAGAGCTGCTAGATTTGTCTGCAGAGATAAAAAGGGAAGCAGTGTCCCTCCTTCGATCACCAAGCTGGGTTGGAACCTCTTGAATCGTGGCGTGCAGTGTTTCTAGGCTTATCTACTGTACTTCACAAAGCAGTTCACGGCACTGTTGTGATTGCTACCACTCATTACCAGACACCTACGCAAGGGAGGGGGTTGCTACTCGTAGATCAAGCTGCTACTCCTTTTGTTCACCCCCCAACTGTTACACATTCTCCTTCTTACCGGAGAACCCTTGCAGAATGGAAACTTTTGCCAGTATGTACTAAAGAAGCCATCTCAACCGACTTTTTTTAATCACAACTAAACAAGCTGCAGCTGTCCTGACGTTTTGGGAGGAGCCCCTTATCTTTTATTTTTCTTTTCGTGTCCGGCCACCTGCACCAGTTTATACTTATATCCATTTGAGGAGTTTTGTTGCAGTAACATACATAAACAGATACATTATTGTCCTTGTTCATAGTTTGTTTTTTTTTTCCGAAAAATGTGCCATTTCAAAAAAGAAAAACAGGAACCGCTCCCCTAACTAAGTTCTGTACCATCAGTGCAGCGGCCCCTTTAGTGGAGGGAGGGGGGGGGGGGCATGCTCGGTTTTCGTGAGCCCAGGCTTACGCCGCAGATACAGTGGGATTTCGATAAGGCCGCTAACCTCCAGTTATATCCCTGTGGGAGTTACGAGGTGACTCTACGAGGTACAATGTAAACAGCACGCTGTATGGGACAAGTGTTGGTGTCGGAAGAGCCCATTCCACAGGTCACAAAACTCGTATACTGGAGATACGAGTTCGACAAGGCACAACATTATCCGTCTAACTCAAACATTTGACATTGAGCCATAGGCTAGAATCCGTCGAATCAAAATTGAGTAAAAAAGAAGAAGACTCCAAATACGAATCCGGAGTGTCGAGGCCAACGCATGTGATGTCAGTGGCCGTTAGATTAGGCACAGTGGCTGCTCTCGATAAATTAAAACTCAACCGCGGAAGTTGACGAGATTAACACCTGTATCCAGGACTGGTCGCCTAGGTTGAGTCCTATTTTTCTCTTATAACAAATAGGATGGAGGGATAATTACGTCGTTGGCGGTTTTGTTACGTTGGAAAATGAGGTATTTGATCGAGCATGATTGTTCGTTTTCATCGTAACCACGTAACAGTTAGTGGAACGCATGAACTTATTCGGATGCTAGGACACCCAGTCCGTTTCCCCGCGTAGCAGTCTCAGTTTCAAACTTCATTATCAATCGATCATCACAGGCGCATGAGATAACCAGATATAGCCGGTAACAGGGAAAATACGGGTGCCAGGGAGAAATGCGCCATCGTCGATACCCTGCAATATGTAAATCGTGCCTACAATAGTCAATGCAAGATCAGTATCATTACAGTCGGACGATTTTGTATAGTGGCATCGTGCAAATGGCGGTAGTCCATTATTTGGGGGTTATGAGATGACAGCGCCGCTTTTGAAGCTTCCCATGAAGAAGAAGAGAACTTCTACATAGTCAATAGATGAATGAAATCAGCCAAACATTGATCGCTATGGTGGCGTACCAGAGTCTCGACGATCCATTGTGTGTAATTGGGGGCGTAGGGGACCCTCGCATTTTTTTTTTTTTGGGGGGGGGGGGGGGGACGGGGGAGGGACGGAAAGTTTTGCCTGAATCGGTAAAGTAATTGAGCCCTATGGTAAAATTCTACGAATACTGCGCGCGGAGCACAAATTGCTTTTGCCACATTTGTGCGGCATTCGAATAAAAAAGGGGTTAACATTTGTTCATCTTGCCCGAATCTCGCAGTTTTGTTTCGCCTGAGCCAAGTTCAGGAAGTGACATGACGTTACTTTGTCCGGAGTGTGTGTAGGACTGTATGAATACGGTGTGTCTGTGCGTGCGTCTATGTGTATGCAGGATATCTCTCGAACGGTTAAGTGCGCGATTGCCAAGAAAATTTCACGTAGCATCGAGGTTGTCTGTGTGTGGGTTAAACGATAACTCGACCCCATTCTGAAGGTATGAAATTCATAATTGGTATATGGTTTCCCCACAATGAGTACATGAATCCCATTGTTTTGGGGTTTCAGGTCCAAAAAAGGTCATCCGAGGTCAAGGAGAGGTCAAAGTTGAAAATCTTGTTAACACGATGAATCCAGTATGCCTGACCTGATTAGGTTGAAATTCGGTACACAACTATCTTATGGGGGAGTACAGGAACCCATTGTATTTTGGCTGTGCGGACGGGGGTCAGTTTTTGAAAAATTGGAAAATTGTGAAAACTGTAAAAGTGGGCAAATTTTAGAATCGATAACAGGCATAACTCGACCCCAACCTGGATGGATAGGTTCATTACTGGGTATGTAGGTCTCCAGAGAGTACATGATCCCATTTGGGGGTCAGCTCAAAGGTCATATAGTCAAGGGGTCGAAGTCGAAAATCTTGTTAACTTGATAGTCCAGAGGTGCCTGGTCCGATCAGGTTGAAATTTGGTATGCCTCAAGACCACCGGGTGGGGAAGGTCAAAAATTTGTATGTGGTCCGCATAATGAGTAATACAGGATCCTATCTTAATTTGGTAAGCATGTGAAGTTGACAATGCTCAGCTGGTACGTCAGGATGAGTTCATGTAATACTTTGGCTTCTTCTGGTTAATGGCTACTTTACTGGTATACGTAAGTCATAGGGCATAGGACAATTACAGTTGGAAGGCAGACATTGTTAGCTGAATCATTGAAAGTTTGCCGAATTCCTTTGAGTTTCATGTGCAGACAGAGTGAAGGCAAAAACCCCAATGCAGGAAGCACGCGAACATGTTTACGCCTCGGGTTAGACTAGATTTTTTAACCCACCTTTGAGAGGGACTGTGGCCCCCGTTGGCCCCTCAGCTCCGTCAGTAGAATAGTATGGCTAAGGAATATATAATTGGTAATGGGCATGAATGGATGAGGGGCACGAGGTGGACATTGCCAAAACTGCAGATTAGGATTCTTGAATCAGTATGATTCTGGAAATTACCCATATGATATGGTTAGTATAGCTGGTTCCATTCTTCACAAAACATTTTCATCATTGAAAATTTGATAGGGCCTCCCTGGCGTCCATATTTCAAGTCTGGTACATGCAGGTCAAACGCTTTTCCGCCAACTGGAGGGGTTTCTGGTGCAAAAAATGTTCTTGCAACGCTCCGCGCTAGGCCTATGGTGCACTCAGCTCCCAGATGGTAATGTTCCAATCGCACCCTGATTATGTTGATGCGAAGGACAAGCGGCAAGAGTGATACATCGGGAAACACACCACAGACAACCGTCAACTACTGGGCGAGAAAAGGGAATATATTATCAGGAAGAAATATAATGCCAATCAAGAAATATTTTCTGAGTGTGAAATATTTATTCACAAGGGAAAATATTAGATCCCTCGAAAAATATTTGGAAGCACAAATATGTTTCGATGGTGGAAAAATTTTCGTAAAAGAAAATAGTTTCTGATGAAAAAATAATGTAGAATATTTAATTACAACAATTAATGTTGCAACAAATATACGTTAGCAACGAAAATTTGTTTGCTAAAAATATAGGTATCCTAGAGAAACAAAATCATTTGGCAAAGAGTTATTTATGGTTCCAGTAAAATATGTACAAGGGAAGATAATAGATTGTTCTACGAAATGTGTTGTAACTAAAAATAATTTCCATTGCAGATATTGTCCATGACAAGAAACTTTTCCGAACACGAATATATTTGTAGCTACTAGAAAAAATGTTAAAAACCAAAAAAACATAGTTGGCTACAATTTTTTGTTGGCAACAGAAAAGTACATTTGCTTGTGCCAAAAAATATGTTGCAACGAAAAAATATCTATTATCAACGTAGCCTCAGGGACAGCCGTTGCTTCTAATCGTCAGAGTACGATGAGCCGTGAAATTGCACGTGAATTCTAATGTTAATGTTCTGAGGGGTACCTGCTGGCATTCTGTCAAACTGCAACCGCGGCTTCCAATTTTCGTACCATATGGAGACCGATTTCAAGGCTGATATAGGAAGAAACTGATTATGAGGAATAAGCAAGACTCACCGGGACTATTTTTTCAAGTGGATATCATATATTGATGCATGCTTGGTAGAAGTCGAGGGGGTTAGAATAAACGAAGGAATGCATCGCAAGTGATACCAGTCCTGGAGTTGTCGTCGTAAAATTGTGGAAGTAGTTGGATCACCGATGACCGGAGGCATGCTCGCGCAATTTTTTTTCTCTGGATAATTGAGCACCAGGGGCTATAGATGTCACTGTTAGGGGATATTATTGAACTTGATATTTCCGACAGTATTCACTATTCCACCATCACAATGCGTTCCAACGGCAAACTAGAACGCGGCAACGGCGAAAGAACTTTAGGTCATATTACTCAATCCTAAGCTTGCAAATTTCAGGACATACAGGTTTGCATTTCAACCTTTCCTCATAAAAAAACTACCCGATGGCCCGGCATCGCGCGCGAGTTTTTCTGTGTGTAAATGTGAGTGGTACAAATACAAGGCTAACTTACTGCTAATATTACGTCGGTTCGGATAACTTAATATCTCGGATAATAATGGACGCAGTCGCAATCAGTTGGAGAAAGGTGTCCAACTGATTGAGTCGGCCCTTACTGGACAGGAGGATTGCAAACCTGTCTCACCGGCACCTAGGCCGAATTGCTCCCCCTAACACTCCTAGTAACAGTAGTCCCCAACTTCAAACTGTTATTGTTACTTAATACTAGGCCAAGTGAAGATCAGCAGAGGAGCTGGATCCGTTCCGGCCGTCGAGAGGAGAGGGGGGAAATGAAGACCTATTGTTCCACGGCCGGGGATCGGGTCCCAGGCAGGCAGCTATGCAAGGCCGTAAGTAGTAGTTAGTAGATGCCGCACAAATCACTTCAAGTTCAAGTTGGAAGGTTTACTGGCGTAGTTCGCGTAGCGTGGTGCCAAGGCAGCATGGCGTGATTCTACGCCAGTGGAAACGGATGAAAAATCCTTAAACGACGGAACTGAGACCGTGATAATATATATTTGTCGTTGATTATAATAGTGCAGAGCAAACAAATTTCCGTTGCCAAACATATATTTGTGCAAACACGATATCAGGGTTGCAAAGGGACTACGTAATAAAAAAATACGTTGAAATATAATTGTGAAGAGCAAATCACAATTCATTGCAAGAAAATATTCTGTGCAAAACATATAGTGTTGCAAACAATTATTTGTGGCAAATTGAAATGTAATCTATATATATTCTTATATTGGAAACTTATTTCTTTTACGAACAGTTTTTCCATCGAAACCATATTTTTTGCTTCCGAAATATTTTTTGAGGGGAACAATATTTTCAAGTGTGAATTACTATTTCCACATCAGAAAATATTCTTGATTGGCAAATTTATATAGTTAGACCTGATAATATATTCCCTTTGATCGCGCCATAGTCAACTGTTCGATTATAATTGTAAAACATATTTAGAAGCAAAAGAAGACATTGAGTTAGTGGTAGACGGGACAGATACAGCGGCGCACAGGCAAGTGGAGCCAGGCCAAGGGAGTATTAATCAGCGGCGGCTGTAGGGAGTTTTGGTTGGGGGGGGGGGGGGGAAATGTCATGGGACTGATACGGGGGGATGGGGTCTAGGGGAGAGGGGGGTTTCCCTCCCCTTTGAGATTGTTGTCAAGAATAATTTGATTAGATGCAAAATTGTGTTTCTTTACGTATTTCACTCCGATTGCACGCAAAAGTGCTACTTACTGTCTGAATTCAGTATGCTTTTTAGAACCTTTCACAAATAATTCCATAATAGCAGTGCGGTCTGTAAATCCGTATATGTTAACGAATACATGGGGTCGGACTAATGTCCAAATATACCCAACTAAAACGTGAATTTAAAAAAACCCGAGCGATGGATCACAATTTCAATTTCAAAGCACAAGTGTAGCCTTTGTTTCAATTATCAGAATCAACCGACAACCAACTATACCTACCACTGTGACATCTAGCCCCAGAACATAGTTCGTTTAGCTGAGCGGGCGCGATTCGCACTTGCTGCTGATTATCAATGATATCTAGAATGTCCCACCTGAAAATATTTCTCCATGCCATCAAAAGCTAAGGCGACAGTCGAGTCTGACCCAGGCATTTATCAGGTAGGTTTTCAGTATTCTTAACACAGAAAGAAAAACGATCTCTCGTGGTAGCGGAAGATATAGGAAGTGTCCCATAAATCCGTTAGAGGATGTACAAAAGTATAGGGAACAATATATCTCGCATTCATTCAGTTCGGAATTGTTCAGTTATCGCCTCATGTTAGGGGATTCCTGCGGGCGTTTGTAGTGCTTTTGTTATATCATGTGCGTCAGTAATTTGCCTCTTGGGAAAAGAGTGTTTTCTTTGATCTTGCGGGGTTAATGATCAGTCAGACGATCACACGTGTTCCTCAAGGCCTCTTCTGTCTCCCCAGTGGTTTCCGCGGGTGATTGGATATTCATCGCTGTCTGGAACAAACATTCAAAGTCATGACGTTCTCGAAAAAACCGTCTTCTGTACGTGTTTGAAACGTGTCCGACAGGGAGGTACATTGGTCAACTCTATAGTAGTTCTCTGCCGTTTGAGAATACCATTTGTGTACCTCCACCAATTTTGCTTGGTAAACTCTTCCACGCGGCAAACCATAACATTGAGAGGAAGAGAGCGATGGTAGACCAGTTCGAATTTAATTAGTTAGTGTAAACGTAAAAAATGAAGTTACAATTACTTTTAGCCTAGGGACGCTTAATACTCCATCCATAAATGTGCTTCTTCGGGACACTCGTTTAATGTGATCACCCCCCCCCCCCCCAAAAAAAAAAAAAAAAAAAAAAACTTTGGTAGTGGGTAAGGCATTAAATCCGCCTAATGACGTTTTAGTGAATGGAAACGTCAAGATTTCGATGAGATGGGACGTAGGATGGATTGTTTCAGACATATGAACAGACCAAACGAATCAGCACGGGAAATGGAATGCCAGTGATGGGCCTTCATCCATACAAATCCTCACCCCCCCCCTTTTGAAATGTATATTTGGGAAATGTTTGGGGGGCAAGTGCCCCCCCACCCCCTTGCCCCTGTGGCCAGCGCCACTGGTATAATGGTTGATGGGGTTGGGATGGCTGAGGTGAACGTGGGGGATATGGCGACATTGTAAACTCGGTGTGGTATGAAATCTGTATCATCTGTGATTCGTGTATCACCATCCACCTGATAATGGGCTAAAACTGGTAGGATTTTCGTAAAATCATTGTTAAATCGAAATTTGTCGATATGGTGACCAGATTCAATGTGTTCACATGCAGGTTGGATGCTAAGAACCGTGTCCGCGATCAGCTGAAGAAGTTTTGGATTGCATAAGCAAAACATTCTGGGGCACCGCGCTAACCGGTAGTGGCGCTCGCGTAGAGATGGTCTCTGTCAGACCCCCCCACCACTTCCACCCTAGCGATGCCCCCAACTTACGACTCTAGATATAGCTACGGCCTACATGCATTAGAGGGTCTGTCCATTGGGTGAGGCATCCCATGTGCGACCCTGGACTAAGCATGCAATAATTCAATCCAGGCCTAGGGACTATCCATGCAGAAGAAACGGCATTTCGCATGATTATTGGAGATGGTGCAGGCTATATAGGGGCCAATAATCGGTTGAAGAATACTGATGACCCAAATAGGATATGCATTGAGTTTCAGTCAATCTGATCAGTCAGTCATCTAGGTGAATTCCAAGTGGATTAATGCCAACCAGGTAATTCAGAGACGGAACTCATGAATAGGCGGGGGGGGGGGGGGGAGAGGGGGGGGGGGGGGAACGTTTTGTTAGCCTGTTCTACGTTGTAGGAAAGTGACTGGATACTGTGGTCTGAATCATGGTTCAGCTAGGCGAACAGAACCCGTTCCAGTGTGGAGGGGCAGAATTATGTGCCCGAATTGAATATCACCCAAACGTAGAAGCAAGTACCGGACGCGAAATTTTGCATGCATTTTTTGCAGGTAATAACAGCTTTTCTCACCAAGTTGCCTGGGTCGATCGTAGGTGCTGCCTCATGTTAGCCTGATTAGCTAGGATGTTTGTAGCCTTAAAGTTAAATGCATTTTTATACATTTTGTTATTATTCATTATATTCTTTACCATTCAAATATGTTATATAGTTCTAATCGCAATACTCACGTGATCAGCACTATAAGCTACATGATGAAAAAATATCGAAAACTAAATATCAGAATCTCGTCTCTTAGTCCTTGCTTTTTCGGTATGCTAAATCAGGCAGCGGACAAAGAAACAAGTGCAGACAATTCACTGACTGATCGGCACTAAGCAGTGAGATTTTTACGCCAAGTGTGATGACAGTTTGTTTTTTTACCCACTGTATAATGTAGTAGTCCTATTAATCGGTGTTGTTATGGTGGTATTGTTAATACAGTTATCAGCTTTTAAACTGGCTGGCACTTCAAGCAGGCGAGGTCAAAATATGTAAGTAATTATGGTAATGAAGGCCCGTAGCTTGTATTGGAAATTAATGAATATTTGAATTCATGTTTTTCAAGCCCAGTGTAACGAGACTATCGAACTGTTAATATTCTGCTCACAAAAAGTTATAAGTTGTTTACAAACAGCTGCAGGTCGATCTCCGGTTGCTCATTATTATGTTTACCGGCGGGTAGTCTTTGTCTGGGTTAGCTGGCGGGGTGGAACCTGCCAACGTTGTACTTATATCCCCACCTCGCGATCAGTTGGTAAAGACGGTTATATAATTGCCATGTGGATCGTGGAGTCGGACTAACTTTCGAAATAAATGCGCAAATGTGCAAATAGCGGTGACTTTGACATCTGATGACCTTGGAATAACCTTCAACTTTCTTGCAGGACCCAATTAGAGTCCCCATTACAGAACTCGCCCTAGACCGATGTGACATAGTGGTTTCTCGCGGACTGGGAAGTTATTTTTATTTCAAAAAAAAAAAAAATGAACAATGACGATTGAATTATTCGCATCTCTCATTTCATGGTCGAATTCGGATATCGCTGGCAAATAGGAGACTGAAATAAACGTTTCAATGATCAAAATCTATTCAATTTCGATGATGAAAATCAGACAGACAGACTCAAAGTTTATATGAAATCCGCTCGAAGTTGAAAAGTGGATCGTTGAAATATTTGCGTTTGGAGGACCGATTGCTCCGTATTTACGTTTACGGTGGGATTTTGTCTGAGGAAAAATATGGTTTGTATACCATATGATTTCCTCCGACATTTCATTTTTGTCAAGTATTTGCCTCTCCCCCGTCGCTGTTTCGAGTTTCACGTCAAAAAATCCGTGCCAGACAATGGGAAACCACTTCAAGGTTCAAAATACCAACTGAGTCCAAGGAGATTGCTCATGGGGAGAAGCGGCTCGATTTTTATGTCGTGACCGGCCGATCGGCAGTCACTGTCCATGTTCAAGAGGGCTGGAAAATTTAATGACACACACGATGTTCGTGGAATCAAACCAACTTCGAAAAATGCGCAAATATGCGAATTAGCATTACTTTGACCTCTGCTGGACCCCAAAAGTCCTCAATTTTTACGGGACCGAACATCGTCCACACCTATACTAAGTTTTATTGGCATCGAAAAAAAAAAACTTTTGTAACTAGCGTAAATTTGACCCTATGGGGACCGTAGAATGACCTCTACTTTTGTCGGGACCAAAAAAACATAGTCCCCATCAACCAAGTTTCGTGGAAGTCCGACCAACTTTTGAAACTTGCGCAAATTATGCAAATTGGGACCCTGCAGTGTGGCGACATCAACATTCGAACCCATTGGGTGATTTTAGTATGGTGGATATTGTGTGCCAAGTTTCGGCTCAAATGGACAAAGTGTTGGAGAGTTATGCGCTAACGAGAGAAAATATCTTTCCATGTGGAAATTATGCAAAATTAGCGACCCCGTTGATGTGGCGACCACCCAACTTTCGAACTCATCCGAGAATCACTAAGGCGGCGTGTGTCCAAGTTCGGCTCAAAGGGACAAAGTGTTGGAGAGTTATGCTAACAAGAAACGCGGCCGACGCGGCGGAACGACGGCCCAAGCCAAAACTCCATGATATCCCCGAGTGGGGTTATAATAATAGACGGTAGGCCTATCATATTAATATGTATGTGGTATGTAGGGAAATTTGTGTGTGGCGCACTGCGGCATGAAGGCAATCTGTGTGGATTACCAAGGGAAATAGCACAGACTTATAGGTTCTCTCGGCGATGCTGGACGCTTGTCCTTCCAGTCTGATGAGCTGATTAACAGGCACCCACGAACGCACTGTCCTCAAACTTGAAGGAAATTACCAGCCAACCTATTCAAATGTCGTTTGTTGTGCATTTAAAACAGCTGCCAATCAAATTGTTTCATGTCATGAATTTCGGTTATATGAAGTTAGATTTTCAAAGCATTAACAAATTAGCACTGCTAAATTTGGCAATTTTGCAAATTGGCAGGCTTTGATGACGTCATATCTACCAATTGAGAGAAAAATGTAAGAATGAAATATGGTCTTCTCCCTTATGATTGGTAGATATGAATTATGACATGTCACAAAAAGGTTGCCTTTTGCCCAACGAATCAGCAAATTTATGGAATTTGAGGAAGACATATCTCCCACCGACATGCTATTGAACCTGGAAAAAAGTATTTAAATAAGTTTTTTATTCTTTAACATTGTAACACCAAGGAGAGTAATAATTTGGCTGGAATTTCTCTTTAAAATTCCCAGAACACTCAAGGGGCGAGCATGGGCGTAGGGAGCCCGATCCGGGATATATCTGGGGGGCTGTAGTGCTTCCCGAGAAATATACTGTAATATGTGATCATGCTAGATGAGATCAGCCATTTACCCATTATAGAATATGCCAGCCAAATGAGCTAAGGACGTTCAAATGGTAGCAATCGTTCGTCATTGAATCTAACAAATCATTTTAAGTTGACATCGGGGCCTGACTCCAGGGGCCGTAGCGAAGGGTTGACGATTGGGGGGGGGGGGGGGGGGGTTATGAGATTATGTTTGCCGCGGATGTGGGAATGGTGACTGATATGGGGGGAGAGGTTAGGGGAGGGGTTTGTCCCCCGCCATCTGGGAAAATGTTGAATAGTGAAACGCCTCAAGATGCAATTGTGCAATATTCAGTAAAATTGGGCTTCAAGTAATAATTCGGCTCCGCTCACCACGTACGCGGGACACTTCCAATTTGGAAACGTTCGAAAAATTTTGCCCGAATCCTAAAACCAATGGCGCGATTGGTCTGCAGCTCGTTGAGTATATGAGCAGGCCATTAGTAACACAATGCGCGACGAGCGCGAAAAATTTGACACTTCAATGGTTGCTATTGGTCAAGAGTTTTCGGCCATTAGTACATCTTCTTTCCACTTATCATTAGGATATCTCTACCAGATTTTAACTTATTTCTGTGCCAAAGTTGGGTAGTTCTGCCCGATTTTTCATTCTAAAAAACTGGGGGAGTGGGGGGGGGGGGTGGGGTGCCCTTTATCTTTAGCCTGGTACTCTAGCTTTGCCGATCGCCATGATTCCCCGCCTAAAAACGACTGTTTCATTGTTTCATCTGTGGAATTCTTTCTCAATGGTTTTAAGCAAAATGGCTTGGATTTTTTTTTTCATGTATCTCGGGAATATAATAATAATAATAATAATAATCAATTTATCAAAGCGCACCAAATCCAGAAAAACTGTTCATGGCGCTGTACAATCAATAGAAACACTTAAAATAGGTTGTTGTCTTCAGCTGGCGTTGGAGACAGAGACAAGAAGGAGCAGTCTTCAGTTGAAGTGGCAGTCGTTCCAGGAGTCTTGGAGCAGCAGCAGAGCAGTGATAGGCGACGTCACCAAAGCGGGATCTTGTGGAAGGTTGTCGCAGATTATTGGACTGACTGGAACGTAGGATGCGCTGAGGTGTTCGCTCGACGGCTCGACAAGGTAGACGGGCATTTCCGTGGAAGGCATGGTAGGTGAAAAGCAAGATCTGAAAAGCGATTCGCTGCTCGACTGGAAGCCAATGAAGTGTTGTAGAATTGGAGTGATTATGGTTTCGCGACTGGAACCTGTAATCAGTCGGGCAGCGGATTTCCGTACAAGGTGCAGTTCATGAAGCGAGCCGAGTGCATCCAAATAGGAGTGAGGTACAATAGTCAAGTCTTGACTGATAAAACAGTGAACGAGCTGGGTAAGGATTTGTGGAGTGTAAGTTTCCTCTTCAACTTGGCCAGATAGAAGGTTGGAAGTAGCAGACTTACAGACTTGGGTGAACAGGTTTCTCCATGGATACAATTGGCATTAAGTATACGCCCAATCCCTGACATTGTCACGTGTGAAGAACGATTTTTCCGCAAAATAGATGGAAGGAGCAATAGGTAAGTTCCGAAGCTGGAAGGAGGATCCAAACCCCATGAATCCGTTTTATCGCCATTCAGACGAAGCAGGGACGAAATTCATACACTGGCGAATGCCCCTAAGGATTCCTGAATAATGCCAGTTGCAGTCAAAACATCTCCACGTAGCATGGTTGAGTGATAGTGATATAAGAAAGCGGATCATCCGCATTCCATAAAAATGGTAGTAGTCATGTTGTTGTCTCTTGAATAATTGACGAGAAAAAAGGACGGTGGTGTACAGGGTGATGAAGAGAATAGGGCCTTAAGACTAGGACCAGAATAGGGCCTAGGACCAGAAACAACAACTTTCAAAGTTACACTGTTAGAGCTATGGAAAAGAAAATGGCAAACGTTTAACGCCCTTATTCCCATTTGCCGAATTGCTGACAGACTCGGTCACTCGTCCAATTACACTGACGGCCGACCCAACCGTCACAATATATGTTTTCCGGCGTGCCGATCTGCCGACGCTGAATGGGCAATTAGATGAAGCGCCAAACGTCGAAATAGCCGATAATAAGGTCGGGCTTCCGTTTTTAATTTCCATTCCCTGTTTTCCACTTCCATACCCGTACTTCCTTTGCCTTCCCTTTCCCATCTTTCTTCTTTCCCTCCTCTCCTTTTTTCCTCTCTTTTCTCCTCTCCTCTTTCCTTTCTTTTCTTTCCCTTTCTCCTTTTTGCCGACAGAATGAAATTTGCGACGGCACGAAAATTGGTTGGGGGGTGTTGACACCCCCCAAACCCACTCGTTACGGCCCCTGTTGCACCTCGCCAAATGCTGGGTCGGGCAGTGTGGTTTGTGCAGTTATTAGTTAACAACAGTTTTGCGGGAAATTGAAAGTTGTGTTTGTGATGTGAATAGGGAAGAGAAGAGTAAGGAAGGGCACGAGCGCGGTTCAATTTGGTAAAAATATCGTGCATAGTATCAACCTACGTTGTTCGGACGGAGCTTAACAACTCAGCGCCCCCTCCCCCCCCCCGCCTCTACGCCCATGAGGCGGCGAGAGGCGTGACTCAACGAGGATCTGAGGAGAGTTTGCGGGTTCACCCCTCCTAGTCTCATCTCCCGGAGAGTTGCCGGAACTTGATGAGGGATTGATTAGCAGGAGGATAAGGAAGGGGAGACTCCCCTGTAATAATCTCCGGTGTTACCAATGTCAGTTTGCCAAGAAGAAGGGTCCTAGCGAAAACAATCAATTTCAAGGCCGCAGCCATTGGCAGTCGAAGATCGTTTTATCGAATACTTCTGATTATAAAGTTATCTGGGGTCCCATAAGGCTCTATTTTAGGCCCGTTACTTCTTTAATATTCAGGTTAATGATATCAATGTGTCGTCAACAATATTGAAATGCTAATGTTTTCAAATGACAAAACTATTTGTATCAGAAGCCACAGCAGTTAAAGTGAAGGCGCAGCACATAATACTGAAAAAATACGGTCATTATTGATTGTGTGGTAATACCATATCACGGAATGCATAAAAACCAGAGCTGATTCCATCTTCCATACGACAGGGAAGAGAGTAATGAAATAGACTCAAATAAGTAATACATTGTAAAGAGGGTAACGAACACATTTTTTTTGGGGGGGGCGGGGGGGAATTACCATCCTGAAAATCTAAAGTGGACACATAACACAATTTATTTGCAGTAGATAGGGTAGCAATGTTCTATGGTGTTCAAAATAGCGTATATAGTAAGTTCTTCTCTATAGCTAAGATCATACTCATGGGTCAACCAGTCATAATTTTTGGCGCATTCGGGTTCCATAGAACAGCCCTCTTTTAAAGAATATGGATATGCAATCGCAGCGGTATGTCAAAAGCCCAATACAATATGCTAAAAAACTTCAGTAAAATGAGAACATGCATAGCAAAGTAGATCAGGCGAAGCGTCACACCTCCAAAAGTGGGGGTTGGGGGGGGGGGCGTGAGGGACATGCCCACACTTATGACAATGTTCCACAGTAAAAATTTTGAAATGTGGAGCCCATATTCCCCCCCCCCCCAACCCCCACTTTTGAGAGGGTGTGACGCTTCGCTCAGGTATATGCTATACAATGCTTCATGGTTTTACTGGTAGTTTTGACGCCAAGATTGATGGGGCTTTTGACAATACCGTGCGATTGCAAAATATCCATTTCTTTAAAAGAGGGCTGTTCTATGGAACGCCGAATGCGCCAAAATTATGCTAGGTCGTATCGCTTCAGATTCACGTTAGAACGAGTTAAAGCCAGCATAATTTTTGGCGCATCGGCGTTCCAACTGTTCGCCTCTTTTAGTATGGAGGTGGGCTTTCATGCAGGACTCATACATACCGTTATTCGAACAAGCGTAATTAGTAATGCCAATATAACATTCACACGCTGCAGTTGGAGTTTCATTGTACGTCTCATGAATGATCTTCGCCACAAAACGGTTGTGTGAAGTATTCAATAATGTATAATTATGTAATGTTCATGATCATTATACACGGAGCGCTAATCATCTTCATGATATGAAACAAGAACAGGATTCGGTTGAAAGCTCAATCCGTACAAGGTATACGTTTTATGGAACCCCTGGCCCTTCGAATTAAAACAGGTCAACGGTTGAGGACTTCAAGAAAAATTCACATCCATTAAACTGAAGGTTGTAGATTTTAACATCTATTCCTACCCCCCCGCCCAATGGTTTTTTCTTACTTCCATGTGGGGTGTTTTCTTTCTTTTTTTCTCTCTTAGGTTTGGTGACCAGACATAGTATAAGTTATTTATAACTTTTTGTGGCTCTCCTCATTTCAGTGTATACTTCCAGCTAACTCGAGTTTATCACAGCTATAGTTGTTTGTTTTAATGATATATTCACATTATATATTAAAATTCATGTTCACTGAAAAGATGAATGAATGAATGAATGAAGGAATGAATGAAAACTTCTAGGGAAGTTTTCTAATTAGGATTGGGGAATGCGTGAAACAAATGGAACCACCAGAAGATTCGTAACGAAATTGCCGTCGTCGTCCCGTAAACTAGTATTGATAAGTGAAAGCCAAGCTGGGTTCAATTCGTTTGCACTTTCAGTTTGGAGAGTATCGGATATCTGGTTTTTCTATCTCCTTGTTATCACGGGACATAAATCACCCCCTCCAGTATTCGGATAATCGTTTGAAAATGAATTTGTGTTGCGAGTAGAATTTATCGTTGGAATAAGCCCGAGCACGGCGAGCTGGTTGTAAGGAGGAAAAATGAATGGCGGAGATCGGCAGGCAGTCATCTGCCAGTCCTGTTGCTGTATAATGCAACACTAACTCCGTAGTATTATTCAAGTTGACCTTGGGGGTCTGGAGGTATTCACATGAGGAGCCAGAGCAAACAAATATGAAAACACGAGCGCGACTACTATGGAAGAAGAAATATTCCCGAATGTACAATCTACAGCGTGTACCACGAAGCCTGAGGCAATTGCCCCTATTGGTGGTAACTGTGGAAAACTCAAAGAAATAAGGAAAGGAAAGAGGCCATGAAAACGAAAAAAATGAACAATTTTAAAAAACCTGAATCAAATCACCACGAATTCGTCTCAGATTAATCGAAGGTACCAACGAGACGCCTCAAACTCTCTTGTGAGGGTAAATCTCGAGAGACTGAATTGCTCGGACCGCTGAGGTGAACGTTTCAAGCACTGATTGTCTTTCGAGAAATATGGATTCCTACTTGGACAGAATACGGCAGGTGAGGTCTCACCAGTGCTTTTAAACACGGACAACAATTCTTCATTCTATTGGCAGACGCTCTACCAACTTGCCGACAACTCGGGTAGTGGATGGTTGGGCGGCATGATTGCAAAGGGTCGCACGTTATACAAAGAAATGGACGTCAGAAAGCAGAAATGATGTTGATTGCGGACAGACCTCCAATATTAGAAGCTAATCTATCTATGGGCCTCGAAATACTTATGATCCGTAAGAGTATTTCCCAGGGATGTGGCCATCGACGCGCAATTGTGACAAGATCTGATCACAAACTCAGGGAAATAACCGGAAAACTCTCACCTTGGTAGGAGTTTCCTTTGGCTCCAGACTACCAAGATGAATCGATGGAATAACAAAGAAAGTTGGGGGCTTAATGGACAATGATGATTCACAAAGAGGAAATATATGTAAGAGAGAAAATATTGCAATGTGTATCTCTTATTACGAAAAACCAGATATCCGAGAGACAGAGTAGTCTCTTCGATCGGTTAACCTTTGGAGTGTGTATCACGGCTGTGGGTGTGCGCGCGCGCGCGCGTGTGTGTGTGTGTGCTTATGGTCTACAACCAATCACTCATATTTTCTAGTCGTATGCGTATTAACTGGTGAATCAAACCACTGATCGCGCAATCAGTGCACTCCTTGTTCAGGTGACTCAGAGTAGTTCTCTTCTTGTGATTTTCAAACAATGTCTGTAGGGTAAAGGTTGCATCAATATGGTAACATTCAAGCTGTCACTGGGGTGCTCTCGGCCTTTTCTCGTAGTAACTTCGGA
Source organism: Sclerodactyla briareus (assembly GCA_026419785.1). Lineage (NCBI taxonomy): Eukaryota > Metazoa > Echinodermata > Holothuroidea > Dendrochirotida > Sclerodactylidae > Sclerodactyla > Sclerodactyla briareus. The sequence goes on along the minus strand of JAODTK010000249.1, from coordinate 14,644 downwards.
CGGAGGTCTCCGCCGCAATGGTAGTTTGCGTCTGAAAATCCTCGACCCTCGTATAGGTAACAGAGACCCCCAATCATTGAGTATTCTCGGAACGGGAATGAAAGGAAGATTCTGACTGGGCCACCAGCCCAGCGCAGCTCTGGATCTGTGCCACAGGCCAAGGTGGTCCGCCCTTTCGCTGCCCCAGTGCCTATCGAGGCCCCTCGATATTAGGCCACGCCAAAGTCTAAAGGTAGTTGGCACACCAGGGCTGTAAAACTAACCTGATTTTTCCCTTTAGCCCTTCACAAATTCTCGAAATACCGGGTCTAGCAGATACTAGCTTCTCAAATCGGATTTCTCGGGTCAAGATCCTGCCATCATCTGCCTTGATGCTGCCATACCGTACCACAGAGGCCGAGTTGCGGGATCTCTAAAATGGCCTGTAGCCGGATGCGAGACCATCCGTTGTCAGGTGCTTCCCCACGACGGACGGCGGAAAGGACGGACGGACGGACGGGACGGACGGACGGGACGGACGGACGGGACGGAACGGGGGAACAGAACAGACAGACAGACAGACAGATAGAAGAAGATGATATAGCTTAGAAGCGTTGATAGATGGCGTCTTTTTTCAGTATTTCTTCAGTTATTGAGGTTCCATGATGAATTTTCCGTAATACATGTACCCAGCGACTAGATGTGTTGACTGCAACATTCATGGAATTCAATTGATCTCGTGTTTTACGAATGTTAGAATCAAATTGTGTTTTTTCTCCTTACAACCAGCTCACTAATCTGCTTACTTCGTTGCAGTAGTAACCCGCTTTCAATCCCCAATTAGTAAGTAAAAAATCCAGTAACAGTGGTATCGTCCGTAACTTGATGACACTCGAGTTCACGCATCATGCGGGATCGAGTACACCGTAGTCAGTACCATCGAATCTGACCATGTGTATTGTCAATTTTGGACCACAGTGGTGGCTCGAGAAGAAAGTCTAAAATCCCAGTCACAAATAGCAGCGGGGAGATTAAGGTGATCCCCGTAATTTCAAATGTAAACCGTGACGGCAACGCTGTCGTTGACGGCAGAAACTGCAATCGATGAATAGAACCCTGGCATTGGAACATTTCCTTCGAGGTGATGAATAAGAGTTTCGTGATCCAAATTGAAATGGCATCCTCAACAAACCTGTTGGCGCGAATAGGCAAAATTGGATGGGTCGAGTTAGCAGGTAAGGGAGACATTTTTTTAAATGGTAAACCACCAAAACCTTCGAATATTTTCATGGGTACCAATGTTAGACCCACTGGACGATAGTCATTCAAACATGATGCATCGATCTTCTTAGGAACCAGGGGGAGTTTCGTTGGCTCTTCGAAGACTGGGCACAACACACGTATTCAGAGACCAGTTGATGGTGTTGTTGGGAGCACTACCCCAAGCGAGCGGCCGGGCACATATCTTCAAAGTTTGGAAGGTAATGCCATCGGGAACAGTCGCTTCCCGTTCATTCAGATTGATGGAATTTATGTCTCAACCAGTGTTCATAGTATTAAGTGGTGCTGTGCCCATTACATGTTCTTGTGTTGAAGGGAGTCGATGACCGTCTCGAATGTGCATAGAAACTCGTTTCAATTAGCTGGCCAAGAAGTGTCATTCAGCTGTTTGGGTTCTACTGTCTCTAGGTAATGAGTAATCGCCCTTAATTGTCCATGGCACTTTGGATTGTAGTCTGAAAGTTATGTTCTGATCGTTCTTTCTGGGCGCTTTTAGCATTCTTAATTGCCTCCTGCAGATCTGATTTTGCGTGGCGGTTGGCGGTAGCCATTTCTGGAGGGATGCCCGGTAACCGGTTGCGGTAAGTGATCCTTAGCCTTCATCATAGATTCAATGGATTTATCACATAAAGGTTAATTGTTCGAATAACGTTGTTACGGTCGTGCATGGTAAACAAATGTCACGCGGAAAATGTAGATATGCAGTGTTACGGTTTCGTGAATGCATGTGGAAAGCATCTGCTTCTAAAATATCCAGTTTGTGGTGGCGACGAAGCAATGGATAAGCCATCACTTCCTTTCTGAGACCACAAGTATTAATTCTTTTGAAAACAGTGGTGTGATCCGAGTTCCTGATACCAGGCTCGTGTACGGACTGAAAGCATTCTTCTATTCTGCAATTACCAGTGATATCCAACAATGCTCTATTACCTCGGTGGGAGAAGACACGCATTGAATGAATTCCGCTATCATACAGTTCTCAGTTTAGCTTGGTTGAAATCACCCGCAACAATATACAGGGTATAGGGGCATGAGTCTCACAAGAGCGATAATGTCACGTGACTATTCACGACAATGGTCGTGTCTGCACGAGGGTGTATTTACACGAACTAGTCATGTTACTGATGGAATTCCCGTGGCCAAAGGAAAATGGCCACATTCATTAATAATGTTTCCAAAGTATGGGGTTGGTACTTGAACTGGCTGGCGACTCCGCTCGTTGACTTCGACGGTCTCCTTAGGAAATTGTCCAGTGGTTCCCCTAGGATGCTCCTGGATGCACTTCCCTGCTGTCTTGAGGATCTAGGTTTCGAAGTCTCCTTGCTCGGAAGTAATCCTGATCGGGGTACACATTCACCTCCAGCACTACTTTTAGAGGGCTGAGTAGCTTCGCTCGGATATTTTGAAAGCAGGGACCTGAGTGCAATGACAAGCAATCTGCGATGAGTTATAGAGAACTGGGCACTCATGAAGACCCTTGAGTCCCATCCTTCATACTCTGTCTATGAGTGCATGGTGGATGTTCTTGAGAGTGAGTAAACATCCCGGGCAAGAACAGAACTCATGCGTCATCCCTACTGGCACCAGTGGAGGGCATTGAAATCACTCAGAAAGACCTTTGAATCAGTGAATCTTTGTAATAAGTGCGGAAACAAACATCTTAACCAAAGTCGAGAGTAGAACACTTCTTTCATCAGTCGTTCATACGGTCGGAGCGACACCGGAAATCGGATAGGAACACTCAACGTGATTGACCCCCGGCGCATTGTACGTTCGTTGCCAACTCCACCAGACCAGTAATGGTGTTCCACCTACGCGTGGCTGCCTAATTGGTTAAGGCGTCGAGCTTGTACCCAGAGAGGTTGGGGGTTCGGCATGCCACAGTGAGACCCTTGAGCAGGTGTTCAACCGCTTGCGCCTATTCGTCCAGTGTTGTACAATGGGAACCGTGAGGTATCAGAACAAAATTAGCGCTGATGGAGTACTACCGCGGTATCTCTCCGGGATTGTCCCAGTGCGTTGTGACTGGTCCTATGATCGGGGGTTCGGTGTAATGTCTGTAAAGCGCTTAGAAGCCTTCGGTGGGGTGAAGACGCTGTATAAGAATTTGACAATATTTTTTCCGCCCGAACATCGGAGAGAGATTGCTACACCAAGGCCCATCTATCAAGTTCCCTCGACTAGACAACGAACACGCATCCCCGGGAAAGTGTGAGCAGTGTTAATTACAACGATCTACTGCTGTTTGATGTGTCTCCGTTCATTTATAATCAATGTGAGCAATTGTAGACTACAGCTACTGTATGTAAATTATGCGTTCGAATTCTACGTGGAAGAAAGACGTGTTCACCTTCGTCATTCATCATTCATTTGTGAAGTTTGTTCCCAACAATAGATCATCAGCTCGGTCCAATGTAGATTGTTTGAACATACATATACAAAGGCAGTAAACGAGAAACACATGGGGCTGAAAAGAGGTTCCCCTGAAATATGTAAAGAAATATTGAGTCATTAAAACAAAATGCGCAACAAAGAGACACCACACTATCTCAGTGATTTCCACTCAACAACCTGTCCACCCCATCCAACGTGACCGTCCACCCAGGATCAATACAGGAGGGTAGACAAGTGAGGTAATATAGTAACCTCCACTTGTCTACTTATTTAGGGACAATATTGATTGATCACGTGGGATTAGAATTAGTTGATGAACGTGTATATTGAATCTATATTTCCATAAGTATTTGTAATAGGATCATGTTTATTCTAGGAGCTTGAGGAACGTTTCAATCGTTCAATTTTCGATGTGATACATTTTATTATATGATCTATCTTCTAAGGTAACTAACAATGCTGACATTGAATTCATTAGATACATCAGCGAATTTGCACAATCTGTATTTAGGCCTGGGGGGGCTGAATTGGCATCGGGACTTCCCTGGGCTATCACAGAGGTGTGATGAAAAGGCGACACTACGGGCCTTAGGCTATGAAAAGTTTCGATTTGAATCTTTATGTTGTTGTGCAGTCATGGACCGGTTCGTAGATCGGCTCAGGAACACGAACGACGGACTCTTTCCGTGAAGCAACCATTAACAAAACGCTTCTTTACTTCTTGTACTCTGTGACAGACTTGTTTGGCAGTTGAAACATGGGAACTCAACCCACCGTCCACCGTGTCGTAACGAAATGGAAAGCAGTCTTTTTGGTGTTATTGGATAATGACACTCTGGTCAGCGTCTAGTGTTCGCTCGCTCTGCTACCACCAGAATGGGTCGTCATGTTCCACAAGAAACCAGCTTTGTACATTACGAGTTCGCCATCATCGAACAGTGGTATTACCGGCGTTACGCGGGGGAGGAAACATAACTCGAGGAGGAAAGGTTTTATGCCTGGCGTGGTTCGTCCAAGAGCTTTGGGAAGAGACATCCTTCGTGTGGTTGAGTTCAATTGTTAACGGTTTGACACCATAGCTTTCGAGAAGCATACCTGGACGTCAAAAAGATTCCGGGGGTTACTGGTTGTAATATACGCCGGGGGATTTACAAATTCCCCGCTTGGACGAGATCTGAGGACCGCCGGGATCCCTCGCAGTTAGGGTGGTCAACACCGACGAGAGTGCACTCACAACGATTGGGAATACGTTCCCCCACCGCTCAGTATATTCAAGAGTTACAATCAATATCACCTTACATACCATTCTAGAAGTGAATTTCCATTACATACGGGTATTCGAAGAAGACATTACAGACGACATCCGGAGTGCCAGAGAAGATTTAGATTTTTTTAAATGGTAACACAAAACCTTCGAATATTTTCATGGGTACCCAAGTTAGATCCACTGGGCCAGATAGTCCTTCAACATGATGCATCGTCTCTTCTTAGGAACAGGGAGTTTCGTTGGCTCTTCGAAAGACTGGGGCAAGCCACACACGTATTCAGAGACCAGTTGATGGTGTTGGTGTATACACCAGCGAGCTGCCTGGCACTATCTTCAAAGGTTGGAAGTAATGCCATCGGGACCAGTAGATTCCCGTTCATTCAGTTGATGGAATTTCTGTCTCACCGAGTGTTCTCGATATTAAGGGTGCTTTGTTGCCCCATGTGCCATTTTCTTGTGTTGATGGGAGTCTGATTACCTTATCGAAAATGGGCATAGAAATCGTTCATTCATCGGCAAAGATTGTCATCAGCTGTTTGGAGTTCTCCTCAGTCTCTCGGTATGATTAATCGCCCTTTATTGTCCCATGCAACTCTGGATTTTGTAGTCGGAAGTTATGCTCTATTCGTTCTTTCTGTGCTTTTTCGCATTCTTAATTGCCTCCTGCAGATCTGATTTTGCGTGACGGTACTTCTTGATGGATGCCCGGTAACCGGTTGCGGTAAGCTTGATCCTTAGCCTCAATCGTGATTCATGGCCTTTATACATCAAGGTTAATTGTTCGAATAACGTGTTACGGTCTTACAAGGTAAACAAATGTCACGACGGAAATGTATCTATGCAGTTACGGTTTCTGTGACTGCATGAAAGTCATCTTCTTTAACATATCCCAGTTTGTGGTGGCGAAGCAATGGATAAATCCATCACTCCTTTTGAGAACACACGTATATACTTCTTTTGAAAACGTGGTTGATCCGAGTTCCATGATACCAGCTCGTGTGACGGACTTGAAGCATTCTCTTTCTGCAATTCCAGTGAGATCCACTGCTCGATTACCTCGAGTGGGAGAAACACGCATTGAAGAATTCCGCTTCATTACCTAGTTCTCAGATTAGCTTGGTTGAAATCACCCGCAACAATAGAGTGGCCTATTAGGGATCTGAGTTTCTGCACATGACGATAATGTCCGTAGAACGATTCCGACAATGTCTTGTCTGCACGAGGGTGTATGTACCGACTGTCATGTTACTTCATGAAATTCCCGGGCAAAGAAAATGGCCCACCATTCATTAATAATGTGTTCCAAGTCTGGGGTTGGTCCTTGAACCTGGCCTGGCGACTTCGCTCGTTGCCTTCTACTGTCTCCTTGAAATTGTCCCAGTGTGATCCTCCAGGACGCTCCAGGATCACTACCTTGCTGTCTTGAGGATCTGGTTTCGAAGTCTCCCTGCGCGATCATCCCTGCTCGGGGTCCACATTCACCTCCAGCCCTAGTTTTAGAGGCCGACGAAGCTTCGCTCGGGATTTTGAAAGTAGACCTGAGTGCAATGACCACAATCTGCGATTAAGTTATAGAGAACTGGGCACTCATGACGACCCTTGATCCATCCTCCAGACTCTGTCTATGGTGCATGGTGGATGTTCTTGAGAGTACATCTGGCCAAGACATGACTCATCGTCATCCCTACTGGCACCAGTGGGGCATTGAAATCACTCAGAAAGACCTTTGAATCAGAATCTTTGAATAATTGAAAACAACATCTTACACCAAATCGAGGGTAGAACACTTCTTTCACATGTCTTCAATACCGGTAGGATCGGACAACCGCGAATCGGATAGCACACTCACCCTGTGGATGCTCCCCCAGTCTCATGTACGTTCGTTGCCAACTGCCACATACCCGTAATAGGTGTTCCCACCTACAGCGTGGTGGCCTAATTGGTTACTGTTGAGCTTGTAACCCAGAGGTGTGTGGAGTTCCGGCCTTCACACTTCATACCCTTTAGTCCAGGTGTTCAACCCGCCTTTGCCCTCGTCGTCTCAGGTGTACCAATGGGAACCGTGAGGTATCAGAACACCCATTAGCGCTGATTGTATTACTACGCGGTATTCTCTCCGGGATTGTCAGATAGCGTGACTGGTTCCTATGATCGGGGTTCGGGGTAATGTCTGTAACGCGCTGTTAGAGCAACTCGGTGGTGAAGCGCTGTATAAGAATTTGAAATGATATTTTCGCCCGAACATCGGAGAGAGCTGTACACCAAGGCCCAGTCTATCAAGTTCCCTCGACTAGACAAGCGAACACCGCATCCCCGGGAAGTGTGAGCAGTTGTTATACAACGACTCTACTGTTCTGTGTTTGATGTGTCTCAGCTTCATTTATAAACATGTGAGCAATTGTAGCCTACTATGCTAATGGTATGTAAATTATGCAGTTCTAATTATAGTGGAAGACTGTGTTCATTCATTCATCATTCATCATTTGTGGGAATTTGTTACCAACAATAGATCAATAGCTCGGTACAATGTCGATTGTTTGAAACATACATATTCAAAAGGCAGTAAACGAGAAAGAAAAAACACATGGGTGATAAAGAGGTTTAACTCCTGAAAGAATTGTAAAGAAATATTGAGTCATTTTAATAACAAAATGCGCAACAAAGAGACACCACACTCTTATTATTTCCACTCAACAACGGTCTACCCATCCCACGGAAACGTCCACCCTGATCAATACCATGAGGTAGACAAGTGAGGTTATATAGTAACCTCACTGTATACTTATAGGACAATATTGGTATTGATACGTGGGATATAGAATTAGGTTGGATGAAAGTGTATATTGATATCTATTGTCATAATTATTTGTACATAGTATCATGTTTATTCTACGGAGCTTGAGGAACGTTTCATCGTCAATTTTGATGTTGTAATTTTATGATTATATTATCTTTCTAGGTGACTTTAACAATGCTGACATTGAACTTATGATTTACATCAGCGAATTTGGCACAGATCTGTATTTAGGCTCGAATTGCTTCGGGACTTCCTGGCTATCACTCGGTGTGAAACGTGCGACACTACGGGTATAGGCATATGAAAAGTTTCGATGTGTAATTAATTTTGGTCTGTTGTGCAGTCATGACGGTGCTAGTCGGCCTCAGGAAAAGACGGACTCTTCGGAAGAAAACATAACCAACGCTTTTTACTCTGTAATTTGTACAGACTTGTTTGCATTGACCCTGGAACTCAAGCACGTCCCCCGTTTCGTAACGAAATGGAAACGCATGTTTGGTGTTATGGATAAGGACCAATCTGTTCAGTTCTCTTTGTTACGCGCTATGCTAACCACCAGACTGGTCGTCAGGTTCCACAAGAAACCAAGCCTTTGTACATTCCGAGTTCGCATCCCGACAGTGGTATTACCCGTAAGACGGGAAAATCAATCGAGGAAAGGTGTATCCCTGGCGTGGTTCAGTCCAAGAGATTTGGGAAGAGACATTCCTTTGTGTTGAGTTCAATTGGAACGGTACACCATACGCTTCGCGAATGCATACCTGGGACGTCAAAAAGATTTTCAGGGTGTTCCTGTGTAATATACGCCGGGGGATTACAAATTCCTCGCTTTGGCGAGATCGATGGACCGCCGGGATCCCTCGCAGTTATGGGTGTTCAACAACGACGAGAGGCACTCACAACGATGGATCAGTTCCCACCGCAGTTATTCAAGAGTTACATTCAATACACCTCTACATACCATTCTAGAAGTGAATTATCCATACCATACGGTTATACGAGAATACATTACAGAAGGACATCACGGAGTCCAGAGAAGATTTAGATTTTGAAAAACGAAGCCGAATTCCTCTGCCTTATGTCCGTCCTGTGTCTCTAAGCATGGTCCAGGAGTGATTTCGCTAAGGATCTTGTGAAGATATTCCGCCGAATCGATACGGTCCTGCGGAAACTTGGACTACCTGCCCACAAAACAGAGCAACAATTTAAGAATTATTGCAACAATTATAAATTTCCATCATACAGAACTGAGAAGTTCTGGCACCCCCTTGCCGGTTCTAGAGAGTATTCCCGGTGGTTATTGGAGGACGCAAGGAGGACTACGAAACGGATCGTCCTCCAAAATCTTTAATCAGGTTGCTGGGGATTTGACACTCATGGGGAATTAGCACATTATTGAGAAGGTTGCTGATGATTCCGGACCTTACAACTCTTACTCAAGTGGAAGAAGAGGGGTATGTTCGTGAAAGTGGAGTGCACGACGAATTCGATTTTTAGGAACTCCGTTTGCAGGTTACACGAATAGACTTCAACAGGCGCTTGGAAAACGTTTGAAAAATCGGTCGACGTTAATAGTAACACTGGCTGGGGAGGATGGAGCAAAGGATGCATTCGAAAAACAATGGATTACCACCAAAATATGGACAGGGCGCCGGGGACGATATACACACGACTGAATGTCCTTGAATTCCGCGTCGGGATACAACAGTTCGCAAATGGTTGAAGCAAAAAGAGAAACTAATGATTTAGTGAGCCCTAAATGGAAAGTCAACTGCAAAATGTTCCATTTTGTCAAAAGGGTTAAGGTGAATTTAATGCCCTTGTGTATGTTATTATCTATTATTATCTATCTCTAGAATTTCTTGGATGAAGGGTAATTTGGTGATGATGTTGAAAGATGATAGGTGCATCAAGAACTGAGATATCAGATTTACGGGAATCATTCATTCTCTCACGAATGGTGTCTGGTAAGAGTTCATTATTAATGAGACACTATGGTGAAATAGTCTGTAAGAAGTGTAAGGGGCCAAAGGCGTTCCTCCAGGGAAATGTTTCGCCCAGCCTGGTATCCACTGAAGTGGCACGGCTTTTTCTCTGTGCGTTAACAGTGGTTTACCTTGCATCGGAAACCCAGTAGTAAACGATGATATACTGAATCACGCTGGTATGTAAACGAAATGAACAAATGAATTTTATTCTGCGACTTCGCGATGTTTACGTGTAATGCATGTGTCAGACGACCTTGTCCATCAGTCGAGATACGGGAGTGCTTTCCATAGGGGAATGGACCGTCCAGGAAGGTCAATTTATTCCGTAGGTTAACCAATATGTTAACTCAGCGCACCGAATTATTATGATAACAGTCACAATTACCTCGATAGTTGCCAGAATTGCCTTCAGTGGCTTCTGCACATCCCAGTTAATGTGGCGTCTATGCAGAGGGTTTGCGAGAGCGATTTTTTTTCTTTCGATTTGCTAGCCCCTGGATGTTCGATTACCCACAAATACATCCGAATAGCGATTGCTATCACGTTACCCGAGATATCAAACATTCGTACTTTTTACCTTCGTTGCCTAATAATAATTGTGCCAAATTGCAATTCTATGCCGAACATGTCCCATGAAGGACCTCGGTGTGGGGAAAATACCATAGTCAAAGCTCTGGTTTCAAATTTCAGTATATTTAGAATGGTCGAAGATATTTGTCATGGCGTTATTTGAATCAGTTGGTCAACTACATCGGATGATGAGTCAAAAGAATAAGAAGAAAGATCATTTCGAAAGTTACCCGGCGGATTAGTATTATTTTTTTTTGCCCCTGGTTTGGAGATACAGTGGTAGAGCTCTGTTTATAATACACGTAACAAGCTTTCGCTCTAATCGGGCATCCGGGTATTCAATTCACCAAAGGGTCAAAAGTTTGATTTAAGACCGTTTTGGGCATGGGGTCCTGTGTATGCACGCACATTGGGTGCATCCCTTCGAGGATTACATTCTTTATGAGGTCATTCATCAATTAGTAGTGAAAATACCTATGGCAAGTATCACGACACCATCTCGTGTTTTTGGCGGGCTGTTGTCATCGATTTAACTTGGCTGGATGTCTATGGTGCAGAGAAGTTAGCTAAAAGAGAAGAGTTGAAGCTTGATTCATATCTCCCTTCACCACAACATATATCCCCCTGCCCGCCGTTTCCCGTTGAAAAAATCCAATGTCTACAAAATAACAAACCGATAGAATAATTATTTCACAAATTTATCTTCAATACAAACCCTCGTACTCGAAATATAAAATAGAGGCAAGCAAGGGATAGCAGTTAACGATCCAACACTTCTTCGCTTTCGACTAAAACCCTTAGGAGAACCTTGATGCATGATCCCTGACACCTTTCTGTGAAATTCATTCGAAAATCCACGGCCCGGACTAATGTTTAGTATTTGCACTCAAAATGTGTTATCACTCTCAACGACCCACGTCTACGAGAGAAAAATGAATGTATACGTGTGTGGCCACCGAAGCAATCGTATACCATAAGGTCCGCGATAATACGCGGGAGGGAAGCACAAACGCATCCGCTAGAAAATAGCCGGGTTTGTTTGATGCGAATGAAACTCAGAAAGACCCAAGGCTCGTCCTAATAAAATACAACTTTACAATGTTGTATGGTGGTCTCTCGTCGAGCACGCGTAATCCAGTGGTTGGGATATTTTGCTAACATGTTGAAGGTCCCGTGAGGGATTCTCCTGTCGAAGATGGTTCACTTCTAACACCACCCGAAAGCATTGACGGATTGAGCACTGTCAACCTCTCAAAACCTATCAAAACTGGAATACGACCATAACTCCACCCTCGGCATACTCCCTAACACTTAATCTCATGTATCAGGGATACACATGTGTATACATTAGGCAATCTATGCCCGAATTATTTTTCTTTATCAGTACGGGGTGATTCGGTCAGACTAACGAACAAATATCGTACTCTAACGATACTTTGCGGGCGCCGCCATTTTAACAATATTACCCAGAATTCCATTCTGCCTTTGTTGTGGAATGCCACACTTGAGTGATTTTTTTCAAACCTCTTCACAATCCGTGTGTGGTCTGTAAATCGTGAAAAGGTCATATTCGTAAGTGGATATCATATCACGAAAAAGGCCTTTTTTCCTGTTTGAGAGTTAACCACGCCAGCGCGTTTTGAAATATTCAAAGATTGTGGTCTCATCCTATCGATTGTAATTCAAAATAGTACAACCAGCACAGTCGTTTCTTAGAGAGCGATTGGTCAGAATAACAGTTGTGTTCAAACTGTGAAGTCGTGTAGAGAAATATGAAGCATCTGAAAGAAAAGGATAGAATGGCTAAGTCTGGTCTCTATTCAATATCGCAATATGTTCGCAATCCTATGCTAGTGTTTGTAGTTATAACGTATTATACGTAAAGTAGCCCACGTATCGTAGCATACGTTGATTATGGACGTAGGCCGTCCAAGCTCCATCTAGCATATATGGCGCGTAAAATTTCACTTACTCATGTAACGTTATACCAATATAAAGCCATATACTTCCAATACGCCGACATATGATATTACGTATAATCGGATATTATGTACGCTCCGTACGTACATTTTATAACAAGGTACATGTACGTATTTATCAGTATAACAACGCACAGGCCAATACGTAGTACGGAATTATTACGTACACGACACACTCGCGTAATAACTGGTCAGGTAATTAGCTCGAAATCTATTAACACCTCGCCTACGCGCGTAATGTTATAGGCGTAGCGTACGTACAACGTATGTCGGCACGTACGTAATAGATCGTCTACGTTTACTCGCATACATACGTGTTAATATTGCCAGTGTCCACCTTATAATCCAACACAACAAAATTTGGTGCGTATAACGTTCTATCTACTACTAACCGGTATGTCGATACAAAAAATTGTTTATGTACGAACGTTGAGTTGCTTATGTAAAAACATATCACGCATACGTGATGATCACGTGCAAAGCATTACCACATACTTTTTCATCATGTCTGACGAATTATAGCAGTATTAGCGTAGCGTCCCGTGTTATGTTAGTGTAAGCCCGTAACGTCATACTATTACATACTACCCGGTATACTTTTTATGTAGAAACGTACGTAAGTACGTAATAGCAAACATGATCCGTACCGGTGTCCTGCATTAGCTTTCATACTTGATCTTTTACATGAGGTACTGTGAATAACTCTTTCCTAAAGCCTACGCAGCTGGTGTTTGGCAATGTATTCAATAACAATAGCCATTTACCCGGACACTCTCATCTACAAATCGCGACTGAGCGTATGCTATCACTATTTAAGCGACTGTAGTAAAACTAGCACCTGGGCATATTCATGTGTGAAATAAAACATCGGCCAATTTCTATCTAAATTCGTTACTTTCTGCTTACTTCTTATCTTCTGACGAATTAGAGTAATCGCTTCTTCTGCCGAATCACGCCCTCAACCGGACTGATTATCATTCTCAAACTCCCTCAACTTAGCTCAGATATCCGGGATGAAGCCATTGGAAGTTCTATGGTGCTGGAATTCCGAAATTAGTTGTATGAAGGCATTCCTTGAATACATAGTAGTTGCCATTGCTGGGAAGTACTCCGGTAGGTTTCTTAGGGCTGGGGGCTAGATAGGTAGTTTTGGCAACTCGATGTGAAAGAGCGCACGGATGGGCAACCACTATAATATGCTTTTGGTATCGTTCGGCTTTATTGGAAGAGCCAATGTGGCTGTAATCAATGGGCATCCCCAAATGGGTCCATGGCATCCGCTACCAGTATTTGTCAAACAGCGTAGCGCGTTTTCTAAATCATTTGTTGTTTCGAGGGAGTCACTGGTGACTGCCCTTGCCTAATAGGAGCTAGTGAGACGCGGCCCTGACTCTGGGCAGTGAAACGATAAGGTGGGACATTTTATGTAGGAATGTTTTTCAGTGGAGCCAGGTGACACTGTAAGCTTAATGGCAGCCAAATTACACAAGTTTACCTCTGTTTTTCCTTCACGATTCCCCTTCTAGTACGGTGAATGCAAATTTAATTGGCAATTCAGTCATTCTGTTGAGTGGCCCAAAGTCCCATTCATCATTCCGACTAAAGAACATCTGGGCCGGCATAGTTATCCCTGGACAACTACCCTTTCTCAAAAGACAATCTCCAACGGCGTCGCCTCTTTGACACCCTTTTGAAAAGCGGTAAACGCCCACGTAGTTCCCACCAATACGCAACATCCAATACACTCAGTACAAATTGGGGGACTTCTCACTGGAAATATATAACAATCTTTTCGACAATCCGGGCAACGGAAGTCGAAGTGAGTTTTCTTCCGGCAATTTCGTCACCGTCACACTACTTACTGGTAAACGAAACTACGAATATTGAACTCAGAGCACCGGTAGACTTGTCACAGATCGCTACCTCAGCGCTCTGACCGCTAATCAACGGTCATTGGGTGCTTCCCTGAATTGGGATTCACTTGAACATAGAAGAGATTTAGCAGGATCTTGTCACTTGGCCATTAAATTAGACTAGCTGTCCCCACACAAATGTCTTTATGGGCCCTTCACATTAGCGATACTAGTTTCCAACACCCCGTCCTTTAAAAATTAGCTTGCCGTGTCGACGGCTGTCCTGTTTTTTAAGGACCATGTTCAAATGGAAACAACGGCTTCCTGATAGTATTGCTGGATTAGGTAATCGAGAAGGTCATTCAGAGGGAGCTAACATCTGTTGCTTAAGCGCAATACTGGTCGGCTCTTGCGTACGCCAACTATTCTCGGCATCTATGGCCCATTGGGTGTTTTAATGTATTAGGTGATACCTATGGGACGCACGTGTTGGGTTTATCTCGTTGTCTCTCAGTATGGGCGGACCTTTTGAAGAT
>JAODTK010000248.1:0-15589 GCA_026419785.1 Sclerodactyla briareus | reverse complement strand
GGCTAGTTGCAACTCTGGCCCCTGCCATGTCAGAAAGGAAGTGCAGTCTCTTAGGGCATTACTTAAGCACACACTTGAAAAGACCTCCAGACTCTCGTTTGGCAGTCCTTGGGTCAGAATGCTGGCTAGGGTCCCTTCAGCAAGCGTTTGTCCTACACAACACCACCCTCTGCAAGCTTCATGCGCCTCGAACCTCCTGGCTTTCGCCATTTCTTCTGGCGCTCCTCTTCGGGGTAAGCGCATCATGGCTGCCATTTGTGATAGAAGTACACGGTTCCAGCGTGAACATTGCGACCATGATCACCACACGCGATGTCCACCTCGCACAAAGCAACATCCCATCCCCATTCACCATTCTGTGCAGACCACACCACGATTGGTTGCTTGATGGCAGGTATCCCATGGCCCGAATCTCAGCAAAAAGTTGTGTTGCTTTGCCAAATCTGAGAGTTTCTTACCCGATCCTCTTGGCCAAGTGCCACCGTCAAAACTGATGGACAATGTTGGCATAGTCTTCCCGCAACATTTCCTAATCCGACTGTCATTCAGTGGCAACAGTACCCACACTATAAGTGTGCAATATACCCGTCCAGCATTCTTAAACCAACTTTCACTCCATTGCCACCGAACTACTTGCTTAATTCACCTGCACAAGCTCAGAGCGCACCATTTGGTTTGTGTTTCCGTTCATCATTGTGTAGGAACGTAACTTAGTCACACTGTATCCCATGGTGAACGCACCTCGCCAGCTGGGCTGATATGGGGTCCATTGGTGATTTGCTGGTCGGGGTACACTGCTGAGTGGAGGACTACTGCTGGAGGGGTGCACTACCGCTGGAGGAATCAGTACTACTGCTGGAGAGCTGGCGCTATGCTGGAGCTGCTATTGTCACCGTTCCCATGACTATCATCGTCCTCTGCATTGCTACCGTTTGGCTCATCCTTGCTCCTTTTCCCTCGGTCAGAACACTCACATACTCTTTCACTTCACCCTCACCATCTCGGCTGGGCTTTCTTCTTGCCTTATGCACTTCTCTTCTCCTTGATCTCTCTCCCGAAGTCTCCAGGGTTGGTTGCTCCTCATCGTGACCTCTGCTGGGTTTCTCATAAGAGAGGACTCGGTGACTCGCCCCTCATTCAGGTGTGGCCTCGATTGGGTTCACAGATTGAGCCTCTGCAACTGGCCCCCTTCTAGCATGAGAGTGATCCAAATAATGAATTGGTTCCGGAGGGAACGGACAGGAGAAGACAGCATCATGAGTTCCGGTCTGTGTTCTTTGACATTTCCAACTCCTGTTTGGGTTGCCATGTCTACTAGGTAGGTCCCAACCTCTTGACCTGTGAAGAAAGATGTCACTTTCCATAAGTTAGGCCCGTAAGCTGCATTGGGCTGCAAAAAAAAAAAAAACATATTAACTTTAAACTGATTTTGGCATTCTGGCATGTTACCCCGTCTCGGTTATTCTTTTCATCTAATTCATTTCACCCTAACTGAGGACGTCACCAGAGTAACGTTGCAAAGGTTGCCTATTATTCACCAGGTAATGCTGGTATTGTGCCCCATTTCTAGCAGAGAGGAAAATATCAGTTAATATTCATAAATGTCAAAATCATGAAATTAATCTTCATATCTTGTGAACAAATTTGTAAGTTTTCAAACAGATTCCATTGTTAACTCTTTTGTCACTAGGTTGGTAAAAATACAGTTTTGGATTGACTATGTATTAAACAGGGTTCCCGGTTACTCTTGTGACCGTAAAGGGGCAAATTGCGCAATGCCTTTTTTAATGCCTCCTTCTCCACACTCGAAATCGGCTGAAATTCGTTCTGAGGTTTAGGTTTTTAATGATACTTAGTATAAACACCAAGGCGTAGCAGAAAGTCAAGTTACATGACCATTGTACTTTAAAATAACCAGTCCAAGTCCTGGTTATATGTGAAGGTCTAACTAAGCCTAGGCCCAAAAATGACCCTCTGACCTATGCTAATACCAGAACAAAATCATCATCCTCAGACCATAATTTCGGACAGTTAGGACCAATGGCCATTTCGAATTTCTGACAGAACTGATGTTACTAAGATTGCATATTTCGGAGCATGGTGTGTGCATTGGAACCAACCTCCCACTTTCCTGGGCTAATACATCCCCTTTTGATGATGGGCAACAATGTCACCCTATGATTGATCGAAAGTGGGGCTATACACGTTGGTGGTTTCCCGCGGGCCGATGTCTAGTTTAGTATACAGAATCAGTGCTAGCAGTGGGCGTGGCCTACCTATCAGTCTCTTGAAACTGTCAGTTCTGTTAGAGGATCATTGTTATAACTGATCATCAGCCAATTCAGTCCTTTTAAGCAGGCTGATTAATACTTGTCTAACACTAACAGTCGACTGAAACGCAGACAATGTACAATAGACGCCAAAACTGACACCACCTGTCCTCATGGAGAAATATCAGATGTGTCGAGAATGGGAATCATAGCACTGACCCCACCTTATAATTATATTCCCACGACATGGAAGTGTCCGACGGATGTTATGGTTCGGGGGATGTGTAGCCGTCCCGCAGCCGGAAACTCTAGCAGGAAACAATAACTTCCAACGCTTTATCCGCCTTTGAAATTTGGTACACGTGTCTGCCCTAGTGAGATCTGGAATGACTCGAAATTCACATTTTCCAGCACTGCGCATATCAAAAATGTTTCCTGTATATTACATGAATGCATTAATTTCATTGGAGTGCCTAATATAAATGAACCAGAAAAACCAAGAGGCTTAGTGTTCCTCTGGACCCTTCTGAAAATCTATGGCCAGACACGAGGACAGGACAACAACTTAACCTCCGTTGACCTCTCCCGTGACCTTATAAAAATTAGTCATCATAGTGGAGACACATACAGTATGAGCTTAATTTATATATCCCGGTGGGGTCAAGTTACGTTATAGGCCATGATTGGCCAAAGTAATACTCCTTGCACCAATTCTCTCTTTTTGACAACAATTCGCCCGACCTGAACCAAAAACAATAGGGTTTCTGTACTAAAGAAAGCGATACACCAATTATTCTGGACTTCAAGTTACAAGTTTCAGACTTGTTCTCTGGTGACCTGAGAACAACCTCTGACCTAGGAACAAAACAATAAAGGTTGAGCGGATTGATCATAGGGAACACACATACAAGTATGAGCCTTATCCATTGAAACTACAAATTTCTGTAATAGAGGGATCCTTGATGGGTTAGAAATAAAGCATGGCGGCCACCACTTGAGGTCAGCATCTCAATTTTTTGATGAGTCGGAAACCTGCGATCATCTGTTTTGGAAGATGTTATGCTATCATCAACTGCAAATTTGCCTATAAACTTTTAAGCATTTACACTCAATTACCAGCCCTGCCTCATCTCAACCACTCACGACTCCCCCAACAATGGGTGAACATGATGAGGGAAATCACAACACTTACCACTATACTGGCGAAATCGGTGATGTTCACCAGGCGTCATCAGCAACAGCTGCAGCAGGAGAGAGTGAGGCTGGATGTTCAGGGCCGGCCAACAGCTGAAATATGGAATACCAATGTATATAATATATATTCAAACAAGTGAGTTCATTTCAGGTTTTCAGGTAACTCACGATCAGTTTTTTCTTACGGTTTCCATTTTGTATGTTTCAACTAACCCAATCTTATCAGTCAAAAAAGAGCAAATACAAATTCATTTAGGATGATTGTTCACAAGTCTACCAAACGGTATATTTTATAAGTTTTATGACTTGCGGAATTGAGGATAGCTAGTTACATTACTTCTCCAGTGACACACTCATTTCAGGGTCAGGTGAGCCACACTCAATATATTCTAAAAAACCTAACTTACAAAGTTGCAGAATCAAGCAACTTAGACACATTGAATGACCTGTAATCATTTGATCTACCTTAATATCCTGTACTTTTGTGCCAAACCAACTCACCATAGCCCTGATGGTCACTCATAATCTTTGTACCAAGCTCAACCCCCCCCACCCCCCTCCAAACTATGGTAAATAGCCAGTTTGGTAGTTCTAAGTGCGCATGCTCACTACAGAACACTTCGGGAATAGACAAGAATTCGGTTTCGGATTCCCCCCATAGCCAATAGTGTTACAGCTTATTCTAAAACTGTCACACTATTTGAAAACGCAATCAATTCATCCCAGGTTTTCGGATTTTATTGTTGACAAGTAGGGGGGAAATCTGTGTGTTTTGTGTTGATAGGATCAGTAATTTTCGGCAGGGGAGTTTCAAAAGAATCGGCTGACACTGTACGTTCAACGTCAAATGCTGGTGTTCATATTACCTTCTCAATAACGTAACTCTGAATGGCTATTAATTAAGGAAAATTGCACACACTTACCACTCCACTGTCAAAACGGGTTGATGTTCCACCTGGGTCACCTTCACAGCAGAAACAGGAGGAGGCCGTAAGGATGGAAATGGGATGACTGTTTGCGCAAGCGGTACATAATATAATAGAACCAAGTACGATTGAAATCATTGAAACGTCTTTCAACAAATAGGTATGTCAACACACCACCACCACCAACTACAATCAGAAGCATTTTTCTTTCAACCCCAGGTTAAAAGGATTCCTGGATTTTCACAGAAACGGCTTTTAATATGATATCAAAATAATTCAAGATCATGTATAATTTTACCGAACAATAAAATGGACTGTGAATGGCGGGGTAACCCGCGACGCGTATATCGCATACATTACCTTGTGGATCTCATATCTATAGAAAGCACAATAAATCCACTCCACATTTTCCAGGTTTTGTTTGGAAGACGACAAAGTTAGAAAATTGGACCAGAAATTAGGAATTTGACCCCCGTGACCTTGAAATTCCTCTGTCACGTAAACAGGTCCACATCACTAACTTTCATTCCAATCTTCGAAGTTGGATCAATGATACTCAGGACCTTGAAATTTTCGTCCACACTCATCAAGTTTTGGGTGAATTGGAATAAGTATTCTTGCATGAAACCTGCAAGATAGGGCGGGCACCAATGCCCACTTCGAACTCATCTGAGATTTCACTAATGACACTGACCAAGTTTTTTTTATCAAACGATGAATGTTAAGAGTTATTTGTCAGTACTTTTGAAGTGCATAGCAGTCAGTTTTGTACACTTACAAGTTTCTACAATCCTCCACAAATTGTCACGCAGTGTCCGACACATTTCAAACACTGGTATCGCCCCAACGACATAAACTGTATGCCTAGAATTTCTAGCAGCGACGAACAAAGCCTCAAAACCATAGATCCGAACACACGACTTACAGTGTTGCGGGGATATAACTACAAATGCAAAATCCTTCAAAATGGGTGTGAATAGTCTGATTGGCGAGTTTGACAATGAATAGAGCAAAACCTGGCCAGGTATTGATAATCAGGTTCTAAGATTGGCAACCCCCCCCCCTCTCCAGGTCAAAAGGTAACATGCCAGGTTCCTTGCTACAGGTCTTTATCAACAGTAAGATAACAGTGATACACAGCATGTATGTGGTCAACACACTACTAGTTGGCACCGCTGGTAGAGCATATCTTCAACTTCAGATGTAATCAAGGTTGGAATCCGCGTGCGGAGTTGAGGGGAATTTCCCCGTCTGGTCATAATAAGGAATTTGAAAAAATGGAACCCTTGCTTTCTTGTGTGGGGGGGGGCACTCAGATCAAGGGATTGGCGCAGAGGCATGGAGGTCCATGTGGATTGGACACCACATTAGGTAACGCCCATAGGCATTGACAAAAAGTGCAGTACCCAGGTCCACATGTTTTTTTTTAATTGCTAGGTTTCACTTACCACCTCTTCCTACCCTAACCACCCTCTTATATTCCCACTAATATAGAGGAAGCCACCCAAACTTACCACTCCACTGTCAGGCTCAGCTGCTATTCCACCAGCGTCGTCTTCAACCGCAGCAGCATCAGGAGGAGGGGGTAATGATGGATGACTTGGAGCGGCAAAAAGCTTTCCATTTCAAAGAACAAATACATGTACATTAGGCATTGGAAACTTTTATGGAAAAAAGGACATCCACACATCAACAAAGTGATCACGTGCAATATGTTTCTTGTTGAACAAAGTTCAAGAGAGACAGGAATGGGTGCCATATTCACCTGTCCAGCTTTTTCTGGTATACGCTTCTATTTTTGCACAGTTTATCATCAATCTCTTCCATCCGTAGTAGGACCATGGATTTGAGGCACACGCCAATCCATTTATAATTCATTAACAGCAACACACCGCCTTGTGTGTTCTAGAAAATTCTTAGATTGGTGAATGGGGGGGGGTTGGGATGGGGGCTAAACTCTGATGTAGCCCATCCTCCATAAGCAATCATCACCCTCATTTTGACATGCCACGCTCACACTTACCAACACTCTACGGTCAGCTCATCGATGTCCACCAGAGTCATCTTCAACAATGGCCGCAGCAGAGGAGGAGAGTAAGGATGGATGAACTTGGCCCGGCAACCAGCTGTACATTTGGAAAACAGATACATGTAGAATTAGGCATTGAAAAACATGTATGGAAAAAAATCACAAACAAACAATACAACTAAGTGATTCAATGTGGTTTCTGTTGAACACAGTTCAGGTGACAAAAATGGGTGCCACAGTCTTCTTTCCAACTGTATTCTGGCATAAGTACTGCACCGTGTATCACCATCTCTTCCATCTTATGACCATGGATTTGAGGCACACAGCCCGTTATCATTTATTCACGCAACACACCACCTTGTGCAGTTCTAGAGAAATTCTTGCATAAGCCAATCCCCGAGCGGACATGCCTCTCAAGTGTCTCATAACACATAGGTCTTCCCAACCACAATATATTGAGATTTCTTAATAACAATCATGTCAACAAATTGTTTGAATTGGGTGGGGATTAAGGGGAGGGGGTGTGTTGGAGGTGGATGTCATTTATATAAATTCTGATAGTGCTGTGGCACTTACAGTGTAACAACGATCAGGGATCATCACATTTTTTTTCCACTGGTGGAATTCCGGTGCGATCCGAGCGCTGCACTCTCTATGGAAACGTAGCTCCATTCCTTTACTGTGCTGTAGCTGTAACACTTGTTTGTATAATTTGGCCATTCCACTTTTCTTCAACACTAAGACCTCGCACAGCCACCCCCCTAGGGGGGGGGGGGGGGGGGGGGGGGGGGGGGGTGAGACACAAGGTTATCATCCTACCTCTCTTCATAGTCATACACATTATAACGCACCTCACCCCTGCAGTTGCCACACCAACCCCGACGACAATGACACAAGTGGAATGGCTAGCATGGTATATAGCCAGCTATAACTAGATAAACTGGGTTCCCCCGTGAAGAGAGTGGCATCCATCTATAACCATGGGACTGGAATACACCCTTGCAATCAAATACACTGTGACAATGGCGGGCACTGGCAGGATCAACTCTGGCAGTTAGATACACTGGGTGGGATTTCCTTTGTTTCCTTATTCCCCCTCCCCCTTTTTACTGTTCCTTTTTCACTTGGCCAACAGCATACTTCTCAATTTTCACCTGAACTGACTGTGGGGCAAGACTTATTCCACCACTCTTTTACACTGCTCCAGCCTATCATGCAAATATGAAATCATTCATCTTGTACAGGGAATTATTGTCATTGAGACTGCGCTCACTACAATTCCTTAAATGGAAACTCCAGCCAAATTATTACTCCTCTTATGTTGAAGCCTAATTATTACTCTCTTATGTTGAAAGAGAATAAAAAATCATCAAATACACTTGTTTCCAGGTTCATAGCATGTTCGGTTTGGGAGATTTGCTTCCTCAATTTCCTAAATTTGCCTGTTTTGGCAAACTGGCAACCTTTATGTGACGCCAGACACCATCATGAGGGAAAAGACTTCTTAACATTTGAACACCTGCCCGTTCATGTTCTTATTTGCGTAAATGGCCACCAGTGATTTCCTCCAAGTTCCTCAAACAAATTATGGAATGCTGAAGCCCACCGAAACAGAAGTAAGGCCAAGTCAAAAATAAAAACATGTTTACTCCCTCCTTTTCGAAAATGAGGAGGCGGCCCCATTTTTTTTGGGGGGCGACCCGCCATTGCTTACAAGATGTTTATATATACCAGATGGTGTCCCACAGTAGCTCGACTGATACTATAGCCATTCATCACCAGAAATTGCATCATAACCATTTCTAAATAAAAGTAACGTTAGAAATACCAGACTTAGACGGTTTGAAAAGAGGAAAATGAAGCAGGGTTTCCCACTTTACCTTTCGCAGAGGAATGAGGCCTCTTTTAATCCTTTTTACCTAATGGTTCTACAGGGTCTACTAACAAACTGCTTCAAATGTTCCTTTGTCAAGGCAACTGATTCATGGATGCCCTAGTTAGACTTTCAGCTATCCTTCAAAAAAGTTAGGCTGAAATGAAGAAAATAAAAAAAAGAAAGGAGAAATTTTTCAGAATCTCCACAAAGGGGCGGGCGGGGACCTTACATGACATATTTTTATTTGTGCCTATGTACAAAATCTTTGAAAATTTTCACAAACGTGTTAAAACTGAAGCAGGCCTGTACAAAGCCTCACTGTCTAGGCTAGGCCTAAATAATGTGTTTTTTTTTTCTAGGGCTATGTATTTTTGTGTGAATGAAGAATGATGTGGATGAGGTTACACTGTAACTTTCTAACTAAAAAGTCGCTGCTGGAGCCTAGGCCTATGGCCCTGTAGCAAAGTAGGACTGGGGGCTGGCGAAGTCACTGTGAATGTGAAAACTTACCCTCTTAATCAATGGCGACTGTATGCCTTTCTTAACTCGATTGCCGAGATGGTGGGTGGTTTGAGGACGGTTGTGCAAGAATGTTTTGGAACAGCGTCAGCTTGAGTTATTTTTTCGTTGGCTCCTACCCCATTACTTTCGCCAGGATATCTTCCTTGAAGGCAGTCACTTGTAAATTGATCTTCACACACAACATCATCTTTTGACCACCTGTAGGCTTGCAGAAAAAAAAAAAAATCAAGAATTGCTCAACAGAAAGGTCATTATCCACTTCTTAATAGTCCGGATTTCTGTCAGGTTCGGTAATTGCACATTGATTTCCGACCCGAGCCGTGGTGGTTTTGAACACCCTAAAGCCTACAGTAACGCCGGTTGTTTCACTGGGCGTCTACGCTGTATTGCTTGAATCGGCTCTCGAAACGCGACCGATAGCCAGTGTCGGATTCAGCTTGCGTACTTGGTAGTCTAACAGAATAATACGTAGGCCGCTATTGTACAAATGTTCCACAGTGAAATGCCAGCTCGCACCGACTGGCTAACAAAAAATAGTGAAAACGTGATTCAATAGGAACGTTGATATTTTCGCACTGATTAGCTACATAAGTATAGTGGTAAAAATATATACAATTTTTTAACATCAACGGAACTATCACCCCGTCAACGAGAATTTTATGATTGAAATCACTTTTTAGGAAGATTAACACACCAGTTGGTCCTCTGCATAATTAGGTTGCTCACATCTGTATCATATTGGATGAAATTAGCTGTCCCGGTGGACGTCATGTTGACATAGGTCACGCAAATATAATACTAATGGCGGTCCCCATAGACACAATAATGCGACGCGTTAGCCGCGATTCAGCAGTGGAACCACAGTGGAACCTTGGCATAATAGTTTTCATGACATCAGGTTGTTCATTTTTGAGCGTTTGAAAGAGGAACATATTCAAGAGGTGGGTGTAGTTGCTTCAGAATTCCTTTAAACTTCACCCGTTCTTGTGATATTTACATTTAAACAGGCGATATCGTGTTCGCAACCCCCAGAGAATAATAGACGCTTCCGTTTGGCATGAGTTACATGCTGCATATTTTCGACGATTTTAATCAATATTGACGATAGAGTGTTTTGATTCCGATTGCATTGAGGCGGTTTTCGTCGTGACGTCACGCAAACGACGGTCGTCGCTTGTTCGCCCGTTATACCAGACGACTCAGTGCCTTAAAAAGTCATTGTTCAGGCCACATGTTCGGAATCTTTTCAAGTAGGCCTAATGCTAATCATTTCACAATACGTTTTTGGGAAACGTTTCGGAAACTTCTAAAACTGTTAAACATAGTCTAGATTAAGGATTTTGAAGATTATTCCATCATTATACTTGCTAGAAACCGCTTGTTTACTTTTCAATTTGGAACCTAAAATGTATGCAGAATATTTTCAAAAACGTTTCGAAACAGTATGAAACGTTTTGTTTATTCGACTGATTAACTAACAACTCTTATAGGACTCTCTCGCTGAACATGTGATTTGCTGGACTTGGGCTACTGGACTCAATTATAACCAACTTATCTCCTTGCCTGAATAAATCTGGCGGGTTGACATGCAGCCACAACTGAAATCACATACAAACCCGAAAAAGCCGTTCACTTATCAGCGATACATTTACGCACCCCCATGGTCCATACCACCCAGCAGGGGCCCCACACCCTGACATCCACAGTACAACTGGTCTATGAATAAAATTTAAAAAACTTCCCAAAATAGTGCGATCATCTGATTCGATTTGAGCGAGAAGTTTTACCCACTCCATTGGAACGATTAATGTTTAGATCATGTCATCCACATACTAATTCCTAGCAACGTTAATGGATTTTTTCCTACATCTAGCATTCAGCTAGTTCAGCAGGTTACTGCCACAAGCATCTGTTTGCCTGGTTGGGAAGCCTATCGAATTTCAGTCACTGAATATGTGTGCAGAATTCTGTAGGATGGATTGTTGACACGGATATGCCAGGGGCCGATTTCACTACCGCTTTACGATCGTCGTAAGTCGCGAAATCCATCGCAAGTTCGTGAATCCATCGCAAGCTGGCGATGGATTCACGAAGTCGATTCACTAACAACTTGCGATGGATTTTGTCTTTTCGCAAGAGTTTAGTTTGCGAGGGATATCCTGCGACGCCTTCAGAGCAGTCGTAAGTGTGCATAAATCCATCCCAAACCGCAAATCAATCGCTAAATAATCACATGACATCATGTGGCCGCCAATTTTTTGAAGTTCATACATCAGTTTCAACAACAAGTGAAAACGTTAGAAACTCACCATCGATATATAGTCACTCTCTGCAAATATACGCGGCCCCCCTGATTTCGTTTTTTATTATGGCGCACAGCTTTTGTATATATACCAGCAAGGGCATTACAGAGGGGAAGGGTCGAAAGGGTTCTTTCGAGATCGTCTGAATCCTCTGGACACCTACTAGTGAAGGAGGATGCATAAGATACCGTTTTACACGTCGCGATCGTGGGGTTAATGCAAGTGATCGACATTCTGCAACCAATCTTAAAAAAACCTGACGCAGCGGAGTCACGCTATCGCATCCTCGGGTTGCAGATCTTCGTTGCCTGAGGTACTACGACCGGGAGACTTATAGCCCAACAGGTGGGATAATAATTTTCATGGTATTGAAATCCTTTCTTATTTCTCATTTGAAAGTCAGAAAGTTTCGACGAGGGATTTAGGCCTAGTGGCCCCCAGCGAGGTGACCGGGGGTAGAAACATTTGATAAGAGGATGTATGTTGCCCCCCCCCCTATTTGTTGGCCAGCTCATGTTACCATGATGCACCAGTATTACCCACCCTCTTACGACTATCAGGCGCTTATCTTAAGAAGTTTACACACGAGTCTCAATCCATGGCTATATAGCCTGTTGAAACGTTCGACTTTGTTCCCTCCATCAGCTTCATTTACCACACAAGCGTGACTAGCTCCTACAGTGAGTAATAGCCTACCTATCATTGTATTGAAATCCTTCTTACTCTCATTTGCTACTCGCCAAGTGACCCGACCTCGGCAATTCACCGGACAGGACGGATTGGGAGGGGGGGGGTGGTCGTCGAAAGTTTCGAGAGAGGGCATTTAGGCCTTAGTGGCCCCCAACGAGTTGACCGGGGGAGGGGGGGTCAACGTTTCGATAAGAGGGCCATGTTGTGCCCCCTTAATTGGTGACCAGCTCAGGTTACCATATGATGCAACTGTTTCAGTAGTTACCACCCTCTCACGACGTCAGGCGTTTTATTTTCAAAAGTTTAACACGAGTCTCATATCCAGGGCTTTATTAGCCTGATGAAACGTTTGACTTGGTCCTCCTACCAGCTTCACACACACACAAGCTTCCTTATCTGCGGATGACGAATCAGACGACCCATCCTAGATATATACAAATGAGGAATAGCCCCCTAATATATAGGAATGGCTATCGCATTATCGTCTGCTTAGCCGTAGGTATTAGGCTAATTTTAAAATCGGAACACCCCCCCCCCCCCCCCCACACACACACAGTCTGCCGGGCAACGTCTCCCCAGGCAGTAACCCAGGCGAACTCCTCATATTCATCGGATAAATCAATGCAAATCCCTGTGACAGAACATCCCAACATAAGAGATCCAGGGAGGAAAATGTGCTCATTCGTCAATGAGGGGAGGGGGGGGGGGGGTGGGGTGGTACCAATTGAAAGGCATAAACACACCGAGAGGATAGGATCTGCCAGTGTGTATTTTTTAACAGTGGAAATTACCTTTCTCTCAGATACGAGTGGTCAATTTTAGTAGAAAGAATTCATTCTGGGACGTAAGGAGGCATTACAATTCGACCTGGAGTCTTGTGCTTGAAGTGAGGTCGTGAATGCCCGTCAGCCCAAAGGCCTCCTCAGGCTGCGGTTTCCAATGACAATTTCGTTTTTTTGACCTGTTTGCTTTCCCGGTGGGGCCCAGTTCTTTCGGCCACTTCCTTTTTTTTTTTTCGGGAGTTAACTTGTTATTTCAACCTAGGGCCATCTGGACAGGGGGGGCTATTACCGGGGGCCTATTTAATGTCTCCTTTTTTCACGAATAACCCCTGTCCAGTGGGGGGCCCCAGGATTTTGGCCATCTTTTATTATTATAGGAGACCTGAAAAGACACAGTAGTGTTCGTGACCGAGGAAAGGGGCGGGAGGGACGGCAGGTCAAAGGACAGAGTCTATTTGAGCGAAGCGCCAGTGTGAGATGTTACCTAGCATTTCCGATTTGTTTTAGGTTCATCCACCCAAAGACCAATTACAGTATGCGAAATAACCAAATTAAAGACCTTTAGGGACTCCAACTCCCAAGGACCGATCATGGACCATATACGTTTCTCAAATCTGACAAACCTAAAAAATGCATTACGGTTAAACTCAGAACAAACTCTAGGTAACACCCTAACTAACTGCACTGTTTCGATCGTTTTGCCCCATTTTTAACAGACGCGCAATTTATTATAAGCAATTGTCACATTAATGATCTTCAGTGGCCTTGACAACTGCTGTTAAATTGAATCAGATCAACAGGGTGTAACTACCTCCACCAAGTTTCACAGAAATTAAACCAACTTCAAAAATGTGCATACAATCATGTACTATCTATGTAAAATCCAATTAGGTCACATTAATGACCTTTGGTGACCTCACCCCTACTGTAAATTTCATCAGACTGCGGATGAACCATTTCCACCATTTTCTGAAACCAACAATTATAAACCCCTCCCCCCACAAAGAAAACAAACAAAACCAACACCCAATGACAACAGAAATACAGACACGGTGGATTGATGTCAAGAGCTCCATTTGTTTATGATTCATCTATCAACAATATGACATACCATCCTTCACGTACTGACATAATGTGGACCGCATACACCACGTGTGGGTCACGAACTGCAAGTCTCTTTCTGAACTTGTTCAGGTGGAGACAAAAATGGAATGGTACTTTTCAATTAGGCACATTTCGTACAATTTTTTTTTTCCATTATTAATTTTGAGAATTGCCAATTAGGCCAATCCTACGGATTTATGTGAGATTGTGTGTCCATCAAGCCTAGCCAGGTAACAATATGTCCAGAGGATGCATTTCTCACAAATTCAGTCTGCCTCCTGATGAACAGTCAAACATCCAATATGTATTGAAACTGCATAAATCTCGCACAAGTATTCCCCATATTGTCCATGTTGAAGATCTGGGTGTAAGTGATCAATTGTGATTTCCAAACAGGTGTCCACCATGGAATCGGTGATTCAAAGCGTTTGCAAGAATCATCCACCGTGTGTCTGATACCCTAGCTGACTGAAAGACCAGTACATCCGTTGGCCTATACCTCACGACAAGACATAACAATGCCCAGCTCGGATTTTACAATCTATCAAAATTTTTCCGGGGGCAATGGTGCAATTGACTAGTACCCACCATTCGACTTGATTGTGCACCCCTGGGTGAAGACGAATATGCTCATGTAAACAGGAGGGGGTTCACACCTAAATGTACATTGGTTTGTGACACCAGTCCAATACAAACGTGTAGCCAGATGGGCCATGATCATGCCATGACAGCAGATACTGTCAGAACACCCAGTGTGGGAACTCTTTCCACAGGAGCACTTGACTGGACTGCTACTTTGGAACTCCGGCTACCCCAAACACAGGGCTGATGACGCCCTAAGCCGGAATGCTGACAACCCACCACCCCGGCACGCGCATATACAATGATAAGTTCGGAACAATGTCTCACCTCCCCGCACCTAGGAATTTACCCACTCTGGGAGAGGGGGGTACCTCTTTTCTTCGTTCAATCTCCAATACCTTGCAGGTTGAAATAGTGGGGCAAAATTACAAATACATGCTGAAACTATCTGCAATGCAAGGGCATTACAGAGGGGAAGGGTCTTTCGAGATCGTCTGACTCCTCCTCTGGACACCTACCGTGAAAGCAGGATGCACAAGTAATACCGTTTTACACGTCCGTGGGTGAATGCAAGTGATCGACTTCACTGTGACCACCAACGTGTTATTCACGAAATGAAAGTTGGTCCCGGCGATCGCCAAGTTCTGCAAACACGCAAATCAGAAATTTGAGAAAAAAATTGCCAACGTGTATATCGCCACATTTCAATCAATTCAGAGGGTTAAATTGGTTCACCTTGTTTTTTCAAAATTTCAAAGTTCAAATTTTAAATCCTAGAAACTCACATTTTCGTGATTTTGCCCGGCCAGATTGCATGGAAGTTAAACATTGTGAGTTTATTTATTCCTCGTAACCTTATTACAAAATAACCACAAACAGTTAGTATAGGCCAAACGTCAAACTAAAACTACAAGATCCTCATTGGCCTTTTTTGGGGCTGATGAGATGAGAAGTCGTACACATAAAGTACAGCTTTCAGGTAAATTTGGACAACCGCAACAATCTTATGTCGCTCCCATTAACTAGTAACTATGGATTTGGTGTGGATCAACATGCTGGTCTAATGTTTAACCTCCAGTTAATGGGTGAATATTTCTGAATTTCATTTTATATATTAAGGGGCGCACCCGACAGGCAGAGTGGTGTATGAGCAAACTAATGACACTCAAGATGAAAATTCCCATATCTGCGGAAGGGGTTGAGGATTGCACCCCGAGCACGTGCTGCAAGGTTGTTAGTTTTGCCTTTGGTTTGTACTATTTAATATTTGCAGCAATCCAGGACCCATAGCTAGGAAGACAACATCACTTA
>JAODTK010000247.1:0-44144 GCA_026419785.1 Sclerodactyla briareus | reverse complement strand
TTTTATTCGCAAAAGAAGTGAAAATGTTTAAAAGCCTGTCAACGGAACACATAACATTTCAGAGCAATGATGTAAAAGAAAAGTTCGTTCGTTTATGTGGAACACATATGATCAATTTAATTTTACCTTATTTGACCCTTTTATCTCTTTGACATGATGAAACCTTTTGACCTTTGGGTCATTTTTTACGTGACGACCAGACCCGTCTTGTTGCAATAAACCAATGGGTCAATTGCCCTCCTAATGTACAACTGCGCACCCTCAACACGCTCTAGTTCCAACTCTAGTCTCTCGAAAAGGGTGATGAAGTGATGATGAAAACAGCGTCTGAAATACTGTTACATTTCAAATCTCATCATTCGGCAACGAAAATTCTGGGGTTCGTTATGGAGAATATTTCGTCGGATGGTCTGTGTAAACTACATTTTCAGCGTTACCTACTTTGACCTTCTCTGGACTTCTTGAACCTCATCTGACCAATGACTTTTGACCTCCTGGTCAGTTCTTCGTAACGGCAAGGACTCGTGTGTTGAACACATCAATGAGTCATTGGACTGACGTACTAAAACACTTTCTATCACCACGGTATTCCAGTGATGTCCTCTGTAGAAGGTGAAAATTGAAACTGCCTTCGAAAAACTGATGAATATATGTTCGACAGTGACTTCTCGGCACTGAAATATTTTGGGAGGATTAGTGCGTTAGAAGTTTGTTCTGTGGTTGTGTGGCTACCAACTGGACCCAACTTTCCATGTATCCATGAATACATAGTGAACACAAGGTGGACAATGGCAGGTATTGGCAGTTATTAAACAGTACAACATAAATCTCGCACCACACGTCCCTGGAAGTGTCCCAATCAGCCAGCTACTGTTACTGCTTACTGTTAATGATACTGTTATTTGTTGTTGTTATTTACACATGTCCAGCAAAGGACATCCAAATCTGTAACTGCTCATTAAGTCCCTTCGTCCCTTCATTCAGGCTCTTCAGTGGTAATAACCACACTCACTTTCCCCCAACTTGTGAACAAAAGTGTTCATTCGTTACCCAGGACCCTTCTGGTAGAGAAGAGGTGAGAGATCTGTCGCTAATTGGAGATGCTGGTATGAGCCCAGACGGAGGGGGAGCATTAATGGAGCCAGATTCCCTCAATTCAACAAAGTTTCCCATCTCCCACCACAGAAATGAATTGTCTGAAGTCACTGATTGGGGTTGAATAGCCCAATCGAATGCTTCCATGTGATTTCTTAAATTTCGCAAATAGAAAAAGAAAATGAGAAGGGGGGGGGAGGTATTTGCGTGTCGGGCACCTTGCTCACCCTTACCCACTTAGAGGAATCATGATTCCACTCTCCTGGTTTAGGTGTGTTGTACTCTCATGCTTATTCAAGATTAAAGATGGTGGCAATTGTAGATCTCCTCACTTAGTGTCTCAAAGGTCTTGATGTGACGTTGGTGTTCAGGGATTCTGAATTTTGAAAACCTCCGGCTAGTCCTTTAAAACCCACTAAAATGATATTCGCTAGAATTCAAACGGAAAAATGATATTCTTTCCTACGTCGGGGTCAATGATAGTTACATATGCCATTGGTGTGTGGTAAGTGAATTATTCTGATACATGCCTGCGAGAGTGGATATTCAGATTTCTAAGTGATCTTGGAAGGCCCCCCATCTGTTAAATTGTTGGATAATATATATTAAACTCATGGAATGGATACTTGTGTTCTGTTGTATTGCACGGATACTTATGACACCGTTTTAAGGATTTTCCTCTAAATGATATAGAATGAGCCCCAGTATTTTTTGGTATTCAGATCTCTCCTCGAGTCTTGTTATTTTTACTGCGTAAGATACCTACGATTACAGTTGTACTGAATGGATTTATACATGAAGATATGGACTTCATTACATTGGCGGAAAATCCCTTAGAGACACCATATTAACTGATGAAAAAATCACCACAGTGTATGATCAGCAGGGAGGCATTGGACTATTTGTCCAGCCACAATAACCTTTCGAAGTGGAGAAACAGAAAATCCTAAAACTTCTGAAAGCACAATTTGCGGAAGCTCAAGCTATGCATCTTATGTCAAGAAAAAAAGGATGTAAGGAGTGAAGGGAATGCGATTCTCCCACAAGTGATCAAAGGGCCTCTCTCACCATATGTAATACTGTCCTCTCCATAGTTCCTCTGTTTGTAAAATTGAACTGAATAAACAAAACGTTCCTCTTAGTAAGATAGCTTCACAAAACATCTCGCACTCAAGGACAAAGTTCACGGTACAGGTTTCAAAACAAATTTTCAGCATCCACCACCGGCTTTCATCCATCCATCTGTTGTATTCCAATAACCACACCATAACATATAATTGTCCACCCATAGCCTGTGTTATTCAGTATCTGTGACGTCGGTCTATCCACTCAGTCTAGGCCATATACCAAGGGATATATTGATCAATCTGCAAATCTATGCATATCGATCTATTGTCATCTTCATCATGGTTTTATACCTTACTATTATATTGATTTATGATCTACCGAGTTTCGCAAAAAAAAAATAATTGGTTCCACAAAAAATCAGTTCGATGGGGGTTTTCTTCAGAACATGTGAACTTGCAACCCCCTGAAAAGCTTATTGACAAAACATAATTGAAGTAAAGAGGCAGGCCTCTCTAACCTTCTTTGGAGGGAGAGGTGCATGGGGATAACAGAGGCAGTATTCTATGACCATTCACATGGCATAGGCAGTAGGACGTAACTTTTTACCTAGTGAAGAAATAATATCGCAAGCTACCCCTTCATGGGAGTGGCCTCCCTAGAGAGGTCGGTATTGTTTCAAGAGTTCCATGTCACAGTCACGCTCCAAACACCACACATGCATCTTCTCAATTAAAGAATGGTATGAAGCCGCATGTCAAAGCAGCTGTCAAAGCAGGTAGGATGTTCAATTACCTGTTTATCAACTCTGTGAAGTCTTGTAAGAGAGGGCAGGAACGGCCATCCCTGCTGACAGACTTTCATGCATACTGTATGAAGCCCCATGTATACCAGTGCTCTGTATAGTGAGGTAATATAACCAAGACATTGTGAAGCATTGCATGTTCTTATATATACATACATACAGATCTCAAAATAATCTAGCTATTCAGGTAAAATGGACCAAAGTTGGCGATATCATCAATTTTCATGAACTATCACAACTCATCATTATTCTTAGCGAATAGAATCTTGAAATTCACGTAAAGGGTGAGCAACACATCTGCTAACAATAACCAGTTGCATCTTGCTTGAATTAGCTGATCTGAAAAATCCTAAAAAGACCATGGTAGACTATAGTTGGGCAATTGTTCATTCATCAATTCATTGCTCATTCTACAATACCATGACATTGATGCATGGTGTTCTAATAGATGAAAAAAAAACAACCACACAACACAAAGGTCTACGTTCTGATGGTAAACTGTCCATTGTGGCGTGTTCGCCAATTTATAGGCTTGGCTATAATGCACAACACTTTCTCAATAACCTACCTGTTTCATGCAAATTTGTAATCAATCAGAGATACCAAAATTCAGCTTCCTTGCATGTCTACTTTCCAGCCATTCGAAACTACTACTCCTACTGTGGGAATCTATAAATATTGACTAATACAAGAAAGAACTATAATGAGAAAGCAAAATTTGTCGAAACGATTGATAAGGTCCCGGTAGCAAAACATTTACATTCCCTTGCAGCCGGCGTCTTACCTTTGCGAGAATTTCCCTAGGATGTGTTTCAAGAATAGGATGATTTGAGTGCTGTAATTTTTTTTTTACTGCAGTCCTTCATGGAGTTATTGACGATAAGCAATTCATTCTCATTCAATTATGTGTATTTTCTCGAATGTTTTGAAGGCGAATGGAAACATTAACTGGGGTGAGAATACTAGACCCACTACAGTCATGCTTCAGCTCGTTTAAATGGTTAAGGAGGGCATATATACCAATGCCGGGAGCATCAGGTGGTGCACGTAGTCCAAACTTCTTTGCTGGACTCCATGACGACAATGAATCATCAGGTCCATTTCCCAATAGGCAAAACAGTCTTTGACAAGGATTTAAGTATTTAGAAAGAACTAGAACCGCCGAATGTAACCTTGAACCTGGACTTTCATATGGCCAAGGTATCCTCCGCAGTCAATCAAAGAATACCTGTCTTGTTTCTTTTCATAACATGTTCACTGTTTTAATTCTAACGTCACTATATGATATTGTATCAAAAATCTGCATACAAGTTGGAAAGAGCACCTCCAAAGAAACATTATGACACGTTGCCAAAAAATTAAGTACTGTCGCCAAAATACTTTTGCAATTTTACACATACCGGGCGTACAATGCTCTTTAAAGACCTTTGACTGTTAAACCATCCAAATTCCCTGAGCACTACTAATGGCACTCTAACCGAGGACCATTGCAGGTCGGTAACTTCGAAGAAAATCAAATGAAGCTTGTGGGAGGGATGTATGTTAAGTGCCATGTGTGATAATCGCCCTACGCGTCAAAATGTGGCCTGGGACTTACCTAGAATTCTGAAACCCCCAAGTGCCTTCTACACCAAGGACAGTTTACATGTAATTTGGCGAAAAGCAATTGAAGCTGGTGGGAGGAGATGCATTCCAAGTACCATCGTGTGAAATTTATAAAATGAACGCTCGGGCTCAGGTGGGATCTGGATTAAAAAATTCCAAAACACCCGAAAGGTACAGCTATTAGACCATCCTTAGACCAATCATCAGCTCTGTGCAACACGATGTAGGAGAATTATTACACGATTTGCGGTATTCCATATAATTGGCCCTAGTGCCCAAACGGGGCCCTGGGCCCCAGATTCCCAAACACCACCAATTGCTCTCTATCAGAGGATCACTACATGTAACTTCGAAAAAAATAATTGAGCTTGTGGGAGGGAGAGGCATTTCAAGTACCATCGGCGAAATTTCATAAAGTGAGCCCTCGGGCAATGTGGGATATGGACAAGAAATTCCCGTACACCTCGAAGGTACAGACTATTAGACATCTTAATGACCGAACTTCAGCACGTGCAACACAATTGAAGAGATACTACAAGAGAGTGCATTTCAGTAACATTGTGTGGATTTTTATAAAATGGGGCCTCGGGACCAAGTGGGAATTTGGATCAAAAAATCCTGAACACGCCGAAGTAGGTACGGCTGTTAGATCATCACCATGGACAAATGTCATCACTGGGCACCCAAAATTCGTAAGAGGAGAAGCATGTGCGTAATTACAGGGATGGGCCCCAATGCACGTATGGGTTGGGGTCCTAAATCCTGGGACACCCTGAAAATAGGCTATTAAGACCATCGAGTTATTTTTCTAAAGATATGATCGAATTGAAATTGGTAACCGGCCCGGGGTCAAACCTGCACGTATGGTGTTATTGCAGCCGGGCGTTCAAGTCGGTGGCACAACAAACCAAACAATACCAACGCCCCCCGCCCCGTTCCACTGTTGGGAGTGTTGCATGTGTTTCTGTTTATGCAACATTGTTCCGATTTTGTTTGAACTACTTTTGGCGGGGATTGTAGCAATTACGTATTGGTAGCGTTACGAGTGTATTGGAGCAACTTGGAAAAAGACGGTAGCTGGTCATGTGCTGAGTCGCATGGATCTGTTTGTGATGGTCGTTCAAGGGGAGAAACACTGGTCATATTCATGAGCACCACAACTCCAGACATATGCATTGGACGTCATCAGTACACTCTGTATGTTCTGTGAGGACGCCCTCAATGGTTAAAGTTGGGCCGCCCAATTGAGAGTGAATCGACTGATTGGTGGGCGACTGAGGGAACAATGGCTGGCACACACAATGACAATAACTATTGATCGGCCGTGGCGTTGTGGACCTATGCCCACAGGTTATTGACAAATTTAAACATGTGACGTCACCAGCAGCCCGCTTAACCCGACCGCGGCGTCTTTCTGTGCATTATGCAGACTATGACAATCTCTAGACGGTGCGCGCAGGGCTGACAATGCGGTGAAGCAGGGATTGGATGTAACAGGGTTACAGCATACCAACCATGCAGGCCTTGATGTGACTGGGAAAACCGATAATGGTGCTCGGGAAACTGTCACGTACACCTTCTATTGTGTTAGGAGGTGCCTCTCAGAATAAAGGACATTGATTCCGGGGCCGGTTGACGCCGGAAGTACGTGCCTACGTACGATTCCTGCGGAAGCACACTGACACAAACCGGCGTCAAATTGCCAACATGTGTTCATATTTTGCCATCCAGTGTCAGTCGGATCAATAAGGAAGGCTGGACCCGCGTGAACAAACAGACACTCTTCGGCAGAAGAAGCCAGAGGACGTCGTCGCGGGAAATGGGCGGCGCACTTTTGAGCGCCCAAGCGGCCCAACGGATACGGACTCTTAAGACACGAAAAACGAAAAACGCGTGGGAAAATTCATTGCCCACGATGTCTTAACGAGTCAGTGTGGTGTGAAGAGTACGACATATCGCTTCGAAGTGTTTCCGGCGCCTCCTGAATTGGCTGTGAGTACCGGTTCATAAAGGCCGGGAAAGAAGGGGCTCATGAAACCCGCAATGGAGGCAGCGCCCTGACATTTGTCAGGGATATCTCGAACCGCATCGGTTCCCAACTTCTGGAATGAGTAGGTTAATGTTCTACTTTGACGGGACATGTTTGCTCATGATACAACCCACAAGAGCAGGCCACAGCATCAAAGAGGAGGGTCTGGAGGAAGTCCAGCGAAAGTGTAGCGCAGGGTTGCACAGCCAAAAGTAAACACAGTTGGGAAGGCGGCAATGTAGTACGCCTATTCGTGGGTTCTCAGGTACAGGAAAGGTGTGTTTTAGGCGAAACCGTAAACCAAGGTGGGGACGAGAAGAGCTCGCGCGGTTCGCCGGACGACTATTTTTCCACGGAAAATTACAGCGTGTGGGGAGTCCAGAAGGCGACTGTTTCTCCAGGACGGTGACCCCTCGCAAAACTCCGCTGAAGCCAGAAGCGCGACATGGGTTCGAAGGTTTTGCGATCCACTCAGAAGCCAGGATCTCGATCCAATCGAGAACATCATTTCAACATTGTCGGGGTCCCAGTTAGAGAGGAGACGCGCTGCGTCGTAACCATCCGCACGGAACACTTGGGGCGTTCATGAAGCGCGTCATTCGCACAGTGGGAGCCTCCATGCCGAAGCCGTCTCCATCTCATAATTAGAAGAGCATTAGGAGAGGCGTAGTAACCTAGTAACCGTGATTGTATGGCCGGCAGGGTCAGGCGCTCGTGAGAAATCGGGAGTGTACGTGTTAAAAGACGGGTTAACATGTGCATGATAAGCGTGCTTGCGGGCGCAAGAACGGGTGTGATACTCGCCCAGCGTGAGTTATTGTGATACGTTGCGTTCTTCGGAGCAGGCGGGTTTTGGTGTACACGGGCCTCTCATCCAAGAGGGGTAGCAGATCATGCCATGGTGGCAACTTCGGTTGCCACCGAAATTCTTCAGAAACAGTACTTCCGACATTCTCAGCGCCAACCCAGGCGAAGTGCCTAGTGGCTGGATTTGAACAGGCGTTTGTAGATGACGGTGAGCGGACAGATGAAGGTTTGCCACATTTGGCGAGGTGATCAGTAAGTTGCGGTTATTACCCTTCCCTCTTCTCAGTACTTCCACACAGCTTGGCGAAGGTAGTAACATGGAATGCCGTTCCGTCTAGGATGTTGGTGTCCAGTGTCAGCCAGCACTCGCGCACAGGCCATTAACACAGCGGCACGTCCTTCGCGCCGTAGTAGTTTTCGAGGGCCCGTGTCTTGGACTGTCGCGCGATGGTCTCGTTTTGCACCGACCATTCCCCATGCACTCTGTAATCAATAATAATAAATTATAAGTCCAGAAACAGTAAGTTCCGCAAAACCGCTACCACCACCCCCCCCCCCCCCTACTACGAGTTATCATTTACGTGCAATATTTCTGCCACATACTTTACTTGACTCCCGCCGTTGAAGATGAACTCAACGAGGTCAACTTTTCCGTGCCTTTTTTGCTCTTTCGCTCAGCGTCCATCATTTTCAGAGGACGGTCCTTAGCTTCCTTTTGTAAGCAACAACCTAAGCTACTTCCAAATGGGTAATCGCCGTAAGTCGCTGTTGTCTTCCCCGCTAACTTGATGCGCCCTCTTCTTCTTTCCGTCATTTTCATTTCCGCAGGCGCCGATCAGTGGGGGCTTACGAGATCCTGATGGTCCCGTAAGACTGGACTCAATGTCCTCTTTCGCGACGTACTTCCAGGCAGTGGAAGTAGTTGGTGTGCTAATCCGAACGTGGCAAGACTAATGCTGTAATGTCAAGGTAAGTTCGCGACAGGCATCCACTCGACGAGACTTGGGTAGCTTCACGGCCATATGTTGTTGCGGGCGGCAATCCTGTGTTGCATGTGTCTTCCCCTACTGCAGCACCATGCGTGACAGTTACGTCAATGTGGGGTGGAACGCACCTGCTGGGCCAACTCTCTGGTACTGTAGTTCGGTCAGGTCAGTCCATCTTAGCTGTATCAGGTACACTGATCGCACCTAGGCTGGGTGCCGCTCCTGCCTCTCGCTGACTATCCCTTAGCTGGTTGTGTATGGAACTTCTGGAAGCCATGTTGTTCGTTTACGTTAATTGTAGGAGTGCCTCACTTTCTACTTGCAACCAAAATCACCCTGTATTTTACTTCCGGACGAGCCCTACATTCCTAATCTGCATATGCATGAACTCGCCGGAATGCAGCTGCTCGGATAGCCACAAGAGCGGTGACCGCCACGCGAGCAGAGATTTAGTGAGGCGAGTACAATTCACGCAAAAATTGTTGGCACAACGCACCAGCATGACCTTATTGCAGCCGGGGGAATCCAAGTCGGTGGCACCACAAATCAACAATTACCCTTCCCCCACGTGCCAATTGATTGTAATACAGTCAATCGAAAGCATTCTTTCAGTGAGTGAAGGCCGGCTCAATTTCATCAGGAGCGTTGGGGTCTCGTTCTTGGTCACTCTGATACCATTCCGCCCCGCTCTACCTGAATTGAGGCATACTGTTAACCTGTTGCAACTTGTAATTAAACACAGGAGATAAAATAGTTGGAAGCCAATCTTGGATGGCTAAACAATGTCGTCGATTTAATACGGGGGTTTCATACAAGTTGCTCTAGACGAAATAATCAAAATTGGTCCTCCAGCCCCAGTTCGGAACGTTCCAATCATACGTCCGGAATATCTCGATAAACGCTAATCCATGATCGAGAATAAAAAAAAAAACAAAACCAATAAGATTGCAGTCGATCTTCAAATTAGCTCGCATTTTAGTAGATCGGAAACGACTGGAAAATGCAAGAGGCCCCACGACGTTTTCCTAGCGATAGCTGTTACTTGTTTTTAAACACGATGCATGGTTCGATGCATGACCAGATTAGATTAAAAAACTCGGTTTCTGGTTACTGGATTACCCCAAGAGCGCAGTGACGATCGTGAACAGTGCGGCTAATCTTCACCATCCCCGCCTCCCCAAAAATCGCTCGTATTAGCATCTAGTGAGCGTCGAGCCACACTGAATTATGGAAAAGACTGGCAGCACACGGATCCTGAACTCATAGGCCCATCCGAGCGTCTACTGACTTCAGACTCAGGCAGAGCACCATTGGCACTGTGGCGAGGGAAGCTAATATCTGGTGATACCGCGTTCCGCTCAACACCTGGGACAGACTCAGACTATCGGTAGTCTGGAAAGAGTCTCCGTGACAGCAGGTTGTTGGGGACTGCTGGGTGCTGGTAGACTATTCTAACAATCAGCAGGAGCTTTAAATAATTAAACCACATTGGTCCTTGGGTCAGGAAACCACACCCCTGGTCCATCAGGTTGAGCATATAATCGGGTTCCTAACCGATGCCTATAGTCCTGTTCGTCCATGATTCCCCCTCTCTAAACATTCCTTACTATTACAACATATCACGACTTCCTCTCGCTTTGTTCATATCCAGATGTGGAGCAGGTTCTATGAAGACTGAGACCCAATAGCAGGCCGATCTGAAAGCTTACTGGTGGAGACGAGGGCGCAGATAATGCTTCGGCGTCGAGCGTGACCGGTGGCGACTGGTTTCGTCGCCCCGAATTCGTTCTAGATCTCTCGCTGGCTGAACCATGCACCATCGACATCGTGGTTCGTCGCGCGACAGCTAATCGGCTTCGAATTGGCGTTTAGTTGACTTCTGATGACTTCGGACTTACCTTCGGC
Source organism: Sclerodactyla briareus (assembly GCA_026419785.1). Lineage (NCBI taxonomy): Eukaryota > Metazoa > Echinodermata > Holothuroidea > Dendrochirotida > Sclerodactylidae > Sclerodactyla > Sclerodactyla briareus. The sequence goes on along the minus strand of JAODTK010000247.1, from coordinate 33,847 downwards.
ATTTTTTTCGGTAAATCTTGAAATGATGAGACTTTTGTTGCAATTTATGCAAATAAGCATTAATAACATAACACTGACTACGGTTACCCATAATGACCTTCAGCATTTTCGTTACCTATTACTTACTATATGTACCTTGAATCCTCGATTTAAATTTCACAAACGCTTGTTTATATTCGAGCGTATCCTAATCCGTGAAGGGTGCCCAATTTTATTTCGCGGGGAAGAACCTATCCCCTCTATTCTTCAACTAAGCGTCAAGCGATTGCGTGACATTTAACCAGTGTAAACGGGCAACCATGAGACACAGGAATAAGTGACTGTCTGAACAACTTGCATGCAGCTCAAATCATTAAATCATAAATACCGAAAACTGTAATATATTTTGGCTACACGGTGGCAAAAAAGGAATCGCATCACGGATGTCTTTATACTAACACTACAGTCCGGTCACAATCTTAAGTTCCACTACTTGTGTGATATAAACATAGGAGTACCAAGTTATATAAATTCCAGGCACATAGTACAAATGTTGACATGTTTCATGCGCTTGGTCATTTTCTTTCTTAAAAGAAGAAAGGAAGAAAAAAAACTATGTGTTCAGACCTGGCAACTCCGTTGGATTTTTCAAGTTTTCTTTGCCTTAAAAGTTAAATGTTTCTCTATCACCCACCCCCCCCTTCCGGAAATGTGTCTCGCACGCCTTGGTTCAGCTTTATCCGACGCATATCAAACTGAATGCATGCATGTTTTTAAGAAGTCCACGGAACAGGTACGTAAGGATATCGCACAAACGCCTATATGTCTCAGGTTATGTTTAAAATAGCATAGGGCCTAGCTACTAACTATCGGGAGTCCCTTGGGAGTTTACCGCGAGACCATCTTTCTTACCTTCTATAGCTCCATCGTGTAAGTATCCCTTCAAGCTGTACCAGTACATATGAGCACCAAAGCAAAACAGGTCATCACCAAGTACGGGACAATGCAATTGGCATTATATCGATAAATAGGCTATAGAAGTGCTGGACAGGCGTTTCATGTGCTCACTGTTCCTTCCTCCTGGTAGGCAAACTGTAACTTGTCGATTAAGGTGGATATTTACTGGTTTCGGTACCAATATGACATTCCAGGGCGAATTGTGAACAATCACGGCTTCTGTTGGTGGCATTGTTATATGCTAGGGTCAGGATATTCTATCACAAGTTGGGTGACAACAGGAAAGTGAAACCAGACTAGGTAGGTACTGTGAATAACCACAGATCGTGTCTGATCTACTGAGGATGTTGTCAATATGTCGCAAAAGGACCCCTCACTGGTGAAAGTGTTGGCATGACAGTTGTTGGCAAACTGGAGAAAGAGTCACAGGGCCAGCATGTGAATCATCACGGCTCGGCTGTTGTCATTGGGATGTGTTAGGATCAGGATGTGCCTAGCACATGTGATGTTACAACAGGAGAAGTTAAAGGCCCAAGGTTGTGTACTGTAGGCATCACCCTATTGGATTCTGGTCTCTTATATTGTTACCACTCAAATCCAAAAGCTGAAGGTTTTGAGAGGGCAAAGTAGATATCTCAATAATAGTGATGGATTTCCTGAGAGGGTCAACTCTGAACAACTGGGGGATAACGAATTACAACATTAAACAATACAACCATGAGGGCAAGTCACAATCTCCAGGAAAGAAATTTAATTTTCTCAAAGGAGGATTCCAGAATGATGACTGTGTTATAGGAGGCGCCAAGCCATTGAAACTGAAGACTCCCATTCAAAATGGGGGGTAATGCATTGAGGCTGGTGTGAGAGGATTTTAGTCCTGTGACACTATTACACACCGAATGAAGTAATATGTTCCCCATCAGCATTCCACTCACATTGTTCTCAAGTGAATGACCAGATGAAGGTACAGATGGTCAAAATAAGACCCCTAGTGTGGGGATAACAAAAAAAAACATGTTCAATAAAAATCACGGACGTTCAGAATTATGAAACAAACACTAAGATTCTAATGATCCGGGCAACAACAGATTGACACACATATTACAATAGCCGAGGTTCTTGGGAAGTAGGAAGTGGGAAAGGAAGGTTTGGTCTCCAACGGATTTCAGTGAGATCCCGAAGATAATACTCGGTGGGACAAATCATGGTTGTGACTCTCAAACGATAACACCAAGTGGACTAACTGGAAGTCCTTGCACGAAAAGGTTGGACAAAAAATTGAAAGTCAGGCCCAAATGCATCACTAGCGAAACAGGAGTGAAACTAAAACAAAATGTTACTAAAAGAAATAAATAGCTTCGCAAGAGGGGGAAAGTGAAATCAGTCGGAGAGCAACAATGAGAAGAAAAATAAGGACAATTGCGGCGCCACCAGCTCTCTGTGTAATTGTAATACGAACAAAAACAATATGAAAACTGCAATTGAAACAAGAGGGGCAATCCGGGTGCATTATCTAATCGGCACACTGAAAAATTCAGTCTTCAGAAGTTTCTAAACATGCAGTTGGGGCCACAATTGTGAGGTTGGGTAAGTCGCAGGAGACAGTCTAGATTCTGGTTGAGCTTTCTTGGCCAAGTAGTCCAGGACGAATTTGTTAAGGTTTGAAACTAAAGTCGAGGTTGCCAGACTCTTTCAGATCGGCTGGCGAGAAGATTCCAATCCGGGTAGTGAATGGGTACAGCACATATTGTAGCATTCTTTCTCCAAATATTTTCAAATACATTAGGCTATATTTCTCATGGCTTCCTGAGTATTTCTCTTGGAGGAATAACAGTGGAGAAGCAGCACACCACCTTTACAACCTGATGTACACCGCCAAGTTGTTCCCTTTCAAAAATAGATCCATATTGTTATCCCTTTTTGGCCAAATTGGGGGTTCAGCCTCCTTTGCTGGATTCATTCTGCTCTTATCTGAAAATTACACATTACGTTTTTGGCAATTTGTATGCATTTGAATGAATCTGACAGATTTTCATGTATTTCTCTTAAAATTATTCCCTGCCTATTATGAATGGATTATCCTGTGCACAGTAGTCTGAAAGTGTCTGCTAGTTCAAGCAGCCATAGCAATCATCAGCGGAACAGCACTGGGGCCAGGGTCAGACTCCAGAGTATGAAAATTCAGAGATGCGTGCTGGATTGTTGTAGCTTCAAAAACCGGAGGGTGGAGTATACCTGGTAATAACTACCCTCGCGCTCAGAAAGAGGTGTGAAGTTGACTTAAGTAGGCGCTGACGATCACATGTGAAATTTAACTAAATTTAGGCTCGGCTAGCCTATACTCGCTATCTGGGCCATCCTGCATGATGAACTCCCAATATCTCTTGGAGCTGGTTGAGAGATAATCTCCGCAACGATCATTGTCGGATCCCAAAACAAACATTTCAGGTGAGAAATGATTTACCGGCTGACAGGCTTTGGAGGGAGCATTCATGACGTTGCCCCCTCGCTTTGAAGCAACAGGTGATTCAAGGGCCTGCAATCCTCGAACGTTCTACCAATTTGGGAATATCAAGAGAGTTCTGAAAACCATCCTGTTCCAGATTTATCTCAGCTGACTTATTCGGGGAGCGCATTTGAACAATTTCTCGGCAATGGATACTGACGACGCCTTATTTTATTATGATTTTATGGTGTTCCGATCCTTCCACAGGACCTTGGAGTAGGGGATAGTAGTAGGAGATGTAGTCTGTTCCCCTGGTACTAAGGTCACCCTCGCGAGTCAAGATCATCTCAAGTTGAACTTCGACCGGCGGATCCTTCTGTTTATTTCTTGAATTTGTTCGTGTTTTGGCGTTCTTCAAGAAGGAGGCCTTTCCTTAGTTGGTTGAGTGGTAGACTGCGAGCCACTCGCATACCTCCTATACCTCCCGTCCCCTCCGATGCAGTCCATGCTTGAAATCAACACTGCAATGCACAATTCAGTAAAGATTAGAGACCACGTAGGTATATGTTTCCAGTTGAGTTTTGTCAAATGAAATGGTAAGGCTGAGGTTGTGTTTGGTATATCTCCATAAGTCCCTGTTGATTTATTATGATGATCTTGAGAGATGTCTTTCATAATTGGTGCCCTGTCTTTGCTAATGTTGTTGGCATTACCATTGTTGGCCATTGGGGTGAAGGTCCCCCGGCCAATTGTGAATCATCAACAGCTTCTTCTCTACGCAACGTGAAAGTATTTGAACTGTCCCTGAGTTTATAATATAAGTGCCCCCTGGTACCAAATGGTGCTACACCCCTTCTGGCATTACGAGTTGGCTTATTAAGATTCTTTTCGGGAGAAATGCACTGTACAACAATGTTCCCTCTTCCCCCCCTTTCCCTTGGCGAAGACTTCTTCGTTGTTTGTGTACACATTTTAACTATTTGGATAGCCCGAGCCTTAGTCTGTATATACAATCTTGCTTTCGGGGGTCTGCATGGGTCCTTTTCCGCTCCGGGCTCTATAATATACGGCTGGAGGGGACTACACCGGGACAGGAATGGCAGCGAGAATTAGAGTTGGCAGCTACCTGCTAATTTTAAACCGAGCTAATACAACAGTTATAAATCTATGGAAAACAAGAATCTCGCAGTTCTTCTCTCTCATCATCGACATTGAGTTGCGGCCATCATTCAGAATTGATCACAAAGGAGGAATGAGTTAACTAGAGTCTTTAAAGAACCTAAGCGAAATCGAAGTAAATTAGAACTGATAGTCTCCCCAACAGGTTGTCATGCCTATAGCAATGGATGTTGCAGAAAGGTTCATAGTAAATATAGTCGGGCATCTATTATAACGAAAAAACAGGAATGCAAATCATACTTTGTCAACATAACATCGATAACAATGCCAGACCTCTTACGTAAAAGGAAACAACAAACAAACCACTACGCCATCATTTTTCCTTCATATCAGTGTTTAGAATTCACGCACTTCAATGTTTTTTACTCCTATGATCACCTCGCACAGCACCCACGGGATTCTTTGCCCTGACCACTTCCGGCTCATTAAGAGCAGTTGCGCAACCAACTTACCGGCCATACGTCCAAAATCCCTCAGCACGTCATCGCACACTTGGTCAAAATATTAACTCAAAGAAAGAAACTTCATCCTATCCATATCCCGTGTCCCACGGGCTAGGAGCCCATTTGATGGAGCCAGCCTGTTGACCGATTCATCGCGTGAATCGCGCAACGAGGATTATCATGTCAACAAAGCTCGATCGACAACTGTCGCGCGTCTTACCAGTGTCAGCCTCAAATGTGGATTGAAAAGTAGTTCCCATCGCCGGGGTCGTAATCCAAATGTCTTGGGGCCGGGATACATTTGACGCAATTGTTTTTTTTGTTTTTGGGGCGGGGGGGGGGGGGGTTAGGTTACCACCATCTGGGCTCCACGCAAGGGAGAAAGCACAGTGCATGACCAGGAGTCAATAGGAAAATCGAGGAGGAAAAAAAACCAATAATCCATAATGAAGAAACATTCCAAATCTTCATTTATAAGTTTTGTGGCATATTATTCAAATAAATGAAGCACGCGGGAAGATTTTTTTTTAGTATTATTCGAAAGTTCCATTACACGGCCTTCTTGATTCCTGACGAAGTCAGAGGAATCTTGCCGCATGAAAGTATGTGTGTGTGTGCGTGAGTGTGTGTGTGCGTGTGTGCTTTGTACGTGTGTGTATGGTGTTTGTGTGTGAGAGTTTGTGTGTTGTGTGTGTGTTTGTGTGACGCCTAGCTTTGTTAACACATAACTAACTCGACCTCAATTGAATGAGTCAGGTTTAATAAGATAAGATGGAATAAATAGATAATATCCTTCATTACTCCGCACAGGGTTATTAACCTCGTAATACAGAATCTTATGGATAATATTAAAAATATACACATGAAAGAAACAACTACACGACACGTAAAACGAGGACACTGTAAGCGTAGCAATGGCAAGGCTGCGGATGTGTCAAAAGGCTGTTGCACGACAGTGGCAAGAACACTAGCCGATTATAATTATGGTTCTTAAGATTCTGATGGCACTTGTGGGACGAATGAGGAGGGATGACGGTTGGTTTTGGCTGTCGGTAGCCTCATCCTCCCGCTCCGCGGAATTACTGCCTCTGAATGGTTCATAGCATTAGGTGGTCCGCGAAGGTCATTCATGCAAGTAATGGTGTTTTTCTGGGGGATCGGAATAATACGTGGCTCATTCAAGTGTCGGACTGCTGGTATTAAAGACATGGTAAAAATAACTGCAAATATAATACACTATTCGTTTAAAAATCATCAACGGCACTTTGTTTTGTTTTCAAATTTTTTTTTTGCAGTAACAGTTAAAAACTGCTCAGGTACGTCTGCGTAGATAACATTTCCCGTAACTCACGATTCTCATGTGCAAATCTATCTAAGTTATAAATCGGTTATAAAAACATTTAGTTCCTTTTGCCTCCTTCGTACATAGGTTTCCCCGCGAGTTCATGATCCCTATGTTTTGGGTAGTTCAAGGTCATCCGGGTCATAGAGGTCAACGTCTGCAATTGTTGTTTTAACAACACAATAGGTCTATAGCATGCCTGTCCGATCAGTTGACATTCTATAACATGGAAACCCTATTGTTTTGGTGGCGGACCGGGGGTTCAGATTCGAGAAGAAATTGAGAAATTGCGAAAATGTGATATTTGGCAAATTTTAGCTCGTTCACAACACGATAACTCACACTCACCCACTTGGTGGATCAAGTTCACACTTGGTGTACACACATATATACCCCATATGCGTCCATGATCTTGATTGTTTGGGGGTCAGTCAAAGGAATCTGCGGTCCTGAAAGTCTGAAAAATCTTGTTAACCAGATATCAAATCGTAGAGTGCCTGATCCGAGCAGGTTGAAATTCAGTATGCAGCTTTCGTATGGCAAACAGGGAACACGATAATTTTGTGGACTGGAGGAGCCAGTTTGGGTGGAACTGGGGATATGGTGAAAAATTGATATTTTGGCTAACTTTATCTCGTAACAAGACCTCATCTGCATGGATGTAGTTTCATACTTGGTATTTGAGTTCCCTATTATATGTACTACAATGAGCCTTAATTGTAAATCTCTTACAATGGCGTAGCTGATCGAGTCCGTATCAGTCAAGGAATCACCAGCCGTTCCTCTCTAGCCTGACCCAAAAAGGATCGGTGATCTATTGGAGGGCACATGCCTAGTTTGAGATTCATCCACTGAGGCCTCAGCCTTATGTGTTTTTACATCACAGTGCCACACAGATAAGCAATCGTCCATGAAGTTGATTTTTTGTCTGTATTGTATATTCGTATTTTGGTATGACAATAAGAGCAAGAAGTAAAAAAAAGAGTCATGTTTATAAGGCCTCGCATGGGACCCTTCGCATGGTTCTGGCAAAGCGGTGTTCGCATGTACATACATAGTAACCATGCAAAAAAGTCCGCACCCTACCAGGTCACCTTCGTGATCCCGCTGCATGGTAACCTGGTAAATGTGGTGTTTTGTAGTAACAGGTAATTCCCCATACTCAAAAAGTGCCAAGGAACCATGCCTAGCTTCGGCAATGATTCGAACTCCGCTCCTTCGATTACCAGTACGAACTGCACTCTAACGGGCTTTTCCTGTTCTCCACCTAATACTGTAGATGCCTGATGGTGCCATGTTCCAAAAAATTGGCAGAAAACCTACGCATTATTTCCAATGTCATGGAACAAATTTTCAATTTGTGAATCCGTGTCTACTAATGCCTAGCTTTTTGCGAATTTTTCATTTTATACACTACTGGGGAGCCGGAAGGTGGTTTCTCTGGGACGAGCCTTTCTCGAGGAATAGAAACAGTTTTTTCCGAGAGAATTTCCATTGAAATGAAAATTTCTGGTACACATTATCTCATGTATAGATGATTTGTAATCACAGCGTCCAAAAGGCGCGGGAAGTGCCGTTTTCTTTCTGCAATCTTGGAAAACAAAACTTCCGACATTTACGTGCCAACTGGTGGTGGCGCTCCATTTGATACTATATCACATTTTTTGGTGTGGTGGGACATATATCAACCCTTCCCCAGAATAATTCGCGAACTAGTGAAAAATCCAACAATCACGCGGCCAGAAACACACAGGCCTAACACCATATTTATACTCGAATTGCTACAATTTCGTGCGTTGAATTGTGTCTTCTCTGTTGCCTATATATTACCGTAGGCTGCAAATAACTTTGGCCAGATTCTGGCAGATATTCTTCTTTTTATACATGTCATCTACAATTGCGGTGGACCTATGGGAAGCCCCAAGCAATTTTGTTTGGGACACGCGTCGTGCCCCCCCCCCCACACACACAGTGTCTAATGCTTCAATTGCGATTTTCTTAACACTTCACATAACCAACGGCTAGAGTTTAAGAGTGTCTATTTATCTTTATTGTTTCTAACCTGAACTGTGCCCTCGATAAAAGATGAAAGCTATATGCAACGAAACAACGTAGCAGAGGAACTGAACGTTGGCACTATACAGGCGCGGAGATGGGCGGCACAACAATTCTGAGCATGCGAATTTCGGGGGAAAATACCGGGAACAAATATGAAGAAGAAAAGAAATCTGCTGACTGGCTTTGTTTTATTCAAATGCCTCGAAAAGGCACACACATCATTCACCCGACATTGAGCTCAAGGAAATTTCTCAAGATTCGGGCAACCTCTAACCCAATTGAAAGGATCCTCTAGGGAAGCGAAGCATCTACGAATAGGGGTAATGGGTAGGAATGGAGGCCACGATTAATTGTAAGGAATGAATATCGATCGTTTTCGATTTTTCCTGTCAATTTTCAGTAATGTTGATTACTGTCCCCTAACGCCCGTATAGTGCCACTCTCTAATTATCCGGGGTCCTGTCAGACGTAACTGATGGTGCGCGTGATGTAAACATGGACAGTTTCCTTCGAGAAGCGCCCCTGAAAGTCCGGCACTTTTCCTTGTATACTTTTTGGTCATGTTGATTCTGTCATCCTGCCAGGTAAGTGCATCTCCCTGCAACCGGGAGTGGGGGGGGGGGGGGTGGGGAGGGTGGTCTGTAATATGACCTTTTGCTGTAACGCTACGTGCCAACTGATGGTGGCCCGGATAGTAAGGAATAAACATAGATCATGTTCCTTCTTCTTCTTTCTTTCATTGAAACATGATTTAGGAAATGGTATTGTTAATTTCCGAGATATTGGCTGTAGACGATAATTTCGTTCACGCTACGCCCAACCTAGTGTTGCACTCCGCTTATAGACGGTGCTTAAGAAATATCACCCAATATTTTTTTTCCCCGATGGCCGCCCCTGATCGTATCGGTTTGACCCCTCTTTTTTCGAAATCACTGCATACGCCCTGACACTTCCTCTTTTTCTCGAAGGTTCTAGTACAGGTAACAGAGTCGGCGATTTCATTGTTTATTTGGAAAGTGTTCCTGTCTCATTCCATCTAAAACAACCCCTCTTGGCATTATGTACCCATCATGAAACCCTGAACAAATCGGTCCCAACCCAGTGCGCCGCCTTTTGTTTAAATATTTGGAATGGTTTCCAGTTGCCAGTGTTTCCTAGAAAATATTAGCCAGTGTGACGTTGGTACCAGCCGGGTTTTTTTCTACACCAGGCACGATGGCCTAAAACTACATCGAAAATACCGAGAACCAAGAACCGCGATAACTCGGGGAATACAAAGTCGGAGGCACGAGAAAGGGGAAGATCGCGATGAAAACAGAACGATCAATCGACACGCGAACCCGAAGGCCGTGCCTGTGATATATAACAGGTATCCAGTGACCGGGCGGAGTGGGCGAAGTCTGGTATAACCATACCACGGCAGTATCGCCATACGTCTGTAGAAGAGTTTGTACCTAAATTGTCACCACTTACGATTAACTGGTTGTTATGATGAACAATAACGTATATTATATGTAGATTGATAACATGACGTTTATTTCCAAGCCGCCTAACTACTTAAGAATTCGTTGAAGAGCGTTTTGCATGGTAAACTCTAGTCCGACAGCATTCAAAACTGGTTGGAAATTGTATACCTGTCGTGTTCATGTATGACCATTTTGTTCCGGAGGACATCAGTTATTAATGACCAGGGTATTCATGGCGGTTTGACCAGTCACTAAGTAGAACATGAACTGTGGACATGCATACCAACGTTTTCTCTAAATATTCGGGGCAGGTATAATGAATTCATCGTCGCTGCAACGACCTTCGCCTTCATAGTACATACATTGTTCAAATATACTGCAAAAACCCTGATCAAAGTTTTAACCTTGAGATTTATTTGTCCGTCGATGCACGAAACCTCCCCATCTGGAATGGATCAACCTCCACACCTACTGGGTGTTCCTCCAATTATGAGTGAAGGGTTCTCATAATTTTCGGAGTCAGTCTAATGTCATCTGAGGTCACCAGAATTCATTCTGCAATTCCTTTGAAGGATAATTCTTGTAACGCATGGGAGCTGGAATTTAGTGTGGGCTTACTGTAATGGGGAGCCAGAATCCTATTGTTCTTTTGAAAGTCGATATTTTGGCCAATGTGGCGGTGAACACGAAAACTTACCCCACTGTATGGGTGAAGCCCTACTTGGTATCTGTGTTCTCCATGAGTACACGACCCGGACAGGTCATTTGAGGTCACCAGCAGTCAGTATCAAACCTTGCGAACGCTATAAGTCCGAATGGCTGGTCCGATCAGTTTGACATTTGGTGTGTAGCTTTATTATGGGGAAACCCTATTACCCTATTAGTTGGTTGAGAAAATGGAAATATTTCGTCAGACGTTTATGTTTGCCCCTAATGTTCTGGTACAATCCCCCGTTTGGCCCCTTGTGTCCTGGCTATAAAGGTTGTCAGAAAAGAGTCACTAAGAACACTAAGCCTTTTTAGCTTTAGGGTTTAACCTTGGCGGAGACAAAGGAATCTTAGACATGGACAGTGTGTGGTGTGTGCACGCCCTGGTTTGTTAATAATACTAACACTCTAACCACCCCCACCTGGGTGGATAAATCTCATACTGGTATATGTTTTTTCCCCATGATGAGTACCACCCCTATTGTTTTTTGGGTCGGTGGCCAGAGTCACCTAAGGTCCGATATGGAGGTCAATGTCTGAAAAACTTGCTAACGCGTCGAGTCCAGAATGCCTGTCCCAATCAGTTTGAAATTTGATATGCAGCTTCCTTATGGGGAGTATAGGAACCCTATTGTTGTTGGTGCAGCCCGGGTGTCCGATTTGCGGACAGATTGGGAAATTAAAAAATGATTATGAGGCATATTCTAGCTCGTTAACCACGATAACTCCATCCCAACTGGATGTACGGAGTACCAATACGTAGTAAACGGGTTCCCATAAATTAGTACAAACGATCATAATTGTTTTGGGGGCAGGGCATGTCATCTGAGGTCAATAGAGCTGTCTTAAATCTGTAACGCGGTAGTCTAACAAACTCGTGAAAACGATTACCCACTCCACCGGGATGAAGCTCATACTTGGTAATTGGTCCCCGTAGTGTACATGATCCCTATTACCTTGACTTCCGGTCGAGATAATCTGAGGGTGAAGAGTTCAGACGGCAGTCAAGAATCTTGGCTTCCTGTTTATGTGACCGGAATGTCATTCTTGGAAACACTGGTGGAACGTTTGAAATTTGACTCAAGCTCTATTATGAGGTATATGAATATGAACCATATTGTTTGTTGTATAGGACTATAAGTCAAAACTTGAAAATTATATTTTTGTACAATTCGTTCGGCTTATTAACACAATAACAGACCCAACCAAATAAGCTCATACTTGGCTCAACTATGTTGGTGTTCCCCATATGAGACTATGATTAATAATACTAATAATGTCGCCCTGCCAGTTCACTTAAATTGGGGCGATTTCACAAGCGCGTACCGGACCTGCATACCCATCTATGGGATCCTATCCATATCGGCATATCTACCTACGGCATATCATAGCATGGAAGTTATTAACGTTATTCTCCTAAAGATATGATAGGAATTTGAAAGTGGTACAACCCGGCCCGGAGTCAAGGCTGGAATTCCTAGATGCGTACGTGTCCGGGCTAGATGTGGTGAAATCACATATTTACGAAAACGAAACGTTTTGTTTCAGGAAGAAACCACTAAGTGGTATGCGAAAAGACAATAAAGAGGCAGCAGCCCCATGCATTTTGTCGTTGCTTGGCTTTTTTAAGAAGATATTCCACATATTTCATCCCCCGGGGATACGCATCCGCATACGATTGGTACATGTGCTTATTTCGCCCATTCAGCGTTAGTTTGCCTTTATTTATGAATTTTTGTTTCTGTGGAGCCAATACACTATCTTTGCAAAAAAGGAACATATTCAAACACTATGCCCGGTTCAGTTTCACGTACAGTGGCGACTCTTTACATACCATACCAATTATGGAATTTCTAGCCCAGCTCGGGATTCAGGGCCGCAAATCTTGTACTCGCTCATGTTTGAAACGATTGTCTTAACAGCCATTCACCCTATTAAGACAATATGTATAGTAAATTGACATGCACCGAATCCGTTAAATTGATCCCACCCCCCTAAATAGGGGCTCAGGATTGATGTATCTTCCGCAGCCAGTGAGGGGTACGACTAAGAGCCCACTTTCAAAAACTTTATTTCAAAAACACGATACTTGCGTGGCACTCAACATAATATCAGTGACCGTGGGAATTTTATGCCTCTTGGGATTAGTCAATGGATATGAACTGAGTAAGTCCTGGGACAGAGCCCAAGCCATTTCTTTCGTTCGAACAAGGGGTTGGGTTTATTTTAAGAAGATGATTGAAAATGGGGCTCTGATTTTATACGCGAAAGATGTTCTAACAATGGCGAGTAATTTGAACGATCATTTAGTGAGATAAATAAATATCCCACTTGGTACCGCTGCGGGATCGCGAGTCCACAAAGGGATTCTAGACAAATGTTTCCTCCTGGAGCAATTCATGACTGTTCGATACCTACGCTCTTTCCACCGCGCTGTATAAGTTTCTTCCTCCAAAAAAAAGGGTTAGTTACGAAACTGCAATTTCTTTCTCAACCGGTTATGCAACTAAGACGCTGTTATTTCATACCCAGTAGCCGTGTCCATAATTCGACTTAGAATTCACTTATTCGCTGACACTACAATCCCATGTTTATTGTACTACGTTAATTGTAGGAGTGCCTGCCTTTCAACTTGCAACCAAAGCACGTTATTCGTCATTACTTCTGACGAGTCCTAACATTCCTTCATCTACAAATGCATGTGAACTCGGCCGGTATGGCAGCTGTCTCGGATAGCATTAGAGCTGGTGACGCCTGAGCGAAGTCGCGAGATTTCTGTAGGCCCGGCAACAATCCCCGCCAAAATTCTGGCACAAACCTGCACGATGGCCGTTATTGCAGGCCGGGGCATTCAGTATTTGAACACAGACAAACCAAACACATACCCGCCCGGCCCCGCTCTGGAAGGTGAGTGGTGTCTTGTTTCTACTCTTACGGACAGGGGTTTGCTTATGGATCACCACCCCACAATGCAGGGGCGCAAGGGCCGCAGCACCCAGGGGGAAAATCTGGAGAAGCCCAGCGAAGGTCTAGCGCAACGCACTGTGCACAGCAAAAGGTGAAAACATTGGGCAGGGGCCCCCCCGGGAAGGGTATTACGCCAATTCGTTCTACCTAGCTACGGGAGAGTAACAACCAAATTGGGACAAGGGGGGGGGTTTTTGCGCGTTCGCCAGGCGATATTCCCCACTGACAATTACAAGCGTGTGGGGAGTCATAAGTCGATGTTCCTTCCGAAGATGGTGACCCCTCGCATACTCCGCTGGAGCTCAAGAGATGTTTTTCCGCGACATGTTTTTGGAGGTTACTGCCGCATTCCCCCATAAGCCCGGATCTCACTCCGTGGGAACAATTCAAACATTGTCATTCGCCGGTTAGAGAGAGAGACGCGCTGCGTCGTGACATCCGCACGGAAAACCCTTCGAAGCGTTTCAGAAGCGTGGTGGGGGGTGGTGTCGTCCATACTCCACATTAGACGATAAAAGACAATAGATTCGATGCGCGAAGCGTCTCTATCTCATACTCGCGCGCTAGAGAGTGTCTACATGAATCGTAGCGCTACGTTTATGGTGAACCCCGAGCCCATGAACATGATATTGTTACATTATGGTGTACCGTACACTTATGAGGCCATCCACAGCCTGGGGTGCCCCAGAAGAGCATAGCGATTATTTAGCGACATGCGAAGGACATGCTGAGTGACCTCGTTGTGGCCGGCAGTACCAGGCGCTCGGGGATCTCGGGAGTGCACAGACGGGTAAACATGGCATGATGCTTGCTTACTGTGCGCAACAACGGTTGTGCACTTCGCCGCGTGAAATATTGCCGCAGTGCTTCTTCTGAGCAGGCGCGTGTATACCGCCCTCTTTCCAAGAGGAGCAGTATATCTGCCATGGTACACTTCTGTGCCCCCGGAGATCCTTCAAAACAGTACTTCTGCCAATTCTCACACCTCAGCGCCAACCCAGGCGAGGGTGCTAGTGCTGGGTGTAAGACTGCGTTTGTGGATGACGGTGATGGGGCAGAATGAAGGTCTTGCCACAATTGGCTGGGCCGTTGATGGTAGTGTTGCGGTATTTACCCTCTCTTCGCCAGTAACTCACACACACTTCGGCGAATGTAGAACAATACATTCCGTTCCGTTCCAGGATGTGGGTGGCCAGCGTCAGCAATAGCGCCCCACAGCCCATCAGCACACGACCATTCTCTGCTCCCGTAGTAGTCTCGAGCCTGTGTCTGGACTGTCGTGCGATGGTCTCTTTTGCAACCCGCCCATTCCCATGCACCTGAAAACAGAGTAATTATAATAATAGATTAGATGATAACATAATGATGATAATAAGATTTCCAGAACAGTAGTCTTCGCTGAAATTCGCATACCAACCCCAACCCCTCCCCACGAGTCATCATTTACCCTGTCAGTAACTTTTGCTTACAAACCTGTGCTTCCCCTGTTAAAGATTAATCTCAGCGAGATCATTTTTTTTTTCCGCTTTTTTTCTTTCCGTGCCTTTCTTGCTCATCCGCTCATCCGGATGCTTGGCTGACTGAACATACTCAACGGTCCTCTTTTGTGACTGCTTCCAGCAGTGAAGTAGTTGTGTGACTAATCCGAAAATTGGCGACAAATGTCTGTGATGGTCAGTAAGTTTTCGACATACATCCACCGACTTAACCAGGTAGTTTTCACGGCCATATGTAATGCGCGCCCCCCGTCCGCATGTGTCCTCCCTAGCTGCAGCACCATCGTGTGCCAGTTTGCGCGCGCCAATGTGGTGGACCACTGAGCCACCTGCTGGGAAAGCGCTCTTCGGTAGTGTGGTCGTGCAGTCAGCCCGCTTAACGCTATCGGGTACAAAAAACTGATCGCACCTGCTTTGGGCCCATCGTTTGCCTATCCTGAACTATCCTCATCCTGGTTGGCTATTCAAACTCGTGCGGAAGCCATGTTGTTTTCGTTTTACGTTTAATTGTAGGAGTTGCGGACTGCTCAACTTGTAACCAGAAGCACCTGTAATACTGGTAACATTCCTTCATCTGCATTCAAGTCGGTGGCACAACAAACCAACATACCACCCTTCACTACCCCGCCCCCTTTCCAATTTTGGGGGGTGAAGACAGGGTTTGTATGCAGCATTTGAAATGGTGGTGGGTGTAGTGTTCCAATTTCGTTTAGTTCCAACTACTTTTTGGCGGGGGACTGTAGGCATGTATCGACAGTACATACAGTGTTAATAAGAAAGCCTCCTTTAGTGAGTCCAATGCTCGCAATCATCAGGAGCGTCGGGGTCTCTTATCTTCTTCGTCGCTTCCGATACCATCCGCGTCGCTGTACCTCGAATGTCCATACTGTTAACCTGCTGTAAACTTTGTATTAGACACAGGAGACCAACTAGTTGGAAAACCACTATCGTTCGTAGCTCAACCATGTCGTCGGTTAATACAGGGAGTTTTGCTCTAGACGCACCTATCAAAGTGGTCATTTAGCCCCAGTTCGAACGTTCAATCATCGCCTGGAAATAATCCGGGTACCCCGCTAAACCTGATCGCTAATACGGCAAGATTGCAAGTCGATCTTCAAATGAGCATCGCTAATCGTAACACTACTGAAAATTGGCAAGAGTTCCCCCACAACGTTCCTATTAAAACACGATGCAATGGTTTCAGATATATGACCCAGATGTAGGTTCAAAACTCGGTCTTTCTTGTACTAGGAGGTCTACCCCCAAGAGCGTAGTTTTGAGACGATGTTGCTCGAAATCGCCGTCTTAGCCTTCCAGTGAGGCGTCCAAGCCACACTAGAAGATGGCAAGGGACTGAAGCACACGGGTCTTGTACGCTATAATGCCTTCCGAGGCGTGTACTGATTCAGGCTCGAATGAGGCATAGTCCACATTGAACACTGCGAGATAAGCTAAAATCCTGTGACCGCGTTCCGCTCAACACACCTGGGCGACCCAACTAACCGTCGTCTGGAAACCTGGTCTCCGTGACCGCATGTTTTATTGACTGCTGGTGACCTAGTAGTATTCCTAACAATCAGCAGAGGACTTGAATAACTCCTAACGATTGACCACATGTCTCTTAGGTCCAGGAACCACACCGCCTGGTCCATCAGTTTGAGCATACATATCGGGGTTCCTAAGCCGATGCCTATAACTAACCTTCCTACTAGTACAACATCCACGAACTGTCCGCTCCATGTTCATATCCAGTGTGAGCAGGTCTATGAGACTGATAAATTCCAGATCGATCTGGAAGCTACTAGGTTAGACAACGGAAGCAGATATCAAGTGCTTGGGCGTCGAGCGTGATAGTCTGTTGACTGTTTTCTTGCCTCGCATTCGTTCTGGGT
The DNA here is from genome assembly GCA_026419785.1 of Sclerodactyla briareus. Taxonomy (NCBI): domain Eukaryota; kingdom Metazoa; phylum Echinodermata; class Holothuroidea; order Dendrochirotida; family Sclerodactylidae; genus Sclerodactyla; species Sclerodactyla briareus. Next base: position 16,914 of record JAODTK010000247.1, on the reverse strand, counting down.
AAACTGGCTGACAACCATGCAGTTTCCGACATCGTGGTTCTTAAGCTGCGGAATCTAATCGTCTTTGATGGTTTCCTTCATGTATATTTCGTGGTGTTTACGCTTCTGGCCAGGCCCCGGCGTGGGTTGAACCGTCATTCTTCCACCTTACTTCTGGTGTCACAGGGCAGTTCCCTATTAACTCTTACTTACATATGTACCCGGCTTGCACGTGAATCCGTCGATGTTAAATTCCACGATAAGTTATTCTAGCTATATCCTAATTCCCGAAGGGTGCCCAAATGTTATACCGTGAAATAACCTATCAATCGGATGACCATGAGAACGTCATAGAGAATATTGACTGTACCAACTACTTGCAATGCAGCCCAGCCTAAAATGATTGAATTAATGAATTGAATCACATAACGGATGTTTTATCTCAACACTAAACAGTCCGGTCAGCACAATCGGGGAATCACCTCCTTGTGTGATATAAACGTAGTACATTGTTTTATAAATTTTCAGTCAGTTATACAAATGTTGACTTGTTTTCAATGTCCTTAGTCATTTCCTTAAAAAAAGAAAAAAAAAGGAATCAACACCGGATCTGTTAAGTAACAGGTTTATGAGAGGTCACGAACAGAGACGTGAGGATGTCGCACATTGCTCCTTTGTCTCAGGTACTGGTTTTGAAATAGCATAGGCCTAGCTACTGACGATTGCGAGACCTTAGGGCGGGACATCTATTTTACCTTCCATATCTCCGTAATCTTGAAAGTATAGCTCCTAAGCATATAATATGCCGTAAATGAAGCGCCAAGCGCAAATCCACCAATATTTTCTTGCACGTACAGAGCACTGCCATTTAAAAGTTGGTTGCATTTATGATGTTGACAACTGATGTAATGTCCCCAGGGCCAGTTTGTGAAATCCTCACAGCTTCTGCTGGTGTCATTGGAATATGGTAGTTTCAGGAGATTCCGATCACATGTGATGTTACAACAGGCGGTAGTTAAACAGCTAGATATGTACTGTTAGCATAACCACAGATTGGATTCTGATCGCTGGGATTTTGTAAATAGTTCTTCTAAGTGCTATCAGTTGATGACATTTCCGTTGTTGGCATAACTGGAGGTGGAGTCCAGTACCAGGTTGTGAATCATAAAACGTCCTGCTGGTGTCCATTGGTAGGTGTTAGGTTCTGGATGTTCCCATCACATGTGATGGTACAAATTAGAAGTTAAACAGTACTAGGTAGTACTGTAAGCATCACCACTGATTGGATTCTGGTCTTTTATATTGTTACCACTCAAATCCAAAAGCTGAAGGTTTTGACATAACATAGTCAGGACAGATCTCATACTACTGATTGATTATTGGAGAGGTTCAAAACTCTGATGTTTGGAAGCACCTGAACAACCGGGACAATGATGAGAAGAATACACATGAACTCAATTCCACAATCTCCAGGGAACAACGTTAATGTTCTCAAGAAGATCAGATCTCAGAGCTTGATACGTGTGTTATGGGAGGCGTCAAGCCATCGCAGCCGCAGACTCCCACTCAAAAGCGGCAATGATGAGCTTGCTGTGGGAGACTTTATCTGTGCACTGTTTACCAACCGTTACAGTTAACTTGTTATGAGCTGTGGTGCTACAGTCCAACCCTCTTTGAATGGGAATAGAGTACACACCGACAAGGAATATTGTCCTCAACAGCATTCCACTCGCTTGTTCTGTGTTCTCCAGTGAAATGTACGCAGATACAGCCACAGATTCGTCAAAATGACGAAGTGATCGGATGATAGGAAACATGTTCATCAAACATAGAATGAGCACTAATTCTACTTGCTACACAATGTCACACATATTACACTGGAGGTCTTGTGAAATGAACGGAAAAAAAAAATTGTGTCTCCAACATATTTCACTGAAAATCCCAATAGTTATAATCGTGACAGCTTCCTGTAAACTTCCTAACGATAACATATCAACTGGATTAACTGATGCTCCTAGCAACGCAAGGATTAAACAACTAACTTGTTATTCCAAAGGCAATCCTTAAAATAGCAAATCACAAATGGAGTCATAGCTTCTTTCAAGGGAGGCATGGAAACAAGAAAGTGAAACTGAAAATGACAACAACCAAAAAAATAGGTAGCTTCGCAGTGGAAGTGAACTCAGTCCGGCGAGGAACAATGATAAGCAAAGTTCAACTTTATAACACAGAAACAACTTTCAACTCGTATTTGTATACGTTTGGAGTACATTATTAGTATTTACGATTACATCTCATGCAAATAGGCATGAGCCACGGTAGAAAAGCCCGCGGGTTTGGTGATTCCTTGCTTTAAATACCTCTTTCCCCGCAACTACTACAGAGGAGGAAGCCTATTCAAGGCCCAGCAAGGGTGCACACCTGGATACGTCCTATTGGTTAGCTGCAACTCCCTCACCAGATACACGAATAAGGCAATAACCTCTTCGCGGGCCTTAATGGGGGGTTGGGGGTGGGAGTAATCCACACGCATACGTTGACTGCATATCGCCTGCCCCACGTTTTGTCCCTGATCCAATCCATTGTGTGAGCGTTCTCCAGCGAGGAGGCACCAGGTACAGTCTTTGGTATGACCCCGACCGGAATCGTGTGTAGTAGGTGGCTTCATTCTGTTCTTTCGCGGTGTTACCTTCAAGGCATCTCCCATCGAAGACTGAGAGACTATAACAACGAACGCTGACGGGTTTCGCGATTAGCTGCATTCATCGTTCCCCAGTTGCCGCCCACGACAGGTGATCTTTCTTACGTTGAGCCCTGCTACCCTGGCTTTAGCTTTCAAGCTATTCTGGCTTCGAAGTTATTTCGTCTGCTTTCTCTCTCAACCCACGTCTACTATAGCGCTTGGCATACGAAAGATTGACTGTCGACTGGAGAAACAGCCTAGTCTGAGCAAGGTCAGAACTATCGGTCCTTTGAGCATGGGAAGCTGGATCTACGTCAATGCGTTAATGCTCCGTTACAACTATCGATTTATCAACAACACCACATCTCTGGTCTCACAACGGAGTCCATTATTCTTGTACCAGCGCACATGAAAGGGTTGTAAATGCGACGTATTATCGTGGTGGTGGATGGTGGATACCCCAACCGGTATGCTGGTGGGTTCTGCTGCAGGCGAGAAACGAAGGTCCAACAGCAAGTCCCAAGTGAGGAAGATTCAATGAATGCCTTACGCCCATGATTTCTACATTTTCTAATGATAAATTAGGGAACATAACGAACGCCGTACTAGTGAGAGACGGTAAAGCATCTGTACAAAATGGAGAAGGAAATGACGTCACGTATCCCTATGGTGTCAACCGTAACGCACAATCTGGAAAGAGTTATTGTTTAAATATTACATTGAAATAGGAAATAGTGCGTGAGCACTGGGTAGGAAGTCCCGTCAAGCGTTTCCTTTTGCCTGGTTTTTGTTTGATATATGCACATGCATAGAACATCTGGTAATCTATCCACATGTGTCTTCATATTGGCCTAATTTTTTTTCTAGTTGCAACTGAGGTGCTCCACCGAAATCTCCTTCTCATCACTCAATATGAATATTGCAAAGATCGTCTAAAGAGGCCTTCTGTCACACAGTGTGAACGCTTCACCGTCCATGTCTGGTCTCCTAGCTGGTATCTTACAGGAAAGGATAAGGCCATCTTATGGAGTAGGAAGTTGTATCCGGTGGCGAGGTAAGAAGAACTGGTTAAGCTAATTTGTGGTGCAGACACGGGGACTTGCCTAACGTCAACAAGGAGGCCCTCTTTGTTGGGTATGTGTATGGGGCAGTAGGCTTGCTTAGAAAACCAAACACGATGCATCACGGGTTGTATAAAAGAGATGAAGTTAGATGATGGTTTATCGGAGTATCTGGAAGCCATTTGATGAAACTTCCCAACATGGTAATGTTAGAAACTTGATAAAAATAATAGGGAAAAAAAAAAAAAAAGGAAAATTAAAACCCCCCCCCGCCAAATTTTTTTGATACTCGGTGGGACCTGACTAATGAACAACTATCGCATGGTACGACATAACTCCAAGGAAGGGAATGTAAGTATTTAAAATAAGTCTCATCGTTTAGATACACGCTCGTATGGGTTTTGGAGGAGTCGAAAATGCAAGCAATCGCTCTCGGTGGCAAAAGAGTCTATAAAAGTCTAATGGCAACGACATCTTAGCTAGACTATTTTGACGTTTTTTGCACACATTGATTAGACAAATAAATGCAAAGATGTCTTTAACAACTATCCATCCAAATACGTGTACGATAATAGCAAATTCCCCCCCCCCCCAACCCCAATAGGATTAGATTTGTAAAACAAAGTATCAAAATTCGCATTGTCCTATATCGAGTGTGGGAATAGCTCCCTCCGCCTCAACCGAGAAACAAACAAACAACGAAAGTTGAAATTGGAACCATTCTTGATAGTTCCACCTCGCACCTCCTTCTGGTATTATAAAGGTTTATCAGTGAATTATGCAATCCCTTCAACTTTTCAATTTAATCAGGAGACAGTTACATGTACCGATATCCGGAAAAATCCACAGTACTTTTCGGAATTTGCAAAATGTACGCCAATTAGACAAACTGAATGATCTACAGTGAGGATCCGTAGAATCCATGTCTTTGTTTTTTCCAGGGGATTACGTAGACCGCATTAAAGAATGGTTTATGGATAAGGAAGGAAAATGGCATAAAAAGTGTACTAACATTCGTCATTCCTAATAGCATTCTCTCAACTTAGGTCTACCAGTGCGCATTACTACGACTAACTTATCTTATCAGCCATTGAAAGAATTGCAACTGCGTTCAGCTATTGTGCTATAGTTATGGCCTACTCACACTAGCGGTTCCAGTATATGCTGTATAATCTGAAAAGAGTCCCTCAGTGTGCAATTGTGTCCGCCATCAAAAGTCGCATAGGTTTGGAGAATCACTCAATTTGACCCTCATTACCCACGTTTTAAAGGCTAAATGACAGCTTCGATTATATACATACGTCCCATACGCCGCCCGCTCGTGTTTATCCAACGGACATGCGCTAATACCTCAACAATGAAGCGGTGACGACTGCTGCTAAAACAACTGCAATACCATGTTAGCTACTGCATCCTATGAGCTTGCTGACTGCACTGCTGGACTTAATATTATTTGTTGTTAACAAAACGACTGCTCGTCCTGTGGGGGAGGAACCCCCGTCGAGAGCGGCAGTGTCAAATATTGTACTTACAATGATATTGGTTATTGCATACTGCAGTAGCCGTTAGTTAGCTCAACTTTACTTTTATGTGAACATAGTGTTGAGTAACGTGTAGCTGCTTATCATAATCCACGACGCCTGCTACTATTGGGGTACTGCAATTCAAACTTTACATATGAATGGTTGAAACTACGAGAGTGACATTAATTTGTACAATTTTGTAGTGATGGCGTTTGCTGATCGGATTGATCTGCATGTTACAGGAGTGTTCGTTCGATCTACCACTCGCTGTTTGCTGCCACCAACGTAAACTAAAAACACCCAGGATAATTGTTTACTCATGTCCAAATACTTAACATTGTAGATGTAAGAAACATGAGGGTGACTAAGTGTGGATATAATTATTACCACTCAATACAACACGCCTCTAGTAAGCGTGTTGCACAATAACACCATTCAGATAGCAGCTCAATTGCATATCTGACAGATCAATCCAGTCAAACTAGGCACTCTTCAAAACTTGGCACCCCCTTTCTAAAACGATTATTTGTGCCAGTCGATCCTCGACGAAGGATACCTTGGAAATTGGTTTGCATAAGTTAACACATGAGGAGCATTCATCCAACGGGTGTAGTTACAAAATGTACTATCATTTTGTTTAATAAAACAGATCCACCGGTTCTAGGGAGGTCGCATTCCATTCCTGTGGTACAGCAAGCGGTGCAATTGAAATTATTTAAAACCCCCGTCCATGAAATGTTATATTTTTATCACTGCCGTTGATAACCTATTTGTTACTTGGTGTGCAGCACGTGGAGATGTTAATACATCTGAACCTCCCTGTTTTTTACAAAAAAAAAAAACAAAACTAGGGGAAAAAGAGAACCATTATGTGCCCCACTGGTGTTTTTCCACGGAAGTAGAAACCAGAAACATGCAGTGTGGACAATTCTCCCGATTAGATAATGCTGTGAAAGCACGGACAATTCCAAAGAACAAGGAATATTGGTAACGAACGGCATCATGGGAAACGATAAACCTATTCCACTTCGTTAATCTAAGGCCTCTACGCAATTGACGAATAAGAAGAGCGAATCAGCAATGAATGGCAAAGTAATCCTGCAAATTATGTAAACGTCTATAAATGCTTTTCAATCCACCGGAAACAAACGATAGAAAGACGACGTAACGAATTGCATAAGACGGGCAGTTCCTAACGCGCTTGGTCTAACAAGTAGCGGCTATCAAGAAATGTCAGCTGGAATTATTCAGTGTACCATACAATTCGAATTGCGCACTTCAAATTGTTTAAATAATGACACTGAGTTGACGGCTGGCTTAGAAAACGAAATTGAAAGTCGACAGTCGTTAAAAGAGAGTGCAAATAACAAATTCACTCACTTATATTGATTTGCTGCAAGTTTCATTGTGCGAAGTGTGTTTTTTATATTACTACAAGTCTACATACGACGACCTTCGACATCGAGGGGATCATCCCTTCTATTCTGTAAGAGATTCCATAACGATCAAAATGGGCGTCAATTTTTCGATGTCAAATTCCCGGACACTCGATTATACTAGTGGCCAATGACTATATACTTCACAAGCGTTCGTTTATAACTGCGGCCAATTCCCAATTAATTTGATTATACGGTAGGAGGAGATTTTGTAGACAGACAAACCGACAGACAGCGCACATTATATAGATAGATAGATGATCGATAGATAGATAATCGATAATAGTTAGATAGATGGATAGATAGAAGATAGATTCACAAGATGGAGTTAACTTAAGAACCATGCTTGTCCCATAACACATACATTGGGTATATAATTATATTATGCATTATTGCAATACTCCAATGTTGTGATGAAATATTAGGGTAACACGTTGGGCTGTCTCTATCCCAGGACCAGGTAACGACTCAATCGATGGATGGGGTAACATCTGATGATTATTTGAACAGGTTTCATCACTGTCATTCACGCACTGCCCGCCTGATCAACTTAGATGTTACAACCTTTAAGGCTATATAACATGTACCACTCAACATTGAAACAAGTCCTTGCTTATTGCTCACTAAATAAAGTAACAGTAATTAATATATTGTTTTAAGCGCCTCCATACTGAATTGTTTGAAGTTTGCACAAAGGCTGATACCATTTTATTCCATGAAAATAAACAATGAATGGAACGACTGGTGTCCAACGTGGGTGGGAGCGGATAGGTTTTCGCGGACAAATTTTGCGTGGGTGCCCCAAACCTGAAGTAACATTCGTTCGCGCGCTAAATAGGTAGTGCATTCCGAAGTTTGTAACACGCAACATAATGACATGGGGGAAGATACATGGAAGAACATATAATTCGGTCGCGGAACTTCCCCCCGACATGTATGTATACAGTTGAATTAAACATAGATATAAATAAAGTTCCAATCGTTCTCTGGTGGTGGAGGCAGAGTAGAGTTTCGAACCCGCCAGCATTACGTTTCCCCAGACGAAGGATCCAAGATTGCGCGTAGCGTAGTAAGCATCTTGGTTGAACTCTCGTCCAGACAGGACATCCATATATAGTATTTTTTTTTCGATCCGTTTTTTTTTTTTCAAGCACAAGCGGAACGACGAGATGTACATGTTTGGTCCCTTAATTGACTATAAGAATTCCAAGAATACAGGATGGACTTTTCGCTATTGAGCTGCTCCCTGATCTTCCTGTACTCTTTGCCATGCCATACAACGATCCTACTGTTTCAGAGGCATTCCACCCAAACAGACATGGAAAGTGAAATTAAAATTACTGTTTTACAGTATGATCAACAGGGGGCCCTTTCCCATACTAGGAGAACAGATGGGGAGAGGGAAACTGAGTTCCAGGGGCGGTGGACGTTTTGGTTGTTACAACAGGACAGGAGTCCTGGCTGACATGGTGGACTATAATTATGGGTAGGCCTTCGAAGGACTGTATCCCACGTCGATGGGGCATCTTTATTCATAGGAAAGACATATCGTTACTTTGGAAATAAGTGTGGATGGGGTACGTTCGCAGGTTTCCCGGCTCCTGCCCCTGTCAATTTTCCCATGCCCCACCCTGTCCCCTTCCCACTGCCTGTCCCTCCCCACTGCCCCCATAGAAAAACGATTTTCGGTAGCTACTTCCAGTCTTCCCAAGGGCGAAACCCACCTGTTGGGGATTTGGAACTCCAGAGCGTATGGGGTGGGAGGCTATCATGGACTTTCTTTCCTATCAAGGGCCTGGGGGCCACCTTGGACCTTGTCCTGGTCGGTTATAGACTCTCACGTTTGGGAGGGACATCACCTCTGTTTCTCGGTCGGCTGGACCAGAGCCCAGCCCGCTTGGAACAATTTTCGAAGGAAAGGAACCAATTGTTGACTCGATCGAGTGATTCCCTGCTAAAGGAGAGAGAGAAGCATTTAGCAAGATTTGGAGGTCAAGCCCCAATTCATGAGGCGAGACCTCATCATCAGGCTAGATTCATCTGCCTTATAACAACCGCTGATTTGCATAGGTCTCATTTCACGAACTCATTTAGACATGCGCAGTCAACTTTCATTCACACATGCTGGTATTTTTTCTTACACATCATCCACCATATACGTTGTCTTCTTTAGATATGTTTTTCGTAGCATATGCATTCCTCAAATAAACATAATCATGGAGACATGTGAATACTTGTAGCAATTACGTATTGGTAGCGTTACGAGTGTATTGGACACTTTGGAAAAAGACTGGTATCTGGTCATGTGGCTGAGTCTCGCATTGCGCTGTTTGTGATGGTTCGGTTCAAGGGTAGAACACTGGTCATATTTCATGAGCACCACCACTTCCAGGACAATAGCATGAGTCATCATTACACTCTGTTTAGTTTTCTGGAGGACGCCTCAATGGTTCAAGTTGGGCCGCACAATGAAGGAATCGACTGAGTTAGTGGCAGACACACAATGACCATAAACTATTGACGGCCCGTGGCGTTTTTTGACCTATGCCCACTAGATATTGCAATAAACTGTGACTTCACCAGCAGGGCTGCTTAACCACCCTCGACCGCGGAGTCTTCATGTGCAATGCAGACGATGACACATCTCTAGCCGGTCGCGCAGGGCTGACATGCGGTGAGTCAGGGGTTGGTGTTACAAACAGGGTTACAGCAATAACCACCATGAGGCCTGTGACTGGACCGACTAATTGTGCTCGGAACTGTCACTGTACACCTCTATTTGGTGTTACGGTGCCTCCTCAGAATTAAAGGGACGATTTATCGGGACCGGTTGACCCGGGATTAACGTGCCTACTTGCGATTCCTGCGGAACACACTGACACAACCGTGGCGTCAATTCCCAACATGTTGTCATATTCCGCCATCATGTCAGCTGATCAATAAAAAAAGGCTTGATCCGCGAGAACCAAACAGCCAACTTTCGCAGAAGCCATGAAGTCTGCGGAAACTGGGCGAGCGCCACTGACGGAGAGACACTGATACGGGCTCATCATACACGAAAAACGGAAAACAGCGTTGGAACTTCATTGCCCAGCTGTTCATTACCGAGTGTGGTGTGACCAGATACGACCTAGCTCTTCGAAGTGGTCCATCGCCCTCCTGAATCGGATGAGTCCGGTTCCTACAGGCCGGAAAGAAGGGGGGCCTCATGAAACCCGCAACCTTGATATTCTCGAACAGCACGGTCCCACCTTCTGGAATGAGTATGTCCATGTTCTACTTTTTAACAGACATTTTGCTCATAAATACCACCCCCCAAGAGCCCGGCCACAGCCTCCAAGGGGAGGATCTGGAGGACCGTCCCAGCGTAAAGTGTAGCGCACGGATGCACAGCCAAAGGTAAAAACAGTGTGGGAGGGCGGGCAGTTAGTACTCTTATTTCGTTGGTTATCAGCTACGGGAAAGGTGTTTGTTTAGGCGAAACTCGTACGCCAAGTTGGACGATGAGCGCTCGCGCGGTTCGCGCCGGGCGAACATTTTCCACGAAAATTACAAAAGCTTGTGGGGAGTCCCAGAGGCGAAAACCGTTCTTCTCCAGGACGGGGATCCTTCGCCAAACTCGCTGAAGCCAGAGTGATGTTTCGGCGACCAATTGGTTTCGAAGGTTCTTGCCCTTCCACTCAGAAGACCCGGATCTCGATCCGATCGAGAAGAACAATCAACTTGTTGGTCGCCAGTTATGAAAGACCGCTGCGTCGTAACATCCGCACGGAACACTTTGGGGCGTTCATGCGCGCGACATTCGCACATTGAACCTCCATCCAGAAGCTCTCCATCTCTAATCGCGGCTCAACGGGCGAACGCCCAAAATACATCAGTACCTCGAGTACATGAAATTGGTTGGCGGCTACACATCCTGGTAAACCTCAAACGCAAGGAACATGAATATTTTACATTATGGTTATAACCGTACCCTTCAGAGGCCAGCCACAGGTGTGAAGGTGCCCAAGAAGAAGCATTAGAAAGCTTAGTAACCTTGACTTGTGCGGCATGAATCAGGCGCTTTGGCACTCGGTATGTAAGACGTAACAGGTGCAAGATGGCGGGCTTTGCTGTCGCAGCACGAGTAGGCTACTCGCCAGCGTGAGTTCTTGTGCATCGTGCGTCTTCGGAGGCAGGCGGTTGTACAGCCCGCCATCCAATAGGGTGCAGCAATCATGCCATGGTAGCAACTTCGGTTGCCACCGAAATCATTCTGAAAACAGTACTTCGCATGCTCTCAGCGCAACCCATGCGAAGTGCTAGTGGCTGGATTCTGACAGTCGTGGTAGATTGACGGTGATGGGCAGGATGAAGGTTTGCCACTTTGGCTGGGCCGGTTATCATTAGGTTGTGGTATTTACCCCTACCCTACTCCAGTAACTCCCACACAGCTTTGGCGAAGGTATCATGGAATGCCGTTCCCGTTCTAGGATGTTGGTGGCCAGTGTCAGCCCGCACCTCCGCACAGCCATTAGCACAAGCACGTCCTTCTGCTCCCCGTAGTATTCGAACCGTGTCTTGGCTGTCGTGCGATGGTCTCTTTTGCACTGACCATTCCCCTCTGTAATCACGATATAATATAATAACATAATTCCATAAGTGTCCCTCAAAACTAAACTCGCCTACCAACCCCCTCCCCCACCACGAGTTATCATTTACGTTCAAGTACTTCTTCACATACTTGACTCCCCCGTTAAGATGAACTCAGGCGAGGTCACTTTTTCCGTGCCTTTTTGCTCATTTCGCGCCGCATCAGTTTACAGACGGTCCAGCTTGCTTTTTTGTACAACACACCTCCCGCTACTTCAAATGGTTAAGTTCCGCGTAATCCTGTTGCGTCCCCCGCTACTTGATGCCCCCTCTTCTTCTCTTCGTCATTTCATTTACCAGCGGGCCGATCTGGTGGGGTTGACGAGATCCGGATGCCCGTGACTGGACTCAACCTCCTCTTTGCGAACGTACTTCCAGGCAGTGAAGTAGTTGGTGTGACTATCCGGAAAGTGGCAGACAATGTCAACCGCAATAATGTCAGGTAAGTTTCGACAGGCATCCACCGACTAGACTGGTAGTTTCAACGCATAGGGTGTTGCGCGCACCCGGCGTTTGCATGTGTCACCCTACTGCAGCACCATTGCGTGACAGGTACGCCAATGTGGTGGAACCACCTGCTTGGGCAAAACGCTCTCGGTAGGTGTGGTCCGTCAGGTCAGTCCAGCTGTACGCTATCAGTACCCTGATCGCACCTAGCTGGGTGCAGCTTCCTCCTCTCCTGACTATCCTTAGCTGGTTGTGTATTGGCACTTGTGGAAGCCATGTTTTCGTTTTTAGCGTTATTGTAAGAGTGCCTGACTTCAATTTGCAAAACCAAAAGTTCCCCTGTATTACTCCTGACGAGTCCTACCATTCCTCTCATCTGCATGTTTCCTAACTCGCCGGAAGTGCAGCTGCTCGGAAAGCCACAAGATGCGGTGACGCACGCGAGCACGGATTTAGTGTAGGGCACGAGCTACAATTCACAGGCCAAATTGTGTGCACAACCCTGCACGCATGGGCCGGTATTGCAGCCGGGGCAATCAAGTCCGGTGCAGCAACAAATCAACAATACCCACTCCCCCCGTTCCAATGTTGTAATACAGTCAATCGGAAGCTTCTTTTTCATGTTTAGTTCCGAAGGCCTGCTCATCTACAGGAGCGTTTGGTCTCTTCTTGTCCACTCTGATACCATCCGCTCGCTCTACCTGAATTTTCATACTGTTAACCTGTTGCAACTTGTAATAAACACATGAGATACTATTGGAAGCCAATCTCTGGATGCTCAACAATGTCCGTCGTTAATACAGGGGGTCAAGACAGGTTGCTCTAGACCAATCATCAAAATTGGTCCTTCAGCCCCTTTTCGAAACGTTCCCACTCCTCTTACTCTGTAATATCTCGATACACGCTAATCCCTGATCCGCTATACCAGGATAAATTGCAGTCGATCTTCAAAATTACATGCATTTCAGATCGGTAAACCGACTTAAATGCAGGAGTTCCCCCACAACGTTCTCCTACGGATAGCTGTCATTTGTTTTGAAACAATGGCCTGGTTCAAATTAGACCAGATTTAGGTTCAAACCTCGGTTTCCTGTACAATCCCCCAGGTATACTCCGTCCAGAAGCGCATTTGAGATCGTGAACCGTGGCAGCTAGTCGTCATCATTACCATCCCCGCCTCCCCGAAGATCGCGCCGGTATTAGCCTTCTAGTGAGCGTCCGAGCCACACTAAGAATATGGCAAGACTGCAGCACGGATCCTGAAATTCCATATGCCCTTCCGAGCGTCTACTGACTTCAGGATCAGGCAAGAGTCACCTTGACAATGGAGTAGGGGAAGATAATAACCTGGTGCTACCGCGTTTCCGCCTCAAACACCTGGGACAGACCCAGGACTACCGGTTAGTCTGGAAATCAGGTATCCGGACCAGCAGCGGTATTGATCTGCTGGTACTAGTAGCTATTCTTCTAAGCAATCGCAGCAGAGATTCTCTGAAATTAACTCATAAGGATTGACAACATGGTGCTGGTGTCCGGAACCACCACCGCCCTCCTGGTCCATCAGTTGAGCATATGATCGGGTCCTAATGATGGGCTATAGTTCAGTTTTTCGTCATTGATTCACCCTCGCTAACATTCCTTACTATTACAACATATCACGACTTCCTCTCGCTATGTTCATATCCCAGACTGTGGAGCAGGTATATTAGACTGCGAAATAGCCAGGAGATCTGAAGCACTAGGTGAGACGGACGGGGCAGATACTGCTTCGGCGTCGAGAGTGACCGGCTGGGTTGACTGGTTCGTCGAACGAATTCGTTCTAGATCTCTCGGCTGGATGATAACATGCACCATCGACATCGTGGTTCTTCGCGCGAAATCTAATCGGTTTCGAATGAGCGCTTCAGTTACTTTGATGCTTTGGAATTACCTTCGGAATTTTCGGTAAATCTTGAAATGATGACGAATTTGTTGAAATTTATGCAAACTAGCTACCATCACATAACACTGAACCCGGTTCCCATAATGCCCTTCAGCATTTTCGTTACCTATTACTTACTATATGTACCTTGAATCTGTTCGATGTTAAATTTCACGTTGTTATCGAGAGTATCCTAATTCCGTTAAGGGTGCACAAATTTTATTCCGAAGAAGAACCTATCCACCTCTAGTCTTCTACTAAGCGTCAAGCGATTGCGTGACGTGAACCAGTGTTTAACCGGGCGACATGAGGACAACAGAGTCTATATTGCCGTCTGAACAACTTGCATGCAGCTCAAAATAGTAAATCAATAAATACCGGAGACTGTAATATGATGTGAACACACGGCTGGCAACAAAAGGAATCGCATCACGGATTGTCTTTATACTATTACACTACAGTCCGGTAGCACAATACGTAAGTCACCCTATTCAAAAAGAAGAGAAAGGAAGAAAAAGAAATGCTATGTTCAACCTGGCAATCCGTTGGGTTTTTCAAGTTTTTATTTGCCCCTTAAAAAGTTAAATGTTGTATCTAATCCCACCCCTTTAGAAATGTCTCGTACGCCTTTGTTCAACTTTATCCAACGCAGGAGTAATCAAACTGAATGTCAGCGCAGGTTTTAAGAGGGCCACGGAAACAAGTACGTAAGGATATCGCACAAACGCTTATATGCCCAGTTATGTTAAAATAGCCTAGGGCCTAGCTACTGACGATCGGGAGGACTTGGGGAGGGGGAGTGCGGGGAGGGGTGGATTAACAGCCGAGCCAATCTTTATTACCTTCTATAGCTCCGTATTGTGGGGAAGTATACCTCCTAAGCATGTACCAGTACATATGAGCACCCAAACGCAAAACAGGCCGTCAAAGAACCAAGTACAGGGCAAGGCAAGATGGCCAAATTAATCGATGAAGTGGCTATGGAAGTGCTGGCAGGATTTTCTGGCTTTTCACTGTTCCCGTTCGTACCGAATATGACATTTCCAGGGTCCCGACCCGCCGCCCCCCGAATTATGAAATCAGCTTCTGTGGGTCATGGAAATATATTAGGTTCCAAGCTATTCTTTATCACAAGTGACGTTTCCAACAGGAAGAGCTAAACAAGAACTAAGAGGTACTGGTAGACAGATCGTATTCTGATCACCTGAGATTGTTTGTCAATATGTTTCATAAGTGACCCCTCCACTTTTGAAAGGTTGTGGCATTACAGTTGTTGGCAAATGGAGAAAAATGAGTCACAGGGTCAGTATGTGAATCATTACAGCTTCTGCTGGTGGTCTTTGGTATGTGTAGGTTCGGAAGATTCCGGATCACATGGCTGTTACAATAGGAGAAGTTAAAAAAGTACTAGGTATGTACTGTATGCATCACCACTGATTGGATTCTGGTCTTTTATATTGTTACCACTCAAATCCAGAAGCTGAAGGTTCTAAAGATGGCAAAGCTAGATATCTCATAATAGTGATAAAATCCTGGAGAGGGTCAAAACTGTGTTATAGGAGGCGTCAAGCCATTGCAACTGCAGACTCCCATTCAAAAGGGGCAATGAATTGAGCTGCTGTGAGATATTTTTAGTCCTGTGCCACTGTTACACTGAACAAAGTAATAACGTCTCCTCATGGCAAGCGCTACACACCGAACAAAGAATAATGTCCTCACCAGCATTCCACTCACATGTTCTGTGTTCTCCAGTGAATGGGCCAGATGCAGCCTACAGATGGTCAAAATGACCGCGAGGTGATCGGATAACAAAGATCATGTTCAAAAAAAAATCACAGACGTTCATAATACTGAAACAAACACTAGATTCTAATTGATACGGGGAAAACAAAATATAGCACACATATCACACTAGCCGAGTCTTCTTGTGAAGTAGGAGGAAGGAACATCTTGGTCTCCAACGTATTTCAGTGAGATCCCGAAAATTAATACTCGGTGACAATTGCATTGTGGGACTCTCTAACGATAACAACCAGCTGGACTAACTGGAAGCTACCTTGCACGAAAGGGTTGGACTAATAAATTGAAATCATTCAAGGGCACATACTAGCGAAACAAAGGAGTGAAACTAAAATATACTAAAGAATAAATAGCTTCGCAAGTGGAAAGTGAAATCAGTCGGAGAGCAACAATGAGAAGGAAAATAAGGGACTTGCGGCATCCACCAGTCCGTGTAATGACAGAAACGCAATTGAAACAACAATTGAAACAAGAGGGCAATTCCCGGAGTTGCATCATCTCATCGGCATTCACGGAAAATCAGTCTCAGAAGTTTAAACAGTTTGCTACAGTTTTTGCACTTTTGGTGTAGTGGGTAGCGGGACAGGAGGACAGTCTAGATTCTGGTGTGAGCTTTCTAGGCCAAGTCTTCCAGGACGATTTGGTTAGGTTTGAAACTGAAGTCGAGGTTGTCAGACTCTTTCAGATCGGCTGGGAGAAGATTCCATTCCGGGATAGTGAATGGGTACAGCAGATATTTGTAGCATTCTTCTCCAATATTTTGCAAATATCATTAGGCTATATTTCTTCCTGAATTCTCTTTGCTGACGAGAGGGAATGGTGGGTTGGGGGGGGGGGGAGACCTCTAACTCCACGAGAGCTCATTAGAGTAGGCTACCCCGTACCTCACTAATACCCCCATACCTCCATGTTATTTTTTGGCCCACTAATTTTCGAGATTATTCCATTCATTTCCAACCTTCCAACTTTACTGGATTTGAGGGGGCAAGTTGTAATATGTCTATTCCTCTTCTTCCATTCGAGTTTTGAGCCGTTCAGCGTTTCCATCGGATATTGTGCGTCAATTTCCCTTTCTCTCTTGAGGAATAACACTGAATAAGGCAACAAACACCTTCACATCGATTGTACATCCGCCGCGTGTTCCCCTTCAAAAACATAGACCATATTGTTTTCCCATTTGGCCAAATTGGGGGGGGGTTTAGCTCCTTAGCTGGATCCATTCTTGTCGTTATCTGAAAGTACACATTCGTCTGTGCAATTTATTTACATTTGAATGAATCTGACAGTATTTTTCATGTATTTTCTCTTCAAACATGCCCTGTATGTTATGATATGGGATTTCATCTGTGAAAGTATGTCGGAAAAGTGTCCGCTAGCTTCAAGCAGCCCTCAGCGTGAAACATCACTGGGGCGGGTCAGACCCAGAGTATGG
>JAODTK010000246.1:0-14488 GCA_026419785.1 Sclerodactyla briareus | reverse complement strand
CTACTTCTGATCTTATGTTCAGACTGGCTTTGCCAGCCTGACGTGCTTTTTTTTAATAAAATTAGGAAAGCTATATGTAACGAAACAACAGGGCACGGGGGATCGTGCACATCAGTAGGGAAGGTACTGATTGACGTATGGAACTATAGAGGCGCGGAGCGAAGAGAAATTCTGAGACATTCTGAGAAATTTGGACGAACATTTAACGGGAAACAAATCTGAAAAAGACAGCTTGTCTGCTTACTGGCTCACCAATCCTTCTATCAAATGCCCGAAAAAATGCACACATTTCCATGACAGTGATTGGTTCAAGCAAATTTTCAATCTGCGGGCCGCAGCCTCCAACCCAATTGGAAGTTTCCTCGATGGAAGATCTCTAAAACATGGCGATGGTAGGAATGGAGACTACGATGAAGAGATGTACGACTAACATCGATCAGCTTCGGAAATCTGTCAATTTCAGTAATTGCTTACTGCCATACGGCACGGGAAAGTGCCGCTCCCGGCAATCTGGGGGGTGGGGGGCTGAAGTAATATTTTCTTGTAAGCTACGCGTAAAACTGATGGTGGCGCGAATTGTAATGAATAAGCATAGATCAGTTACTCAAAGAGCCTTTCCTTGAGTATACATTTCAGAAATTATTTTGTAATTTGGGAGGATGTCGCATTACTGCTATAATACATGGGAAGTACAGTTTCCGGCAATATGGGGGATTCGTAAGGCTCAAAATGTCCCTGTACCTACGCGTCCATGATAGTGGAGACTACCCCCGGAATTGTAAGGATAGACATCGATCAGTTCCTTCAAGAGTCTTGAAATATGAATTTAAATTGATTGCCAATTTTGGGACGTTGCTTACTGCAATACGGTCCGGGGCAGTGCCGTTCTGCAATCTGGGGGTCGGAAAAACTAAAAAACTCCATTGTACCTACGCGCAACAACCGCCGGTGGCCCAGAGTGTACGGAATCAACATGGACCAGTTCATCAAGAATGTTCTTGAAATAAAAATTCTGGAATGTATTGCCGATTTTGGGATGTGCTTACTGCCACTATGGACAAGGGCGTTTCCTGCAATCTGGCGAGTCTTTAAGACGAAACAATTTCTTGTGCACTACGCGCCAACCGATGTGACGCTCGCTTAGATGGGTGTGACCTCATGTCCCCCCAATATTAAACATAGATCGCCGCCCCTGTGTACCCCCGAGTGAATGATTCAGTTTTTTCATACTTCAGACAATGTAGGGAGACACAAAACGACATGTATAGGAACAGGTGGAGGTTCACGAAAACGAGACGAGAGAGTAGAAATTGTAGTTGGAATAATTCGCTAGTGTTCATTGTTTAAGGATAGGTTCCCACCACTAATACGAAATTGAAATCGTCGGACCTAGAATATTAATCTAAGAAATGTTCACTGTGGAGAATATAATAGTACACAAAAAATACAGGCAAAACTCCACCCCCATGCCACGAAAATTATCCTGTCGATCTTTGCCTAGAAACAACTAGTCTGGGAACGTAGGCCTACGTGAACGTCAGCTGTGGAAAGTAACTGTTTAGCCAAGGACGCTGTAATTCCAATCGAATTTTGGCTCCTGAGATGCGAACATTATATTATAGCGCAGAAAAGAAAGCGTCGCCAACATGTTTATGGATAATAGTATCCTTGCTCGTTCAGGTACCACGGCGTGGGATACTATTTCACAACCCTGCGCAACCATATGACCCCGCCCCGTATCTAGTGTAACAATCTTCACCCAACTGGCGGTAGCAATGAAGCCCCTGTTCCACCGGGAGGCATACGGACTTGTCTGTGACAGTGATGGAAGTCGTCTAGTCGCCATCAGCTAAGTTGGATCCGGTATAACCGGGAGCACATACGGGACTCGATCTAGTGAAAGGTTGAGGAAGTCAGTGTCGTCGCCATCAGGCTTGCTTTGGGTTACGGGGTACTGCTGGTTCAACACGGGAACGCGGCAGGTCGATTTGTGGCCAGGCTGGTGGAAGATCCATCGGTAATTCTCATTCGATCTGTGGTGATGTATTAGCGTTTACTATTGAAGGAAAACGGTTTTGAATAGGTCGAATCGTTGGTTTATATTTCTCCAGAAAACGCCGTCATTGGTTTATCGTTGAATAGACATGCCGATTATGGCAATGAACTGCGAAGGCAAAACCAAAAAATTGCAATGCCTCAAATGAAGTATTGCAATGAATATGTATGAACGTAAATAGTTTGATACCGCGATACCGATGCCACTTGACATCCAGATGAAATTGAGGTATGAAATATTTTATTAGGTAGTAGACATGAATCGAATCCGCCCACTCATAGTGGGCTCTGAGCTGTGTCTCTGACAAAAAAGTGATCGTATGATACAATGACAAACGTATCAACGGATCAATTTATTCGATAACCCCACTTCCGGAAAAGTGCCTCTTTTGTTCCCCGTATATGTTCGATTCTGTTGGTCGCGAGGGGACATACACTATTGGTCAATGATAAACCGACGACTATCACGACCATCCAATCCATATGTGAAAGGATAGAAAAGCATTTCGTTCATTCGACCCTGAAATGACATTTCTACCAACATGATCTCTGGCTGACCTCAAACAGCGCTAGCCAGCCTTCCGAGTCAGAAGGGGAAAGACGATTTCTTCCCGAGTGCCCTTGGCACAGGAGGCATGGAGCGTGGAGGGTGAGGGGGGAGGGGGAGTGACCGCTGAGTATTGAGTGCGTCATAAAGTAGGCTTCTCCGTACGACACCATACCCCGAACTCAGCCCTTTTGGGTCCATTATTCTCGCGATTTTTCCCAATTTATGGAACTTTCCCACTATTCTTCTAGGCCCCACCTTCCCTTCCTCCGTCATTTCCCGTTTGTTAAGCCTTCGATTTCCCCATTTTCCCCCTCGACTGTTGTCAGGGGAAATTTTCCCCCTTGCCCGCCCACTGCATTGAAAGCCACTGCCCAAATCCGAAATTGGTTTCCGGTAATTTGGGTTTCTAATTCGTCTATATCGATTTGAACTGCAGTAGCTAGGAGGATCATTTACGTAATCTTATAAAATGACTGAAATGGATGACCGCGTAGACGCAACTGTTCTAACACTCGCGAAGATCCGCACTTTCGGCATTAAATAAAACCAAGTTTCAGCATGATCATGAAAAATATGTAGGGCGAAGTGAGCTTGATTCATAGACAAGATAAACCCGAATAGGCGATCGTAATAAGCGGTTAGTATAATCAATCTATCAAATTCCGATTTCATCTAGTTGTTCTATCTTTCGCCCTTATCTGATCGATTTCATCTCTCGATTGTTTCTGATCGATCTTCTGATTGCGTTATCGCGCGTTAGAGGCGTGGGGCTCCTCGTCAATGTGAGGGCGCGGTTGTTACTTGGATGGGCACTTTCCGTAGGTCTATCCAGATGAAAACGGTCCGTCAACGCGTGAGCTAAATTTGGCTGTTGTTAGGATCATTGATCACATCGGTGCAAGTGTTTTTAAACAGCTCTATATAGGCGCGTAGGTATTCCATCCAGAATCCCGGGACTAGATCAAGAATTTTAGTTTGATCAAGTGATCGGTGATATCATCAGATTCTTGAAAGGGACAGCGAACTGTTGTGGCCTCGCCAAATTATGATAATTTCTTGGTAACCTCGCTATTCAATTCAAAAACGGATATATTCTCCGTCATTTTCTTACGTGAGGGAAATTCAATCTTGTCCCCCCGAGCGCGGCTAGGCACATCCCCAGGTTGCGCATTAGATATCGTGGAAATGCGGGTGTGGGTGGTGCATCACTTCAGATGGTCGAATGCAGCTGTTTAATTTATGTTTGGTGTATTGCGATGAATGCTCCTGATCATGTTAGTTGGCCAGTGATTCCTCTAGATCATGTGTAAGGCAAATTGACTTCTTGCCCGACTCGTTGTTGAAGCGTGGTTTTTTTTCCATGAAAATTCCTTGGGAGGTTGTTTCTATCTTTAGTAAACTATATGGCGATATATCCGATCCCAATCGACAAAAGATTAAAGCGATTGCCAAATCAGGCTAATAATTCAGATCTCAGAGACTGGTATGTGTGATCAGTCTAAAGGATTCGAACTGAATTAGTATGACCTGTAGGCCGTTTGAAGGTTCAGTAATAACGCCAGTGCGAGTGGGGGGGGGGGACATGGGCCGTTGTTCTAACATGGAGAAAGGAAGTACAGCATGTGGTTTTCTCAAGATAAGGCTGGGATGATTATATTTTTTTCATTGTTCATCCTGGTTGTCAGTGTAAGAGAGCCCTACAGTAAAATGCGGGGTGGAATGTTGGTTAATGTCTCGAAGTGGTAAACGATTCAAAATGCATAAGTGGTCAATGACGTATTTATTGTGGCAGTATAACCACACTGTACCATGATCATTGTCAACACGGACTTGTAGTTTCCTATTTATTTTCGGAGATATGTCCTGGTATGCAATTCCATTATTCAAAATGACTCATTGACAGAAATATAGTATAGATACCAAACTATTATTTCTGTTCCGAACAGTCTGGTTCTTGTTGTGTTATGCTGATGGCTTCCAAAGTGTGTGAGAGAGCCATCTAGTTATTGAGCACGGTGAAGTTTCTTCACGTACCTGGAAGCAGTCAAGCATAAAACACCAGACCTTGTTGAAATTGCTGTCCTTTCATCAGTTGGGAACAAGTGCCGGAGTAGATGCACGAAAGGTTGACGAAACTGTCAACACCACCAAATGGGAAGGATTATCACAGAACTTACTGCTAATATGAGAGAACACACCCAATTCAGGCAATCAGGGTTCAGAATATTGGTCACTGCTCACCAAATATCATGAGCAGGGCGAAAGAACTTCACTGGGGTTCATTAAGCACCAAACGTCAAAGAACTTTCTATTTTACCATGATTCGTGAGGGAGCCCCTGTCTGGCTGACCACAGCCATATTTGCCGAGAAACCGACTAGTTTTCCAGGGGGGTCACATCCCCATATTCTTCCCCCTCTTATTATGCCCCTTCAATGACTTTTGGGATAGTCAACGCTGGCCACGCCCTGTAAATGAACAATGTGTCCCTTTTGATCAACTCTCATGGAGGTCGAGTCCTCTGGATTTTGTGATGCAATTTAACGTTTCTCTTGAAGAACTAAATGACTGTACAACACAAACCGTTGTGAAACGCTGCTCGAGGTAATGCTCAAGGAACAGTATAATTACACATGATGTTCGACGACCTTTCAACTTTAATGTCATTCGACCTTTCAAGTATTGAACAACACAAATCAACAAAACATTACAGTTCAAGTTTGGTAAACTTCCACACCTGATGCATGTACCTTCATGGGGAACAACAAATACTAAATGAGATTCATTCATCGTGATGGGTTCTAGTTTTATGTTACAAGCTCATTATAATAAAAATATTGATTTTTTACAAAATCTTATTTCGCACTGAAAATGACACCGTAAAACCAATTCCTGTACTCACCATAAAAAAGTTTACCCCAAAATTTCGACAGATATTGTGGACCCGATCGTGTGAAGGTATATTGACTGTGGCCCTGGAGACCTCCGATGAACTCTCACTGGCCCCTGAACAGGAAGAGTTCACGCCAAGTTTGGATTCATCCATCGGGGTGTTTACAGGCTAAATTTAGCAGAATATTGATTTTCCACATTTTACAAAAAATGACCCGGATATACATAGGGTCCACCAGTCTTCAACTTGCTCGAGCCACCCTTTCTGGAATCATCGTGTTTACATGGTTTTCAGACTTTTACTTTTGGTGACCTCGAGATGACATGGACTTGACCCTAGAAGTTCACAATTCTACATATTTGGGTCCAAGTGACTTCCAATGATATTTGCCCTAACTTGTGAACACTCCAATTATCCATGGTAACCACTGAGCCAGTATCATAGCAATCCAGCCCAACCCGTACGAATTTTGTGAGCAGCATTCTATCACAGATGGTTTTCATTTTAATAGAGGAAAGCACGGAACGAATTCAAAATGAGCATGCGTTTATCAGAACATCAATTCCTGGGAGTTATGGAATGCTATCGTATTCGTTATGCTGGTTCTTTTGATCTCGTTGTAACGCCACACACAAACTGGTGAATTGCGTTCTTTCGACACAACCACTCGTTGTCAACACAGCGGGCCCGTCAGCGGCCATAATATAACCCCCGGTATCATTCCAAGCATCAGGTAGTGGATGTGGAAAGCCCTCGATCCCATACGTTCTCGCCTACACCAATTTGGACTGATATTGTTCATGCCCATGAGTACCTTCATTCAATTGGAATGAATTCAGGTCCTATCTTCTCATCTACAAAGTTATTCACCTGAATTATCCATTCATACCATGATTTATTTCAGAATGACATGACTCTCGATTTGAATTGAATATATGAAATTGACTTCCTTTGTAATCAAGGTTCGTGGAAGTGGAGGTTCATTGGATAGATCCAAAGTCACGACTTGAAGTCAGCACTTGTGTACCGAAAGAATGCGTTTTATCTTGTATATATATACGGTATATACGAGTTCGAAGAGAAGCACCGGAGGTGGATCGTGCAAACAAATGAAGGCAAACATATGAACCAGAAAAGCCAAAAGGCTTAGTGATTCATTGGATCTTCCGGACCACCTATAGCCCACTGACACAGGACAAATGAGAGGATTTACCAGCTCGTATGGACAACCATAACGTCTGACAAATCTACCATTTTCCCCAACCAACCAACAGGGTGATTGTATTCTTGATAGGAAGCTACACACTAAATTTCAAGGTTTTCAGAATTTGACAGCCTCTGGTGATCTCAGATGACCTCTGACCTGACCCTAAAAACATGGACTCATGGGGAAAATACACATAAAGAGTAGGAGCTTCATCCATCCCGGTGGGGCGAGTATCTGTTTACCAAGCCAAAATATGCCGGAATATCGACGTTCACATTTTTTTTTATTTTTTGACAAAACTTTCACCCCCGACCACTTAAACCAAAAACAATAGGGTTCCTGTTACTCCCATGAGGAAACTATACACCAATTTCAAACTTGATCGGACCAAATATTCTAGACTTATCATGTAAACAAAATTTTCAAACTTTGACCTCTGGTGACCTCTGGTGACCTCAGATGACCTCTGACCTGACCCTAAAACAATAGGGTTCACTGTACTAATCTATGGCACCAACATACTAAATCTTGAGCTTCATCCATCCCGGTGGGGTCGAGTTTCATGTTTACGAGCCAAAAATTGCCCGCGAAATATCAACTCCCTTATTCAGAAATGTTCTTTTTTGACAAAAATTCACAGCCAACCTATACCAAAAACAATAGGGTTTCTGTACTCCCAATAAGAAAGTACACACCAAATTTCACCCAATAGTTAAACCATTCTGGACTTATCGTGTTACAAGCTTTCAGACTTTGAACTCTTTGATCATGTGACCTCAGATGACCTCTGACCTGACCCCAGAACAATAGGGTCCATGTACTCATCATGGTGAACACATACTAAGTATGAGCTTCATCCATCCAGATGGGTCGAATTATTGTGTCAACAAGCTCAAAAAATGACAAATTCCCCTGACTGACGAAAAACGATTAGGGTTCCTATTACTCACATAAGAAAGATATAACCAAATTCCAAACTTGTATCGGACAAACCATCTGGACGCTTATCGTGTTTAAAGGTTTCATACTTTGACTCTGGGACCCAGTGAATCCTCTGACTGACCCCGAAACAAAGGGTTTATGTACTCATCACGAGGAACACACCATACCGAGTATAGTATGAGCGTCATATCAAGGTGGGGACGAGTTATCTCGTTACAAGCCCAGCGGCAACATACACACACACACGCGCGCGCAACCCACACACACACACCACGCACACACACACACACTGACGTAGATTCCTCTGACTTCGTCAAGGAATTTCAAAAAAATATTCAATGTAATCATGAATGAAATTTGTGTTGGATGCTCATCAGGTAACCAAAAATTCCGAGAAAACTTAGTTTCAGATCTCTTGTCAGATTTTGACTGTGCTTTAATAGGAAACACAGAAATTAGGAAAAAGGTTCGAGAATGCATGTGCGTTTGTGTCAGCTTATTGGGCCCCTTCAACAACCTTGGATACCCCTCACTGAAGACTAGAAGCCCTAGTTCCTGCTAATACCTGACAACCAGAGTATCATGAAAAATAATAGTTTGAAACTTTTGTTTAGAATTTTCAACATGTCAGATCAGTATGCCCTCTGTAACACCTTCGACCTAAAATCCCGCAACACAGGTACAAAGAGCATGCTTTAACATTGTCTGAGTATTATAGTAATCCAACTAATTGTAGGAATTTTGCAGTTGTTTAGCAGTTTTTTTTTTACTGAAACCTTTTATGCCTTTCAAAGCATAAATCCATGACAACCTGGGGGGTAGCACTAGTAGTCTATCATAATACTGACCAATATCAGGCAGTTCAATATATATCCAACATAATTCTGTAGAAGCATTTTGCATATTTACACAGTTTTTTTTTAAAATGATACCCTATCATGCCCTTTATGACCTTTGACCTTGAATCTTGGAATGGAAGGTAGCGCAAGTCCACGATAACAATGACAACATAATAAAGTCATACAATTTAACTCAATATAATAATAATAATAATATCTCTTCTTATATAGGCTTTTCCACGTCGAAGACATGCTCAAAGCGCTTTACAGAATTACCCTGACCATTTAGTGACTTGTCACACCCGTAATCTATAGCACGCCACCTTTCGCTTGTTCCCTCCCGACGCACTCTTCAGTCCGTCGCCTCTAATCGTGTTCCCCTGGGGACTCCCAATAGGGCTGCCACATACGGCGGTCGCTCGCTTCACAAGTCCCCTCACAGGGTACCCACTTTAACATGTGGAGAGAACATTTTTTCCAATTTTCACATGTGTCAGGCAACTTCCATATTCCCTTTCATTAACCGTGACCTAAATCTCTGTAGGCATCACTAGTCCTGTCACCAGTTAACCTACTATAAGGAATTCACCTTACTGTATGAGAAGAAGTATTTTGCAAATTTTGCAGCTGTTTTACATCCTGGTCCATATTTCCATTAATGCTCTCTTCCAAAAGACAACTGCAGGATGTATTAAATGAAGAGGCCTATATATTGCTGGAGAAAGAACTGAATGCGTCAGTCCACACCTGAAGTTTCGCACGACGTCCTTACCGAGTTCGTCCTTTATAGTTTGTGCATGTGTATTGTGCAAGATCGCAAAGCAGCGATCCATCATGCGATAATAATGGAATGTCATACTAACACAACCCTGTCAAGCAATCTTTGTGTTTTCCATTGAATTCACACCTTATTTTCACTTCGAAAAAGCATTTAGTTTATGGGACAGGAATGCTGTAGTGGGGTGGTAGTGTGATGTTACTTTAGTAGACGAGGTGATCGCCCGTGTCTCCCCTGGTTGCGCGATTCATTGTTTTATTCCATTAGTCACCATGCAAACTAACAGGGCCATTCCATGTGGTCGCTAAAAGATTTCGTTGTTTTCAGCATTTAACAGAAAACAGCCTACTAATCAGTGACCAATTTCACATTCGAAAGGACGGATTATTGACAATGTCTACTACAGGGGTAAAAGTTTTGTGGAAATGGGACCTAAAATTGCCTAAATTATGCAGATTGAGGCAATTTACCAAGTTTCAAGAAAACCGGCAACTTTAGAATTAAACTCATAAATTATCAAATTAGACACGTTGAATGACCTCCATGTGACACTGAATCCATGATAAAAATTTAACTCAAGGTTAAACCATACCCACAAGGTTTTTCATGAAACCCAGCAATCATCCGACTGATTCCTATTGAGACGTAGACATATGTGTCTGCACATTCATATAATTATTGAGTGAACGTTTAAATCGAGTTGTATGCAAGGGGCATCAATGGAATTTGACCTCCATCACGGACGATTTCCTTTAAAAAATATGACGTCATGATGACGTCACAAAATTGTTCTTTTGGGGCATGGACTGTATACTGTGAGTTCAACCACAGTCGGACAAGTCTGTTGCGCGATGCCCTGTGACCGACCTGCCTGTTGGTGTATCAATTCAGTGACATCATCATGACGTCATTATATGCTTATATTCCTAATTGATGAAAAGGAGAATACACGCAAAAACACATGGGCAATACTTCTCGACTGCTGTCTTTCTTTGCAGGCATGATGCAGATCTCCTTCATATAGGAAACATCCAATGATGGACAACTGGCATTACCCGGTGAATCATTTCATTGACATTTCACAATACACGCAGGAAAGATGCAGAGTAGGGACATTTGCATACCGGGTGACCGAGTTTCGATCTATAGTCATCAGCCCTCTTTTATTTCGCCACAATCTCCGTACACGTAGGCTCACTCTCTGTGAACCTGCATCAGAACAACCGGCTGCCGACTTACAGCCGAATTTGGAAACTATTGACATGGCGGTCTCTAAATAGTATAGCGTTACAATGAGCGCAAAATTGTTCAATACAATGTCTTCCGGATCATCTCTTCGGAACATCGTCAGATGACAAAAAAGTACTAGTGGACATCATGAATCAACACGGTGACTCGGTCAAGCACATGGATGTGAATCGGTGAGCTCAACTGGCTGGAAGGGATTTTCTGTGGTGGAAGACCGCCCCTGATCACGTCTTATTCAGATTTTCCATTCACTACTTCTCTGTTGGAGAAGAAAAGCATGAAGTGGTGTCACCAGTAAATACATGGAAAAGCGGGATTATTGCACGCGCTGTTCTCTGGAGTTCCGGCAGACGGCCGACCGTGACGTAAGAAGTTCCAGTTGTTAATGACAGAAGCCCTGGCCGATGCCAAGCTGCCACTCATGCACCACTTCAATGTGTTGGATGGGAGGGGGAGCGGAGAAAGCAACGTTTGAAGCGGGCCGATGAGGGGGACCACAACATCGTCGTCCACAGTCCGGACAGAATGCTCTGGGGAGCTGGTAGATACTGATAGTAGGTGGCGACCCTTTGACTTGTACGCCCTCCGAACACGGATTCAATTAACATATCATGGGTTTATCTGTACCGGATCTGAGGTTTACGAAAGTTGAGAACTTTCCAATCAACCCATGTCCTAAAGGATGTACCAACATCCCAAACCTCGAAGGACTTCTAACCCTATCCCAATCATGCGCTGCATCTGTCTGATCAGGATGATTCTCCATGACCGGCGTCGTGGAAGGTTCGACATACTCTGAATCCATGGTCTCTTCCATAGCTGATCACTTATACTGATCAGATAGTAACTGGAAAAACTATACTCGAAAACCACCGAACCTTCTGCCATTTACCAGTTAGTTCGGCGAAAAACTAAGGACCCTGACTTCTATCCCATGAAGAGAACGGGGTTGAAGATTCTGCAATTCCCCTTCCGAGAAATGGGATATCGTCCCAAATCCGGTCTTAACAGGCAAGCGGTGTGTAAACTCTAGTTTCATGAGTAGCTGGGGGTTCGTGAGTTTACAGAATGAGGCTGTGGTTCGATACGAAATAAAAAACGATCAAGTTTCACTTGAATGTCAGTTTGACTCTAATTTTGACCTTTTTCATCGTTGTGTGTGTTTGAGGTTCTCACAAACATTTCGGCTTCACCATTAGACGCAGGGTGATTGACTGCGGACCTCCCTATAAAAATTTTTTTATTTTTTTTGTTTTGTGGGGGGGCGAATGCCATTTGTTTGAGGAATGGTGGAACTTTTGCGAAACGAATTGGGGCCATTGCAGAACAACAATTCCTTCGGAAGAATGCCAAAACCTAGCAAACGGTGCCTCAAGTCATTGATAGTCTTACTCGTAGTGATGGACTTCATTAGACAGACCTCTGGCCACTTCGAATGCGCGTCGACCACTATGAGAAAACATGGCCCGCCAAGGAGACCGCAAAATCGACGTGAATTCGGCTGCCATGGCCTGGTTGGCCACTTCCAGGAATGTACGGGTGCTTCAGGGGTCTGATTAGGACGACGGACCACCGTACACGCTGCAACAAGCTGTTCAATCTGTTGGTTCTAACCCTGGCCAAAACACATGCATCCTTGCAAGGGACTGATTCTAAATATTCCAGGGTGACTGGGAATGTAGCTCATCAAGAGCCAAATGATTCGTACATAGTGGAACAATTACCCTCCTAACCCCAGAGCAAGCAATTACTAGCAACAGATAATAATCTTTCGTGTGGAAATATGGGGAGCATCTAGGACTCAAATTACTTCGATTTGGGCCCGCCTGACAACACGAAAGGTTTGACCTTTGATCGGATTTTCAGTGTGGTTGCCCTACCAATTTCCTTAGCGCTAATCGGCAGGTTGTTGAACTGGATTTGTTCAACTCTGTTGCCTCCCTCCGTGGAACAAACTCGTGAAAT
This sequence comes from Sclerodactyla briareus, assembly GCA_026419785.1. Taxonomy (NCBI): domain Eukaryota; kingdom Metazoa; phylum Echinodermata; class Holothuroidea; order Dendrochirotida; family Sclerodactylidae; genus Sclerodactyla; species Sclerodactyla briareus. Next base: position 2,012 of record JAODTK010000246.1, on the reverse strand, counting down.
CGTCGTTATTTGCGGTTTCGCCAAATCTCGACATTCTTACCTAAAGGTAATCGACGACAGCAGCCATTGTGGCATTCTGCTTAGATGTTCGAAATTGGATATCGTAGTTGTATCCACTACAAAAATGGCCCAAATTTGAAGAGCAAGCTGCTAACACCGGATACCCGTATCGGTCCTAGCAAATATTTCAACGGTTTGTGATCGGTGAACAACGTAAATCGTTTGCCACAAAGGTATTGATGGAACGACCGAACCGTAAACATAGCAAGCGCTTCCCTTCTCCAAATTGAGAATAATTTTGCTTCGGCCTAGTGCGTTTCGGGATGGTAAGCAATCGGCTTCTTCACCATCCGGGGTGAGTGCGAGAGCACAGACCCACTCCGTTGGAGATGCGTGCATCTGCTTCAACCGACATATCTTTTGAGGGGGTTATCGAAATAGCACTAACACAGTTGGGGAAATTAGGATCGACTTGATTCCTCGAATGCCGTTTCGCATGCATCACCCCAATATGAAGTTTCCCCCCCTTCAGACATCAGTCATGGGATGAATTCAAATGTCGATAAGTTCGGGATGACTTCCCTGTCGAGTTTATCAGCACGATCAACGATGAAGTTCTTGTGTATTGCAGGGAGCTGGCGCATTGACAATTGCGTTCAACTTTGGAAGATGAGGGGTGTATCCCATTGGCTGTTCAAAAACTACGACCCAAGGTACTCAAGTGAATTCTGGAAGAATGCACATCTAGAATCTTTCATTTGATACCATGTGAATTCAACCTATTAAGTACCTGCTCTAGGTTAGCTAAATGGTCGCCATCATTCTTGCCAGTTTTTTTTTTTTTTTTTTTTTTTTTTTTTTAACGGATGATGTCGTCCAAGTAAACATCCAAACCCCCTTCAGCCCACTCAGAATTGATCCATACACTTTGGAAAAATTGCTGGGGCGGAACTGACACCAAATGGTAACCTAGTATACTGATGAAACAACCCCAAGTGCGTATTTATAGTCACATTACTTCCCTGATTCGATCCAAGTAATTTTAAAGTAATCTGTAGGTACGCACTGGAAAGATCTAGTTTGGGACAACTACTTTGACCTCCAACTTCAACTGCCTGAGCGAATTAAACTCTCGACACCGAGGAAGGGATATGCTTGTGATGCATTTCAGGGTTCATTGTCACTTTATAATCCCCACAAATTCTAAGACTCCCATCCCCCTTCTCACTGGAACAATCGGGGCAAGCCCCACTCCGAGGAAGTCAACTGTCTCGATAATCCCCTCTTTTGCCAAACGGTCTAGCCATGAGAAATTTGATCTTCATAGCAAACGGGGGATGGCCTAGGCTTATAGAATTGGAAACTGCGTCAGCCTTTACCCAAAAAAACTTTGCCTGGAATCCCCTTACCGGGCCGAGAGTACCGTCCCAAAACATTAATATTTGCAAGCAATTTCCTGCAATTTCTCTTCAACAGTCAGTATGGTGTTATGTAACCTTGTGATTTCATCCAGTCTAATGGAATTTCTGCTAACCAGTTTCTCAAAAAGGGCGGGACCATTCCCTTTTATCACGAAACAATGTAGCGTTTTCTCTGTACATTACACTTAACAGAAACAGAAACTGTACACTTTCCAGACACTGGGATTTCTTCCCAAGTGAAAGTTTGATCACAACTTTGTAGGTTTCAAAGAACCTGCCCTTTAAATGAATTGGCAAAACAATGTCATGACGGAATGAGTGAAATACCAGCCCCAGTACAAACTCCATCACCATTTTGTGATTTTTCAATTTCGACCCTCAGCCTTTATAGGTTTACTAGAGGCTATGGTTTTCACATAAATAACAGTGTTCAAATGCCATCTGACCCACTGGTTCACTATCCCCAGATTCTGAAGGTACGGAGACCACATGTTCACCCTTCAATGTGCTGCACTTTTGCACTTTTCTTGCCCTTCCGATACTTGGGCCTTAGCCCCCCAGTGGCTTCACTAGCCTCATTAGGCCTACGCT
>JAODTK010000245.1:0-194438 GCA_026419785.1 Sclerodactyla briareus | reverse complement strand
ACCGTTGTTTAAAACCCCATAGCCGCTGACCTCTGGGAAATTGTCGTTGCGCCCACAAGAGGGCCCGTAAGTTGAGCCCGCTAGTGAAACCGGGATGTTCCAAAGGCCTCTGTGGCTAACATTTTCGAATTGGAACGTCGCAAATCAATATGATGGAACCTTTAGATGCCTATTATGTTACGCCAACGGAGGATTTCAAGGAAACTAATACATGTTGACGGTTCCGATAAAACATAATGAATTTAGAGCAACAAACCACCCCGGGGAACATTTTTTGCTAACCCTCTTGATTGAGAACAAATTTCAGAGTGGCGCACTCACGAGGCCAAGAAGTTTGTTTTTCAAAGCTAAAGCCTATATAGTTAATAACGCAAGAACGCGACTTCTATTGAGATGGGGGTTTCAGCATAGTATATTTTCAGCATGATATGTTGGTCCCGGTAGAGTCAGTACTCATGAGAGCCCCCCCCCCCCACTCCCCCACCTGATGCACATGATTGCCGCCCCCGCCCAATCCACTCGCGTGCGATTACAAATCGCCCATCCCCGTCTAAATCTTTGCTCTTTTTTTACAACTTTGCTGCCCATATTTGTACTCATGATTCATTTTTGTACATCATTGGTGTTTTTATTAGCTGTTACAACTGGTAAATTATTATTATTATTACTGGAAGATTATTCCATGCGGTATGTCCCGTATAACGATAATTCCTCTGTGTGCCTGTAATCTGCAGTAGGGAATTGTATATCGAGATGTTCCTAGATTCCAAGTAAGGTTAATTTCTATTGAAGATGTTGAAACTGAAGAGACTCAATGCGTCATGAGTCGCATGGAACATAAAACGATATCTGGATTTCACGATATCATAAAGTTCAAATTTCAATTTCTTTAAAAGAGGGAAGGAGCTAAATAATGCGCAGTGGGCAATAGAGCGAACCATTCGTTTCTGGAGTAAGTTTAGATTGCTTTACATTACCAGCAGCAACAGCACCACACTGGAACACAATACGGGATCAAGCGGAAGATAAGACTATCATATATAGTTAAGAATACTTTTTGGGGGACTATGTCTTTTAGGTTGAAAATTATACCAAACCTTTTTGCAACTTTATCACATGTTTAATTACATGCGAGTGCGAACGACCAAGTAGATTACAATTCAATGGTGACTCCTAGAAAAGTGGTTTGTCTTCAACAATGGAATAGGATCATTATTGAAAAGAATGTCACCAGGGGCATCGCTAGAGGGGGGTGTAGGAGGGGAGGGGACCCTCCCCCATTCAACAGACAGTCGGCAAATGATGCCCCAGTTGGCAAAATGAAGGAAAATTGCAACGTAAAAGGGTTATTACAAAAGAGAGTAAAGTTCCTGGCAGGAAAAAAACAACCTTTTATATTCAAACCCTTACCAAGTCCAAATATTTCTGGCTCAAATTTGATGGCCTGGGGCCATCTCCCGCAGTCTATGGTATTATAGAACCAGGGGGCGGCTCCAGGGTTTTACAATGGGGGGGAGTGCGAAACTTGATGATTGACTATCTAACGGAGGCGCCACCACAGGTTGGCGTCTGAGCGTAGCAGAAAATTTTGGGCCGTCTGAAGCTCCCAGATGACAGGAGATCGCCTCTCTGGGCCGTTCATCGAACACGGAAAATATCTATAAGTTGGCCTTTTTTGTCCTGTCATTTTTTATACTGGGTATTTTTAATTAAAATTCCACTCACTTTAATGATGGAGAGGGATGTTCCTGACGACGACTCAGTATCCGACGCATAGCAGTTCCATAACTGAATAGCATACCCACACAAAAAAAACCCGATCGTGAACGTAGGCCTCATTTCCGTGCGCCTATGCGGCAAGGCCGTAAGATTGTACTGACTTTGTACTACCGATTGTTTGGACTAAATAACCGGGCCCCTTGAGTACATATGCCGACCGGATGGCCGGAATGCGTCCCCCAGCCGAAGACTGATAAACGCCTCCCTCTGAAGTCGACAGCCCCAACGTTACAAGTAGATATGCGTGTCATACAATCAGGTCAAATTAAAATTGACAAGAAAAAAGGAATTTTGGGGTATTCCTTCATAACCCACAACTTTTTTTTCAACAGATTTGAAGTTGGGGGAACACCCCCCCCCCATCATTGAATATTTGTTCGAATCGAAAAACTAGATTTATCGGTACAAGTAGTTTCATGCGTGACAATAAATCTGCGAAATGAAACTGGAATAGAAGAAACCACGCCGCAGCGAAGCGGCCGAAAATTTTTGGGTTTTTGATTGACCTAAGTGTTAAAAAACTAGCCAACCACAACATGTTTTTCATTTGGGGATTGGGTGAACAAACATGCCCCCCCCCCCGCCATCTACGAAGAATTTGTTTGAATCAGCGAACTTCATGGTTGGTACTTTCAATTGTGCGTGGCATATACTCGGGTCAATGAAAATTGACGAAGAAAACACCGGCACGCGCAGCTAGTCGGCGGAATTTTGAGTTTTTTGTTCTACATAGGTTTCGAAAACTATCACCAACAACATTTTATTTCATCAGGAATTCGCTTGGGACGTGCCCCCCCCCCCCCCCCGATCTTTGAAGGTTTGTTCGAACTCCGACCAACTTGATTCTCGGTACAAATATGATTCATGCGAGGCATATCGGATCAAATGAAAATTGAGTAGTAAACGCAACCACGCGCGCCAATGCGCGCAAATTTTGAAGTTTTTCATTTACCTAAGTGTTAACTGAACATCCCCACAACAATTTTCATTTTTTTTCCACAAGGAATTTGATTGGGGGAACGTGCGCCCCCCCCATCCTTTGAAGATTTGTTCGAATCCGACTAAAATTGATTTTTCGGTATTCAAGTCGATTCCTTCTTGACATATAATCCGGTCAAACTTGAAAATTTGATTAGAAAACACCAACCACTGCGGCGAAAATGTTGTGGGGTTTTGAATGACCTGAGTGTTAAAACTATCACCGGGGACAACCATGTTGCATTGGGGATTTGGGTGGAACATGCCACCCCCCCCCCCCCCCCGCCCCGCCCCGCCATCTACGAAGATTTGTTTGAATCCGCGGAACTTCATGTGCATCATACCTTAATTGATGCGTGGCATATAAAGCGGGTCAAATGAAAATTGACGAAGAAACACAGGTACGCGCGCGAAAATTTTAAGGTTTTTTGGTTCTTACATAGGTGTTGAAAACTATCACCAAAAAATTTTTTTTTCACGGATTCGATTGGGGAACGTGCCCCCCCCCCCTCTTGAAGATTTGTTCGAATCCGACTAACCTTGTTCTCAGGTACAAAATAGATACATGCGTGATATCGATCAAATGAAAATTGATGAGTACACGCAACCCGCGCGTAAATTTTTGGGTTTATGATTTACCTAAGTGTTAAAACTATCACCACAACATGGTTTTAGTTTTTTCAAAAGATTTGATTGGGGGAACGTGCCGCCCCCCCCCCCCATCTTGAAGATGTGTTCGAATCCGACAAACTTGCTTTTCGGTACAAGTAGATTCATGTCGTGGCAATCATCGGATCAAATGAAAGTTGCTTAGAAAACACAACCACTGCGCGAAAATGTTGGGGGTTGTTTTTTGGATTTACTAAGTTTTAAAAACTATCACCACAACAGTTTTCATTTGGGGAATTTTGGGAGAACATGCCCCCCCCCCATCTACGGAGATTTGGGTTCGAATCCGCGAACTTCATGTTTGGTACATTAATTGATGCGTGCATATAATCGGATCAAATTGAAAATTGACGAAGAAATCACAGCCAGGCGCGCGTGAACGCGCGAATTTTTTGGTTTTTCATCACCTAATAACTCGGATTTGATTGGGGGAACGTGGTCCCCCATCTGTGAAGATTTGTTCGAAGCCGCGACTAATTTTTGGTACCGTATAACCATGCGTGGGATATCAATCGGATCAGCAGAGAGCGCGACAAAATTTGGTTTTTCATTACACAAGTTAAATACTACCACCACCACTTTTTTATTTTTTTCCCTAGTATTTTTGATTGGGGGAACGTGCCCCCCCCCTCTACGAGATTTGTGTTCGAATCCGAACAAACTTGATAGTAGTAGTAACATCTCTCGACACCTCCCCCCCCCCCTACGAATATAAGTGCGTTAAAACATCGTTGGAACGCGTTTTTATTTTTTCGGCCCAAAACCAACCCATAGGGGGGGCAACCGCCCCCTTGCCCCCCCCCCACCTGTGGCGCCGCCCCTGTTATAGAACCAACTTTTGTGCCCATTCGGCAACTGAAGAACAAGAAACGTAGAAGGAAACCAAACCTTTCGTGCCCCAGTCGGCAAAGGTTGGAGAACAATGAAAAGAGGGTTAATGTGACCCGCGGAGGTGTAAAATGATTAAGGAGAGGAAGGGGAGGTTTTGAAAGACGAGAAACTTAACTTGTACTCAACCCTTACAAAATCCTGCTGTGGCAATTTATAGTGGTTTAAAACAACCTTTTTTAAGTTTCGTCCCAGATCCGGCGACTTGAACCGTATGGCTAAATAAAAGAAGGAAAGGGTTTGGAGAAATTGCAAGTGAAAACTTTTACATTCAACTCCTTCAGATATCTCTGGCTGAAAATGGTCTGGGAGTCCATCCCCCCGTCATCTGTGGCATATTATGAATCTAAACTGTTTTTGCCCTCAGTCGGCACTGAAGACACCTCTCTTGAAATGATGGAATGAAATCTCCGTCCTATAGATTCTTGATTGAAAGTCAGTCAATTGAGGCAAAATATTCAGTCACTTAATCTCAATGGAAAATCATCTGAGGTCTAGTCGGCGTCTAAGTATTCTTGTATTCTTCAACTGAGTTTGGTCCAACTGACTAATAAAAATTTTGGGACAAGAAAATTTCAGCCGCCATTTCAGAAGTGAACATTGAAAGGCCCGGTTAAGAGAGGTTAAAATGTTTGGCAATCTATGGCAATATAAAAATTTCACTTCAGTGCAATGCCGCTTAAAACACCGGGGAAGTGCCGTTTCCTGCCATTTGGGGGCTTACGAAACCAAAATTTTCTGGAACGCCCCGCCGCGCCAACTAATGGTGGCGCTCCGATTGAAGACACTTTCTTGACACGATGGAATGAAATTTCTGTCTAATAGAATGGAATTTCAGTTGAGGCATGGGTAACACCTTCTTGATTGAAAGTCGTCACTGAGGCAAAACATTCAGTCACTTCATCTCAGTGGAAAATCATCTGACGTTCAGGTCCGTCTAGAGTATTCTTCCACTGAGTTTGGTGGGTCTAACCGACTGAGACAAATGTTGGGACTGAAAAAGATCAGCCCGCCCCATTTTAAGCAAGTGAAAATGAAAGGCACGGTAAGAGAGGTTAATTGTTTGGCATCTATGGCGGTATAGAATTTTCACTCCAGTGCCAATCAAGCTTAAAGCACTTGGAAGGGCCTTTTCCCCTCCCATCTGGGGGCTTACGAAACCAAAATTTTCTGGAACGCTCCGCGCCACCAAAGTTGGCGCTCCCGCTGGATAGTATAAACCCACTATCCCATCCTACCAACTGATATGGGCCCTCCCCGGTGTCCCAGAATAAAAGACGACTACTAGACGCAGCCTGAGCTTTTGGAAAAACCCCGTACGTAAACCAGCTCTGTAGATCTGAGGGACATGACAGACTTCTAATCTCTGCCTCTGTGCCACCCTCGGTGGCACGGCCTCATTAATCAAACACACTCCCAGCCTACTACTCTGGTACAGACACACTGTTGGGGGGGACATTTTGTGCGCTTATTCCTTCCCTCTATATTGAAGGCGGGGGTTATCGGCAAACTCACATGGTGAGTCGGCAAGCTGTAGTCGGCCACTCAGCAATGGTAGTCGCAAAAATAGGAGGACACTCCCCCCCCCCCCCCCCCCCAAAAAAAAAAAAGGAATGGTCTGGGGCGACGCCCCTGAATGTCACCAATGTTGGAATCAAGTGTACTTATTACCAAAACCAATTGTAACATAAATCATCTCATTATTAATATCTTCAATAGTGAAACCGGATCTCTATACTAATAGCACGTACCTCTGGCTTATTGCACCACAACTAAAAAAAAAACGCACCATTCAGTACGTCACTTCACGTGACGTCCCAAATAGGGCTGCGCCCCCGGGGGCCTTTCCCAATCGGCTGCCACAAGCGGCGCTCGCTACTCTTCACAAGGTCACCTCACCAGGTACCCACTTTAGCACGTGGGTGGCGTGGGCATTCGAGGAGACATACCTTTCCACGCACTGCCGGAAAAGTCCTCGGGGGGGGCATTCAATGGGCTCCGAACTCGCAATCAATAGTTTTTGGCAGTCTGGAGGCTCTACCGACTGAGCTTCCACCTCCCGGATAAGTGACTTTCAACTTATTCTACAACGGCATGTCATTAATCTAAATAAGAAATACAATGGACCAGAGGGATCACCTGTGCCACCCAGTTGTTATAAACTCATGGTTTGAGTGAAAGCTAGAAATATGTACAAACCGTTTCTAAAGAAAGATAATCACCAAACCACTCTAACGGAAGCCCTCGTATTACCAATAATGATGCAGCTTATAAAGACGTATAGTACATATTGAAACCTTTTTCCACCATTTACTGATCAACTGACTTCGTTCGCCAGCCCGACAACCCAAGTTCTCCACAGGTCATTGCAACGCAACAGAAAATTCAGCTGACTCCCAATTTGTAAACTGCATTATTTTCTCACTAGTTCATCATCATACCTTAACAAAAATTACATGAACTGAGGAAAAGTTCTCTTTCCAAGATATGTGGAACAGTTTTCCGTAAAAACCGCGATTTTTGGTTCATAATGAGTCATATTTAGGACGGACCGTCTGAAATTCTTGTTTCTGAAGTGTACTTTTAATTAATCTCCATACCTACAGTGTTCGCACTGTGGGAGCCCTATGTGGTTCACACAAGTAAATTTATACGTATTCCCTATAACGCAATGACGGATGTGAACGCTGCGTAACTGGTAACTAGTTTTAACGATAACAACCAAAGCTAAGATTTTTATCTTTTCAACTGCCATGCCGTGCGTGAACCTAAGAGATCGATGAAGGGTTCTCGAGTTTAGGATAATGAATAGAATAAAACATGATTCGTTGGTGTTACACAGTAATTTAGCTCAAAATTTTTGTTTAGAAGTTAAAAATGACTGAGGATAACTTGGAGTAAAGAGAAATAATTTATTTTATAAACAGGAAGACACAATTCCTCTTCCCATGCTGTGTGGAACTGTTTGTATCTATCTGTTAAGTATCCGAACATTTGAGAAATTTAAAAAAGAGGGTATTTTAGCTTCTTTTGAGGTGACTTTCAGTCGAAGTGCCTTCCGGAGCGCGGTTTCAAAGAGTTCAATATGGGTCTAGAGTATCAAGCTTTCGAGAGATCGAGGAAGATACCACATGAAAGTTTACAGTTATCAAATAAATTCAAATGTCTTTAATACGTTAACCACTCAGGCTGTGGATGTTGGATCTTTTAGGCAGAAACCGGGAATTATTTTCATAGATAGATTATAGGAGTGACAAAAAATTATAACAAAACGACTATATGCCAACTTCTCATAAACTTTAGAAAACACAGGGAGTACTGGGTCGGTCTTTAGTTGGTCTTCGCATGTTTTTTTTGCTTCATTCTTGTAGATTGAAAACGAGCAATTTTAAGTGCATCATGCCATTCCCAGTTTACAGTTTAATCAACTGAATTCGAAATGTCGTTAATAAATTTTACCAGGCTGTGGATAGTTGATCTTTTAGGCAGAAAGGGGGCCAAACGAAACCGATTTTGATTTTCTAGATAATATTATCTGGATTGACAAAAAATTATACAAATTACGACTATATGCTACTTCTCATAAACTTTGAAATACGGTGAGTGCTGAGATAGGTCAATATTTGGTCTTCTGGTTTTGTCCTCATTCTTGTAAATAGGAATAACACGAGCATTTTAGTGCATAAGTACATTCCCAGTTGCCAAAAGAGATATTAATAAGATTATTAATTGTAGTCTCCGCCATTGAATGTGATAATAAAACGAAAGTTCAATCTTCAAAATTTTCTTTTATTGAAACCGCGCGAACCTCGGTATCGTTGAACCCTTTTCTACTTCGTTCGCCAACCTCGGTCTCGTGGACCCTTTGTCATTTTCAGTTCTCGACAGACATTCGGCCACGTGGACACCTTTTTCATTTTCGGAATTTTCGCGAACTTCGGCATGTTCGGGATCGTGGGTGAACCTATGTGAACGATATTCTTTTGTTAGAACGAACTATTAGCCTGTGTGACGAGTTTTTATCATGAACATGAGCGTTCAAAAGGGGGCGGACGGTGGTGACAGTGTCCCCCCCCCCTCCCCACGTTCAAAAGGGGGGGGATGGGGGATTTTTTTTATTTTTTTTATTTTGTCCCCCCCCACTTTGCCGGACAGTAATAAAAAAATATAGGCAATGCCCGATTTTGTATCACTCTAAAACAGATTCAATTTGTGTCTTACCAAAACAATCGCGTTGGAATTTGGCCTAAGTCCACTAATTCCAGGGGTACTAGGTGCGGAACTCAAGGGTGAAGATCTGACTAGAGCCGAGTCGAAGGATTACCCATAATTCATACCGAGGTCTCGAATTTTAACTCGGATAGCCAAAAGTTGAAATACTTTCAAGTGTTTCTCGCGCAATGGCGCTTTTCTTACAGGCGTTGTAGGCTAAATATGCAATTGTAATGCTTCGAATAAGTTGTTCACCGATTAATTCAGAAGCTTGAAGGACAGGGACATCACCCCCCCCCAATTTTTTTAATTTTTTTTTTTATCTGAGATGGAAAATTCGCGGCGAAAATCGTTGGAAAGTTTTGGGAAGGAAAAAGGCAAAGTGGAAAAAAATGCGCCGGTAGTTTTCAATGACTGGGACTTCGTGGTACAAATTTTCTGCTCCCAAATTGGAGTGGTCACCGAGCCTATGGCTTTTCTCTTGGATCCCCCCAGAGACCGTTCGGTAGACCACTGGATCCAGCAAAAAAAGCCAGGGTAGACAAGGTAATAAAATACCATGTGTGAGATCGGTAAACTTAGTAGTATGCACAATGAATGACAACTTTTTTGTCTGTCTTTCCTGAAAATCAAATGTAGATGGGTGCTACTTTAGCTGGCAAGTGGCGTTTCCGTCAATCTGGGGGTTCTGGACAAAGCTGAAATTTCTTTGAGCGCTACGCGCCAACCAATGTGTGCGCTCAGCTTGCATGGTAAATTTTTTGCATTCGATGTGTCCTCCCCCCCCCCCCCCCACCCCCCCTCCCCCCCACTTCTCAAAACGGTCCGACGCCGATGGAATGAAAATATTTTAGTGCATTGCAATAAGTACTTCCGTCGCAATTTGTGATCTCATTATACATAATATTACAGTTCAGCTATCTGCGTGAGATGACAGTACTGCTGGTGAGTAACACAATCCACTTTGAGGGTCCGGGTGTCCACCGCTCGTTTTTAGTATTGCAACTTTTAAGTATAGGGGGCGCACGACAACAACTTTAATGATGTTTCATAGTGTCAACGTCAACTTATGACAGTTCAACATGTCCAAAGAAGCCCAACGTGAAATGGATTTGGAATCTGGTAATTACATTGTTTCATCACTGAAAATATGTTGGCTCATCCCCACTGCAAACGTGATTATTAGTGCCGAATGACCGTTGAAGATCTAGCAAACACGGTGGATGTCGAGAAAAGTGACCGCAATATGGCAGAGCGAATTGGAAAGCAAAGCCGTTGCTTTGGAATTGATTTTTGCGCGCATGTGCAAGGCATCATATTGAGTTCCAATTTTCGAAAATTAGGCAAGAGGGCCTTGAAAACCCGATTTTTCACTACGGGCGCACTTACGGTACCTCTGGGGTGCCCGCAAACGACAATTTCCCCCCCAGGTCCAGCGGTTATTGGGTTATAGACCCCGTCTCTCCGCTACGCATTGCAACCCCATCATATTGAGTTCCCATCTTCGGAAAAATAGCCAAAATGGCCTTTGAAAAATCCCTAATTCACTATCGGGCCCAACTTACGGGCCCTCTATTGGGCGCAACGACAATTTCCCCCCAGGGCAGCGGCCTATGACGTTATAGACCACGGTCACTGCTACGCATTGCACCCGCATCATATTGAGTTACATTTAAAAAATTAGCCAAAAAAGCCTCTGAAATCCCGATTTTCACTAGCGGGCCCAACTTTCCGGCCCTGTGGTGAGCGCACAACGATAATTTTTCCCCCCAGTCAGCAGTTATGGGGTTATAGACCACGTCTTCACGCTACGCATTGCACCCCCACCATATTGAGTTACCATTAAGAAAAATTAGCCAATAGGGCCTTTGAAAATCCCGGTTTTTCACTTTCGGGCGTCACTTACGGGCCCTCTGGTGGGGGCGCACGACAATTCCCCCCCCCCCCCCCCAGTCAGCGGCTATGGGTGTTATAAGCCCCACGGTCTCCTCTAACGCATTCCACCCCATCTTATTGAGTTACAATTTCGAAAATTAGCCAAAATGGCCTTTGCAAAACCCGATTGGCACTAGGTGGCCCAACTTACGGGGCCCCTGGTGGGCGCAACGACAATTCCCACCCAGGTCACAGGACGATGGGGTTATAGACCACGATCCTCCTCTACGCATTGCATCCCATCTATTGAGTTATCAATTTCCGAAAATTAGGCCAAATGGCCTTGAAAATCCCGATTTTTTCACTACGGGGGCCTCCAACTTATGGCCCTCTGGTGGGGGCGCAACGGGAACAATTTTCCCCCCAGGTCATAGCGGCCTATGGGGTTATAGACCACGGTCTTCAACGGGTCTCCGCTACGCAATCGCACCCCCATCATATTGAGTTAAACAATTTTCGAAAAATTAGCCAAAATGGCCTTTGAAAATCCCGGTTTTCACTGCGGCTCCCAACTTACGGGCCACTCCTGGGTGGGCCGCAAACGACAAAATCCCGATTTTCACTGTCCTGCATATTTTCATTCAGCAGATACTCTCAAACGACCGGCATTTAACCGGCTTCCGTAGTTTCCTTAATGTTTCGCTGGTTGTTCGCTGTTATTGTTCGCTGTTAATGTTCGCCACAATGTTTCCGCCAGTTAGCCCGATGGCGAAGATCATTCATGAACGATATGCGTGGAGTTTTAGGAACAGGTATTATACACGACTGCTTCCACAGCGACGGAATTTGTCCAAACTAAAACGATTGATTGAAAATGATAGAAAAAATATTGGGCAGCTCTCTTGCACAATGTTTTAACACACGTGGTGAAATGCAGTCTGGACCAGCAGCCTTAGAAGATTGTAATTTAGCAAAATGACGATATACATCATTCTCTGTTACCATGAAGTTGCAATGCAGTCCAGTATCATCAACAGTTCATCATATTGCTACGTTCAGAAAAAAATCTAAATTATCGAAACGGTTATAAAAAATGTTCAAATCATTGGCATATTCAGTTGTGGCATTATGTAGTTGGCAAGACTGGCTTCTGTTGGCACATCAGTCGCATTCCCTCCAGGCACGCTTAATATTATTGCACGTAAAGTATCAGGCCTCTATTGACTTACACAATAAACGCGACCTCTCACCACCCTGTAGAGACCAGTGGGAAATTGCGCCAATTGTGCCGCCCACCATTTGGTGGCTAACTAATTGCCCTATCACGGCACCTCCAGATTACCACACAAACCTTTACTAGTGAATTATGAGCTGGTGCAGCTTCAATTTAGCGGACATGTTCGGACACTCTGGGACTTGGGGAAGCCCCATTCCGACTGTGGCCACATGGAAGTTTAAAGAAGTGTGAAAAACCGTGCAGATTCACTCAAAATTCACACCACTAGTACTTTTGAATGTACTCTCCTAGATAAGGGCTGAATAGACCAGCAGAGGAGAATAAATCCTCACAATTGGGCCCTAAATGGGAAATCGAGGATCTATTCTTTGAAGGGGAACACTCAGCGGACGTACATCAATTGTATTAGCGGTGTGCTAGCTTCATGCGGAAGGCCATTATATGGAATACCGCAAAATCTTGTATATCCTTCACATTTTGTTGCACAATGCTGATGTTCAGTCATAATGGTAGTCCAATCGCCGTACCTTCAGGGTACCCCCAAGGATGTTGGGCCCCAAGGCCAGTTGTCTCAATTTCACACCATGGTACTTGTAATGCATTTCCTCACACAAGCTTTCAATTGTTTTTTTTTTTTTCAAAGTTCTATACAATGTAATGGTAGAGGACCGGCCCTCGGGGGTGTCCGGGAATTTTGAGCCCAGGGCCTAGTTTGGGCTCTCGTTCCTTTAGAATGAAATTCCGCAATATCTTGTATCCTACAAATACTGTTTGCATATGCTCGTTTTCGGTCATAATGATGGCCAAATAGCCGTACCTTCAAGTGCCCAGGGATTTAGAACACAAGGCCCAGTGTGGGCACTGGAGGCTGGGGATCATCACGGGGAACGTTTAATGACAGCTAAGACATCGTTGGCCATATGAAGATCAAGGTCAAAAGGCGAGTCAAGAATGGCTGCCGAATGCAAGCATGTTTATATATTCCCAATGGAATATGCAAAATACAAATCATCTGGCATTTCACCGAATTTGACCATTTTTTCTCACAATTGCTCCCAGAATAATCTATTTAGTCTACATTGGTAGGCATGGCGCGAACCATTTTGGACATAGTGTTTCACATGCCTTATTTGGTCATGTATATTCAAGGCACAATCACCTGTCGCCGCAATGCGCGCTAGCCTACACTATAGCAACACATGTAAACGTAGCCTGGGTAACAGCTGAGGGTAATGTCTTCTGCGTATCTTGTTGTCAAAAGACGGTCCATAACAGGGAGGGATTGACGTTGAAGAACTCACCAGCACCCCCCCCCCCCCCCACCCCCGTGACATCCTGCCACTGATGATCCCTCGCTCCTACTTTCGCTCCGAACTAAGGCAGTCTATCCCATCTCCGACAAGTACAAAAAAAACCATCCTTCTTAGTCTGCTCAAACCTCCTTGGAAGCCCAACGCCAATTTGTGAAAATACGCATATTCACATCCCTGATGACAGACGGCTAACTTGCCTCTCAATCCCATGACAGCTAGCCCATACAGGAGTCTGAAACACCAAAGTGACAGCTAGTTAGAAGAGACACAACACAACCAGGTAGGCAATGAAAAAGAGAAACTTCTATTCCCAATAATACAATGAACACAAACCGAAAGACATAAAAGGCAATCAGTTTTCATATGCCATGAAAATATATAAAGAGACAAACCTAAAAATATAAACAAAATGGCTGCTGAATGCAAACGTGTTGACACATTCCCACATGGAATGTGGAAATATATCTCAGGTGACGTTTCACCAAATTGGAACAAATTTTCTCACAGAAAATCTGTTTAACTACTGGTTAGACACAGCAAATTATACCAGATGTAGTGTTTTCATGTATTTTTAGGGTCATGCACATTCATTGCCTAATCACCTATCGATGCAATCACGCTAGCCTAACACGACAGCAACACAATGTGAATGTAGGCCAAACTTTGGCCAAGTATGATGCCACGCCTAGGTAGAGAAAGTTCTTCCTTCACACACTGGGGCTCTTCATTATAATTGCTGGACACTCAGCTGTTCGAGGAGACATGAGACAATTAGGACAGCGCCCTCGCCTGCGGTACTACAGCCTCCAAAAAGGCCGACAGTGGTCCTCCTGACAACTTCCACAATGCAATTTGACATTGAATAGTGTAAAGATTGAGCGAAATTTGGGTCATTCTTTTGAACGTTTTTTTTTTTTTTTCGAATTATTCCGACAAGACCCGTATGTTTTACGTTCCTTGGAAGACCTAGCACTCCTCTTCAAGAAGGGTATTTTGAAGGTTGTGGGGTTCAAGAAGACGAAGTGTTCAGTTAGAGATGTTGAAGTAATGAGTATCATGTCCGATTTTCACCGCACAAGGTACCTAAAGGTTAAGTATGCCAAATCCAGATAACATCATAAAACACTTAAATCCCACATAATCACAAACTATTTCACATTTGCTTATCAGATATGACACTGAATAGGTCTCAGCATTTGGTGCATATGAATTCAAATTATGTTACACCGGAACATCCGTGTTACATGATAACCTATGCAATTATAACTTTCAACGTGCTTCCAAACCAAACATAAGTTACAATATTGTCATGCCTGGAATGAACACAATACTATGTATAATCCATCATTATATGTATCCCTAAAGTATTAATGAAATTACCAGTCAGTATGTTTGTACATATACTGCAACGTACATACAATAAGAAAGACAAATCGACACATCAAAAAAGGAAATTAACTCTCCGCCAACTATATCCTATACTCAACATGCAGGAAACAGAAAACATAATTCAACGAGGAATAAAGAAAACAATGACACCAAGATCATGTAATTAAGACGACAATTACCTCATTGATCACCAGCTTGGCAAAACATTATCTTATCCCTGTACAACGAAAGACATCGTACTAACATGAAACAGCGATGTTGTCATGAACTAACAACCCCATAAGTTGAAGAGTTCATTTTAACATTACAGTCAATTGTGGTGATAATCTTCACCTAACAGAAAATTATTCTATACAGAGATATGTTCCCCCATATATCCGTGATGGTAACTGGATAGATTATAATTGAAGGATACTTCAGATCAGTTAGACAAATTCATCATTATTACGAACTTCACTACAACGTAACAATGCTAACGAGCTCCGCCAAGAACAAGGTCCTCGTCACTATAAACAATATAACATGGTCATTATACCATAATATAATGTTTCGAGTGTTCCCTTGTTACCTGTTGAGATTGTCGTCCACTATCACCTCATAAATATCACATATCAGGACAATTGAATTCTAAACCACTAACTCGCCTCCTTTCGCGACAGTGGTTTTTTGCCTTAGTAGGACAACCAACTCGATCTAGTCGAAAGGCGCATTACTAGTTCTGTGATCTAAGGCATATCAAAATAGTTTTGTTATCCCCCCCTCCCCGCCTCCCCCGGGTGCACTGCCTCTAAATGACACTAATCATACTAACTCACTTACTCACTCACGCATGGGAGGCACAGCCCAGGAAGGCATCTACCCGCCGTTTGAAGTCGCCCGCCTCCTCCGGGCAAGGACGCATCCTGGGCCTGGCCCGTTCACCATGGGAGCCGCGATCGGCCCAACCCACTGGATCCTGCTTACACATGACACGGTGTACCTATCCGTCCGCCGGGAACGCCCCCTATGCCTAAAGGTGAAGCAGTTGGCGATCACGAATTAGGCAGCGAACCTTCACCATCCACTCCCTCTTCTATAACCCTGGCATAGTTTACATGCTCAGTCATGAAAGACGATACAGATAAAATCTGAGGCTCGTTTCGTTTTGCTCAATATCGCGACAGCCACCACCATGATTCCATAACTACATATGCCAGTCTGGGGTGTCTACTGACCTCGACTCGCAAGAAGAGTCACTGGTGACATTGACGATGTAAACTATGCCGGTGTACTCCCACTTCCTTGCCCAACACCTTTAAAAACCAAGCAGCACTGTTTTCCAGCTCCCAACCAAAACAGGATCTTGTCTTGGGTCCATGAACCTGTGGCTTCCACGGAATTTGCCGCCTGATTAAGTGTTTCAAGGGCATCAGCAAACTCAACGAGTAATGCAGCATATTTACGAATCCAGAATCCCTGACATCACCGAATGAGATCCGCCAGCGCTACTATTTCCACAACCTCGCCATAATCCCGTCCATACACGTGTTGAGAAGTGTTGTAGCCAGCGTACACATAGAAGTCATAGACCACCAGCATACTCCACAGGCCCAGCACTCTCACTTCCATAATCATAGAGGATATCAGTGTAGGATTGGCATACCAGGCTGCTCCGAGCTCTACAGAGAGCTCCATACACACCGATCGAGGGCCACAAAAAAACCTACCGAATTCCCGCATCTCCTCAGACCGCACAAAATGCGCAAGCAGCTGACAACAGTTCCTGTTCATGATGTAACGACGAAGACTTTCCGCAGGTACTGAGAGGAGTGCGACCCCTATTTTGCAGTTGCAAGTAACACACTTCCTTTCACATGGAACTATACGTCCTTTCTACGGGTCACTGGAATGACACCAGTTGCTCCAACTCGAGAACCACTGGCCAACACCGCAACCAACCCCATCTCAGGATTGATGCCCCAGACCCCAAGAGGCTTCCCCGCCTTCACTGCTCCGATGTCTCTTGCGATCTCTCGTTAATAGGCACGTCGCACTCTGCAGGCTGTCACCAACATGTTGCAACATTACCTCCTAATTCCTGTTTCCCATGCTTGGGGTCAGCCCTTTTCACACAAACCCAAACCCATGGGCCCCCTCTCACGTCGACTTCCTCGGTCAAGACCCTACCGTCATCTGCTGTGACAGCTGGGCAACCGCACTACAGAGGCCGGTTGCGGAGTCTCTGAATGGCCCTGTAGGCCGCTGCGAGCTCACGTTGCCAGGTGGCTCTCCATGGACTCACCGAGACACTGGACCCCGCCTCACAGTCGCGTCACAGTGCCCCCCATTGCCCTGCGCCAAACTCCCCTAGAAAGCCGAGTCTTACCACTGACCCTGGCCTGGCGGCCCCAGCCGATGCATTCGACTGTTTTCCTAATAAGTGCCCGCGTGTCCCTCCTGGACGCTTTCATATCCCTGCTATCTTGAGAATGCAGGTTCACGGCTCAGCCCCACACGGACTGCCCCCACTTTCCAGCATACATTGTGCCGCTTGTGTATCCTTTATTGGCTTACGTCAACCTTTTTGAAGGCCGACATAGCTTCCTGTTGAGTCAAAAATTCAGGCATGTGCATAACTCATATTTTCACGCAGAAAAAACTTGTAATCTAACTTCTAATAGACAACGGAAATGGGCTACACAGCTGAGTGCAACACGATGAGGTGTGGATCCTATGACAGTAAACTTTGGCGAGCATGCCTGTCGAATGACGCATGATAACTACTGACTTACCGTATATCGGGCCGACATAGCTTCCTTTGGGATTTGAAAAGCAAGCCTGCGAAATGAAAAAGATTCAAGACCCAGAAATCGGGCGTTTCTCTATACCAACGCTATATATATGAAGCTAACTTTTAAATAGACAATAGCTGGGCTACAGTACTGACTGCAACGATGATATCAAGAGGTGTGGATCCTTATACAGTACTTTGCGAGCATATCTCTGTCGAATGGACACATGATAACTACTGACTTACCGTATATCGGGACCGACTACTTCCGTTGGATTTTGACCGCCAGCCGAGCGTAATAAAGATTCAACTGACCACATAAATCGGTCGTTTTCGTCATATATCCAACGCTATATATATGAAGCTAACTTTTAAATAGACAATAGCTGGGCTACAGTACTGACTGCAACGAGGATGAGTTCAAGAGGTGTGGATCCTTATAACACTCACTTTGCGAGCATATCTCTGTAAAATGATCACTATAACTGTCGACTTGATGCCTATAGGTAGGGTTGGTGGGAGGAATAGGTCCTGTTGGGGTAACTCCGTTGCCATTGTCATTTGAAACTACAGGATCCTGGCTATATATTGTGACACGTGTTCCGTCGTGTTGTCATGTAAACGGTATTATATAACCATATATCGCTATGTGTTACGAGACGATATTGCCCTGGTCTTTACTAACGATATTCCGCCATAAATAGACGTGGGTCGTTCTGTAACAACAATTCGTGGGTCATCGATTACGACATGATTCATCGAATATACGACATGATTCCTTCCATAGGGCTGCACCAGTGACCCTGCAAATACTGAAATACGGTCACTGCATTCATTTAGGTGTTCGATGTTCCTTTGGCGTCAGAACTTGTTTCTTTAGACGGTTATACTTTGATTTGACGTGCTCGTAAAAGCTATACTCCCAGGACAGCTTTTGAGAGTTTTTCTCGTGTCTTCTGACTCGCTGCTCTTTAGTTTTCCGTGAGGTACATTTCCGTTTTCTGATGGAAGAAGATAGAAGGCTTTAGGACGAAATGATGGTACATTATCGACCAATGTTAGACGCCCCGTCATGAACGAGGTATCTGGCCTGTATTTAATACCAGTTATTTCACGCATGTGACCACGGCGATTCTCTTCTTCATCTCCATAAGAAAGCGTCTGCTTAATTACAGATTGATCGCAATTTCGCTTTTGGCCCAGTAACTCGCCCCACCGGATAGATCGAGCTCATTTTTTCTTGGTACGTGGTTTCCCATGATTGAAGTACTGGTCCTCTCGTTTTGAGGTCAGTGAAATTTTGATGTATGGCCTTCCCTTATATGGGAAGTACAGAACCCTCTCGTTCGTGGTGTTGTGCGGGGGACATTTGGGGTAAAATTTAGGAAAATTGTAAAAGAAACCAGAGGACATAAAAATTACACGAAGTTCGATCGTATCAATTTTAACGATCTAAAATGTTCAACTCCATATAAACTCGTCATGGCATTTCAAATAAATTTCCGCTCTGTTTGTATCATTAAAGAAATGATGGAATTACCCAGAGAAAATTCATGTTGTGAGTGGAGGTAGAGAAAATAATTGATACCATAATTTTGAGGGGCAATCGACATGTGACTCGCGTGACAGATACTAATACTCCAAAATCCTAATGCACACACAATGTTCGATTTCCTAATGTCGTAATAAAATGTTTCCATTACTTTTCTACATTCATACCGAAGTTGAGAAACACCTCTACCCCTCACGACCAACTTAGAAAATATGTTGTAATGCAATGCATATCGATGAAGGTATATTGTGACTTCCACCGCGTGGGAACCATGAACACGTGACTCGCGTGACAAGTTTCAGCAACGTTTCATATGGTCTAGACCAAATGCAGTGATGATTGAAGGCCCCAAAATAGGTATTGCAAATGAAATATCATTCATTTTCGAGAAAGTGTCTACTTTCTACTCTAAAACTGTTTTTATGGCTACAATATTCAGATGGAAAATTGTGACTCGCGTGACGATTGGACCTAGGGAGTTTTAAGAGGTAATGTGTCAAATTCATGGTAGTTTAGAAGAATCTTTCCGAGAATAGGTGTACATCATCACTTACAACTAGGTATGTTTGATTTACACGTAATTATCAAATTACTATAGTTTTCTAGTCATTTTTCCATTTTCATTTTTTTTTAAATAAATTTACAAATTATCAACATTTTCACTTTTCAAATTTTGGGTATTATGATGACCTTATCATGGAATTGACCTAATAAAATAATTATTTTTAAACGTTACCACTTCGGAGTTTTTTTTTTTGTTTACACCCATAACTTGAACTATCGAACTCTCTAATTGAGTCAACTTTTACTCTGAACGTTTATTTGTCTAATGACACTGGACCATATAATACGTTCCCTACCAACAACCAGTGTCGTCCCAATTGAACTTGGCACTTAACAGATCAACAAAGATGCCTCTCATCGCTCCTGCTTCTAGATCCCTAGGTATCCCCTGATGACCGTGTCGAAGCACCCCAAGATAGATCAATGCAATGGCGCTCCCAGTACATCGCCAAAAATGGATCCCCCATACAAATAGTGGACTTGTCTGGCTTTGTGTAAACCTCCGTTCAATGGTGTATCAGAGTTCCAGTGACGACGCCCCTAAACTCGACCAAAGTTTGGTTTGCCGCCGTCTATACAGTCAGTAGCACAAACGAAATCGGATGAAAATGGGCCCAACCGGCCACTACACAAAGCCACTAGACCAACAATCATGCCCCCACAAGAGAAATGATCGTGCCTCTCGGGCTGGTCTCCGGAGGATTACGTACATATCCGATGATATCCCAGTATCAAACTACTCTAGCTTGTTGTATTCCAGGCAAAAGTTGAAGTATCTCCGACAGCGCAATCGAAAACCCAAGAAACTTCATGATTTCGCTTATGGCATGTAAAATACAAAGCGTCACGAGCATAAGACAAATAGTCTCATAGTTTGATATCAATCCTATTCACGTATCCACCGTAACAAATTCTTGAAAGTTATGCAATCTCAACGAACACTCAAGAAAGTCGCCCACAGTACGACTGCGCCCAGCAACTATGGTAGATAATGATGACCCATCCGCAAATTACAAACATGGAATAAAGTACAATTGCTCCCGAAAACTACGGAAAACAAAAATGTCCATGTGGCTAACTTCAAGCATGACAATCAGGATGGGTTAAAACTCACACTTGGTTATTGGACCCCGGATGAGTACACCAAACCCTATTGTTTTGGAGCTAGGTCAAAGTATGAAAACCCTGAGATCACGATAAGTCCAGTATGCTTGGTCTGATTAAGCTGGAATCTAGTGTGCAGCTGTCCTATGGCAGTACAAGAATCCGATCGTTTTTGGTGTGGAGAGGGGGTCACTTCCAATGAACGATATGGAAAATGGTGAAAATTATGATTTTCCCTGTGAAAACATTAACATCGTTTTGGGGTCAGGGCAAATGTCTCCGGGGTCAATGACCATCAAGGCAGTCAAGGAATCAGAAACTCTTGGTTTCCCCCTCACCCCCCCCCCCCTTCTCGTTTCAAGGGCATGGAACTTCTCAACGGAAAGCCAATCTTTGTTTGCAGTTGGACATTCAAACAATTACTCCCCTGCTACCCCCAGGCCCACCTCTAACGATCTGACTAAATTTAACTACTTCTTATTCTGCAGTACGCAATTGCCTGCAAAAAGAATTAATCATCTCTTCATCTTTATGTTGGAAAGTTCTCATCGTTTCAAATGATTTGTACTGTGTGTAAATATAGAAAGATTTCACCTAACATGTTTATGTTATTGTTTTCAGCCCTTACCAGAATGGTAATTGAGGAGTTCTATCTTCTCTAACAACATTTGTTGTTGTTTTTTTGCCCCTCATTCTTCAATGGATTTGACCAAAATTCAAATAATTGTTCACTGTCCCGGTTTGTTAATTATCTCCATAATCACAGCTCATTATAGACTTTAATTCCTGGCTATATGGTGACCACGTGCACACTCTATACAATGGTATACTAAACTTGACTTCAACTGGCTTCCAAAACAATGGCATTTGTCGTCTTTATTTCTTGCCTGCATGACCGACGGAGTGGATTGAATTTACAGCAACTGTGTAAGCTATTATTGTAGCACATTTCGTCGATGATGTTTGGGAATGTTGTTTGTGTAGCGTCGGGAGCGTGATTTCATCCATAGGCCTACCTTTATTTATGCATGTGACTAGTTCAGCAGTAACAATTAACGAGGTGTTACCATTTTGTCATCTGGCAGTCTAGTGACAATTGAGTAGAGTGACCTGGAATCTGCTGTCATTCTGACATAAACTTTGCTTTCTGCTTCCTCGATAGTCCTTTCACTGGTAACTATTCGCGAAAAGAAAACCTCACCGAGTTGGGCGAAGCTATAACGGATAATCTTCCTCATCTATTCACATCTGTCTTAACGTTTAGTATAACTCTGCCGCCAATACCACGGACCACGAATTTAAACTGCGGCTGTGGAATTTTCATCGTTCAGCCAAGACGAATAAGGATTACGTCCCCTACAAGAATATGGCGCCCGTAGAAAGATAAATTCGTTCGATTATTATTAGCCAAGAGATTTTACCGATTTATAACGCGTAACATGGCTATTGGTATATTGCCCACACTTATACGCGAAATAAACTCCTCTGCTACACTACTGGCCCACCTCCGCTCAGATAGTCATGCGTGCCCTCGGGATGAAATATCTTGCATACGCGCCTGACAACCATACTGGGAGACCGTTGAACTTATGTCAGTAATGTTTGCTTTAATATTTCGGAGAAGTTCCCAATTTAATTGCTTAAGAGTATCCGTCGTGTTCAATTATACATCATTTCCAATGAAAATGATCCTTTTCATACAAGTAAGGTTTATGCTTCCTAGCTTTATTTGAATCAATAATTCCATCGCAGCTGGAATTTCCTTCCGACCATTTTCCGTTCGGAAGAGCATGTTTATTTTGGGGTATTCGTAAATATATCTTGCCACACGCTTTTGAAGGCTTGTCCGGAGTATTTGTATATGAAACATATCTGACCACCTGGAGAGCCTCCTTTCTAGGTCGTTTCTGAATTCATGTTAGTCTTCATCCTCTACTTTTCTGTATCTTATAGATTTGTGTGAGCAACACGTAGTCCAAATTCCCATGCTTACATGCTGTCATGTAAATAAAATTGGATAAATAATGTTGGCTAATCGTGACGTCTGCCACGTGATTGGCAAATTAGGTCGAATATTTTGCCTCCAAAGCATATTCATAGGAAAACATTCACAGAATGATGTTCTGCAAAGGAGAACTCCAGAAAAACTTTTTTTCTTCAAAATGGATATGCATAGTCAATCGATTCACGTGACAGTTTTAATCAATTCAACGACATTTCAGTGGTGAAGTTGACGATAAAACAGGTTCCCTTGACCTCTGTTCGCAAGTAATTTGCTCTCTGTCGGTCACGTTGACTAGCCAGCCCTTGTTTTCCGACGTTTTGTTCAAAGTCAGTTCTTTTCTCTTTGAGTCACCAACTCGATTCGCGTTCCTTAGCATTCAAAAATGCTACACCATAAATTGGAAGAGTGTGTCAGAGGGCACGAACGGAATTTGCTTCACACTATAAAGCAGAAGTCGCCAATTACTATATGCCTTCAAGGTTGCTCACACGACTAGTAAATACATGGGCAATCAAAGTACTCGATGCTTCTGTTTTCCCGTGTTGCATAAATAACTAATTTTTCCGTGTTAATTATGCATTTATTGTTGTCGCAGTTGTTGTTTGATAGAGAGAACTAGCGGAACATAATAATGTCTTTAAAAAAAATGCGAGAACTGGACCTACCTTTTTGCATTTCGTCATATAGTTGGCTGACTCCTTTCGCCATATGTGGAAGTAAGTGTTCCAGTAACGCCATAGTCGTATTGAGTTCCTCTGTCAGCCCGACTAGTAGAAACCTCTCATCTACGTTTTTGACTGCTCGGTGATACGTCCACTCGTTAGCTTTCCTGTGGAAAGAAGTGGTACAGTACGACAAGAGGACCAGTGATGCTCTTCATTACCTAAACTTAAATTACCAGACTTCGCCATATTCATGTCTGCAACCCACATGCCTAATTCATGCTGACGCTGACAAGCTTTTTGAGGTTGACGAATTCGTGATTCGAACCAAGTACCAACAACAACGCAACAATGCGTCGTTATAATTCCACGACTTATCTGCAACACAACAAGAACCAGACCCATGAACCAAGTACTTGTATGGTCAACCTACATGCCAAGTATGAACCACACTTTGGCATTCAACAACTGTCATGCTTACAACATTTTCGGACTCTTTTGACCTCAGATGACCTTGGGCCGGACCCCAAAACAATAATGATAATGCACTCTATATGACCAACCTACATACCAGTTACCAGGGTTCCCGCTAAGCCCATATTAAGAGACCCAGACCCTTCAGTTCTTGGAGTAATACATACTGACCCGAAAAAGAGTCTGAGACACTTGGGTTTGGATGCCTCTGGGTATGAACCAGACACACGGTAGTGGAGATAATTACATTTTTGGAAATTTCATCTAAGCCCAACCCACTTATGAATAATAATGAGATGGGAACCACAAACAATTTGGACTTTCTACTCATCATGAGTAATCAACCAACCAAGTATGAGATCAAATCAAACCATGCGACTCTCACTTATCGTGTTACACACACACACACACACACACACACACACACACACACATACACACAAACACCGGGATCGGCAATCGCACTCCAGATTCAGAACGCGTTAAAGTAGTGTTTATGAGTACATACATACATACATACATACATACATACATACATACATACATACATACATACATACATACATATACATATATACATTATGTACTACAAACGAATGACAAAGTGATTATGAAGTCTCTTCCGGGACTTTGTTCAGGCGAGGCAAAGAAGTAACTTTTGTTAGGTTCCTTTTAAAGCTGAACCACTCCTCACATATAGGCAATGAAACCAAAACCGTATATAACTGTTTCTCGGGAAGTTTTAAAGCAAACATTAGGTATATTGTTTTCTATCCCACCTTAGAGCCTGGGATTACACTCGCTTTCGGTGAACTTAAAGGACAACATTGGAGAATGTTATTGAAAGAGGGTGAATATTAAAAAAAAAAAAAAATCTTTTAATATAGGTGCCGCCCAATATAGTTAGACAGTACAGCCAGGTGGCATGAGAAACCAATTAGTAAGGTCATCCGAGGCAGTCCATAATAAAGTTGAGATCGAGAATTCGAGTTGTGCAAGTGGTTATAATGGGGCGAAGATGGGCAGGCTGAAGCAAAAGGTGAAATGTTTACTCAAAATATTCACTGAGTGTCCACACTTTTTATTGAATGCCCCCAAAACTTCAATGAAACTTAGGCAACGCTTTGAGATCTGGGTGATTGTAATCGGATAGTATGACAATCCCCGATTTCAATGTCCAAAACAATGCCCATACAGAAACTATTGCATCAGCTCCGTGAATTAGGTTAGGGAAGATTGAGACGTGGCATTTCCGTATCTAGGAGGCCTTATTTCCCGATAGTTCCCAGATACGAACGCGCCATGATGCCGGCTCTCCACTCGAATAGTAGCTTGACGGACACTATAAAATATCCTCCCCCCCCCCCACTTCCACGGCCGCCCACTGGATTCCTGGCTACAACAATGGATTCCAACTTTCAAATACCGAAAATACCGTTCCTGCAATATGAGTAACCTATTTCTCTCAATCACTTCTCAATCCCCCCCTCCCCCCCCCCCCCTCCCCCCCCCCCCCCCCCCCCCCTTGCCGAACTATGGTAGCGCTCGTTTATAGATACCAGGCAAAATAATCCCCCACATTTTCCAACGGGTGTGTACATGAATTCACATATTGTTACTTTGCCCCTATTAATGGCTAAAATGAAGGGAATTAGGTTCCTACCTCCATCTGTTTGCGTAAATTGTGAACCTGCAGGGGGTTCTAAGTTATGGTTTGTATCCACTTGCTGAAATGTTCTTTCACAAGATTGTAAAGAGATCGTATTTGTTAGTTCGCAGGGTTGTCTGCGGTTCATTCGAGAAAAAAAAGTCTGTTGTTTCTTCGTGATTCGTGAAGTTGTGTCTGTTGTTCGACCGCGGTATTGTCTGTTCGCTAGCAGGATGGTCTGTTATTTCTTCGCGAAATTGTATCTTTTGTTAGTTCTCGGTATTGTCTGTTCGCTCAGAAAATTGCTGTTTCTATGCGAAGTTCTCCGTTGTTCGTTCGCGTATTGTCTGTTCGCTCACAAAACTGTCTGTTGTAGCCTGTTACTTTTCAAAGTTGTGTCTGATTGTTGTATGCCGTTTGCAGGTTTGTTTGTATGCTCGGAATCAGAGAATCTCGGCCTCCTGGGTGCACTGAGGGGGGTTATGTGAAATTCTCCCTCCTTCATACTTGAGGCATTATGCAGCAAAGGGGGAAAATGTCGATACTTACTTGCACCTCGGATCGTAACCACAAAAGACGCTAAGGGTGAAGTAGATAAAAAATCAACACCGCAGTATCCGACGCCCTGTTCCAAGCACTCGTCAATTGTCAGTTTCTGTATTAATAAATGTATTCCAGTTGAGTTGATATCTAAGAATTCAGAAAAACATTTAAGGCTAATTCGAAGGAGGGGAAGCTTGGGCGTTGCCCCTATGAAATAGTACCGTACGGGTATATACTGAGTCTTCAATATTCCTAGATAGACCAATTATTCCTTATGAAACTATAAGAACTAGTGCAAAAGTGCAAACTAGTATTTCAACGAACCTAGCACAAAGAACGAAAGTGAATCTGTCATCCACGTGCATGGGCCTCCCTTCAGACATTACACTAAATCACTACGTTTTAAGACAGGGGTAATGGACAGGTTACTTCTGCGTTCGATTAGCTAATTTAAGTTAAGTTGAGAAGGCGTAATTTGCCTATTTTATGATTTATGGTTTTTGGCTCGTCACAAAATGGAGAGCCGGCGATGAGTTGCAGATATAAGGGAGATGAATGAGTATATTTCAGCGTGAAAATATGCTAATTAAGTTGTCTAATTTTGATAATTTATGAAAATTTCGTCGGATTTTCCCGAAACTGGTGAATATGGTTCTACCTACAGTCTCAAAGTTTTTAACAGAGAGGCGGGGTCAATGGAGGTCATTCAATGTGTTTAATTTGCATTAAGGTACGCGAAAATCAATAATTTGGTTTGGATCTTCATGAAACCTGGTGGATAGGGTTTACCTTTAGTTTCGATTTTTGTTATCAGGATCAGGGTTCCACTGGAAAGTCAGTCAACGTTTCCAAGTGGTGTAATTCATGCGTAATTTTCGGTCGCTTGCTGATTTTCATCAAAAATGGTGGGTACGGCTTACCTTACTCTTCCAACATTTTTAACATGGACTAAAATGTGGTCTACTTCAGTGCCTAAAATGTGAACATTGAATGAATCGAGTCACCGGAGGGAGGCTATTCAGTGTGTATAAAGTATCATTCATGCAAAAATTCCAAAGTTGGTAATGTTAGATTCCATGAAACCTATCGAGTGTGGTTCACCATCGGTCATGATATATTTAGTCAATGGAAATTGATTATTGTAACAAATTTGCAGAATTCAGGTCAATTTTCGTATTACTTCCCCTTACTCCTTTGGAGACATTGATCAGTTAATCGCGTTCTTATGAATTGAATAGTTAAACTGATAAAGCAAGCGTTCTGTTCAATGCTAATACCACAATCTGAAAGCAGCATGTGAGACCTTATATTGCTTGCATGGGACGATGGAGCGAAAATGATCGTGCACCCAGGCGAAGACACTGGGGGCGATTAGCCTTGTTGTAGTTGGGACAGAAAGGGTCATGTATGCGATAAAAATTAAAGACTGGACCGGACTAATTTTCAACCGGGGTAAACTGAATGTGTCCTATATATTTCCATATGAGCGACCGTTGATGTGGAAAATTGCACCTATGGCGGGTTAAAGCAAATTCTCCTAAACTGGAGACAATTTTTTCCCGAATGGGAGGATCTCCCGGACTGATCTCGTACACTGTAAAAGCCAACGATTGGGAGACTGATACATCTGGAAATTAAATTGCTGTATGGAAAATTCCAGGTTCCATGACATTCAGAATTTCGTCAATATTGATTAAAACCTGGAGCCACCAACTTTGAATTTAAAACATTAGTATCCAACGTGATAGCAGATAGACCCCTATTATTCCTTGAAAATAGAGATTAGACAATGGTAATTAGTTGCATGGGTTAATGACAAAAGAGGGAATGTGTACTTGAAAACCAACTGGGGACAGACAGTCCGGGTTGGCGGTGTGGGTAAGTTGATATGCTGCTGCTGGCTTGCTTGGAATAAATATTCAGATTTTAGGTAATCTTGAAATTTCTTCTTCTGTAGTTTAGTGGAATTAGTCAGAGAAAGGACAAGAAATCATACGCATAGTGTTTTCTTCTTATTATGTTGAGTGAGGCCTTCATCCGTCTACGATTTAATAAGCCTTTTTACGATCGTAAGTGCGCATGCTCCCCACAAAACTGCTAGAGGTCAGACGAGATTCGCCACGCATAGCTCTATCTTTATGGTATTTTCTAAATTTGTCACCACTCTTCGAAAACACAACCATTTCATCTTTCCGAATTTTATTGATGATAAGTATTGGGGGGAATACCTGTGAAGAAGAGAGGGAAGTAGAGCGAGTAGGATGCAGTAGCAATTGTACCCTATGACCTTTGACAGTACAATAGCATATCATCTCATTAACTACAAACGTGTAAAAGCTTAGATGAATCGTACTCTTTTGGAGAACATCAGGGAGAAAACGTCATACTTACATATACAGGGTTCAGAACTCCCTTCAATCTGCGACATGTTTACCTGCGCATCCCCGTATTTCTGGAAGTTGAACCCAGATATGAAACGCTCCAAGGGATCTCGTATCACGCTTATGTAGGTTATATCCCTGCTGAGAGAAGAAAAAGATAGAGTGGCCGTTGATGGGATCTCATTTAGGGCTCTCTCAGAGAAATGTATATTTTCACACGAGACTTCCATGACATGGGTTTGCTGTTGTGGCTGCTTGTATCTAACAGATTGTTCTATATCTTTCTTTGGCACTAACATCAAGACGAGAGACTACGAAGCATCACCACTCGCGCTTTTTCTTGCCGTTATTCCTGGGATGCTTTATGGCTGCCGTGCATGGAAACTATGCCGGATTCCATAAGTGCAGATGCAGATGACGTTTCCTGGAAATCCAATAAAGCTATAAATTTGCATGAATGAAGTATATTATACACATTGAATAACCTCAAGTGACTCGAATCTAGTGTTATACCATTTTGGGGACTAATGGTTGATCATACCCATGAAGCCAGTCGAACAAATTTCAACATTCTGAATAAATTAATGCAAATCAGACCACTGCAGACCTCCAATGACCTCAAGTCTATGTTAAAATGTTGACGGAGCTAAAGGTAAACCATACCAACCAATGAAAATCCAGCAAACTTTGAAATTTCGAAAATTATGCAAATTAGACACGTGTTGACCTCCGTGACCCTGAATCTATGTAGAAAGATTCGGAACTAAAGGCAAACCATATCCACCAGGTGTCATGGAATCCTTCCAACTTTAGGCGACATGAGTCGCATTCCGTCAGAAGATTAGAATATGTTCCGTTTGACAGGCTCCTCTAGATCGGGCTTCACATTAATAGGCTCTAGGTCACTCCGTGATGTTATATTTTACGCCTAGATGTGTTTCTGTCAGAGGCAATCGATTTGTATTCCCGGATTATTTATGTTGTTTCTGTGCTTCAGTAATAAAGGGCCTATTTTCCCGCGTTTTCTGAACGTACCCTCACTGAAGATGTTTCAGAATCTGGCATTATGATATACCCCCATCATTACATGACGCAAACAACGGTATTTTGGGGGGTTTGTAGAAGAAATTGCAGATAGAAGTAAACAAAATGAATGTGTTTCATGATGTTACACACACTAGGGTGCCGCCTCACTTAGAGTTGTGTTCTCTCGGAACTTGAACAGGGCACACAATACGCGCTCTAATGTCCTCTCAGATATATAATGTCCCTGGGGTGGAACAACGCCATATCTTTCCGCGTCCCTGCGCGGGCAAAACAAGTCGAAATTGCGAGATAGGTAGTTGTGTCCAATTCAGGAATGCAGACAACACAGAGCCTCCTTCGCCGAATCGGAGCTTGCCTTTGTTTATTACCATTAATTAGGTAGGTCCTCTGTTGACCTGTGACCTGTCCCCCAAACATTAAGGATGTCTATTATGAGTATACGATCATAGTCAAGTAGGGGGAATACACCTAAAAAAAATGAGCTTCATCCATCAAGCTTGGGTGTCCACTCGCTAGGCGTCACTTTCAAGACTGCAATAGATCTTCTGAACTGGAACGCTAGAGAGAAAATCACTAGGATAAGGGATGTTCTCGTATTCAAACATCGAAAGAATCGACCTAAAGACATGAACACACTTGTACTCACCCAGGAAGATCGACAAAACAGACATGTCCTCTGAAAAGTTCGGTTCACGAAAACAATGAGTATGACGGTAAATAGTTCGTTGCTCTTTTCGATTCTTTGAATAGAAATGAATTAGTCTATTGATTGGAAAACGTTTGCGGCATTGGAGTAAACTGAATTGATAAACCAGCTTCAGAGTACAGCATTTTCTGATGACTCTCTTGTACACCGGATCAAAAGTAACAAAAGTATCCACATTGCAATTACTGCGCAGACATATAATAGCAACAGGTCATATGACATAGGGCCGGTTTTAAAATCTAGTTTTTCAGATGGTTTGTCGTAGCTCAGGCCACCGGATCTAGAATCGTTTTCGAACAATTTTGTAGTGCCGCCCGCAAACGACCAGAAAGCCAAAAAAAAGGCTTAGTATTCCTTGACTCTTTCTGACAACCTTGTCAGTCACAAGGACTATAGACTATTGTACCAGCTCGTTTTAGGCAACATATGACATGTCTGACAAATTTCCAAATTTTCCCCATTTCCACAAAAATGCGACGGCTTCCTCTTGATCAATCAATAGGGTTCCTTCCACTTTCCGTCCCCATAATAAGAAGCTACACACTATATTCACCATAATAAGACAAGCAAATTACTGAACTTTTTGAGGCGAAAAAAGAATGACCCCCGATTCTACACCAATAACCGTTGGGTTCCTGTACTCCCCATAAGAAAGCTATACCACCGAACTTCACATTTAATCTGACTAACATTCTGAACTACCGTGTTTACAAGTTTTTCAGACTTTGACCCTGGTGACCTCAGAGTACCTTCGACCTGACCCCAAAACGATAGGGTCCATATATACCTCATCATGGGGAACGAACATGCCAAGTATGGGCCTCATCAATCCGGGGTGGGGTCGAGGTATCGTGTTTACAATCAAGGCGTCACACCACACACATCACGCACGACCTGAACTGGCATATATTCCTCTACTTCATCAATGAATCAAAACGTTGATGGAACGTTATGAAAATGTTCCGTGTAATGTTTTAAGAACATTTTGTGGTGTAATGATTATGACAAATTGTTTGCAACAATTTCTTCGGCATCAAAATGATACAAAATTATTGGAACGTGGAAAGTATGTTACGTTCATTCATAACACTTCAAGAAAAACAAAACCACATTAACGTTACCGGAAACTTTTCAGAATCTTTTGGAAATGTTATGATAAGGCATTTTGTGTTCTGGAGGGTGGGGCAAGAACATATGCGTAAATTGTGAGATATTCTCATCTTGTTGTTGTTATTCGTGAGGGACGGAGCCTAGTAATAATTTCTGGAAATGGACTGGTAATCGAAAGCTGGTGGGGACATCCTATAATTTCCATATTTTCGAATCACGTAGTATTGAGGAAGTTGATTAGAATCGCTATGCAACTGGATACACTATCTATATTTTTTTCCTCGTTTATTACTCTCCATAACTCATATACAGGTATGATACATACAGCACAATAATTATAATATTTACACAATAAAACACAATTGGCTAGAGATGTAGCGTATTGATTATAACTACAAAGCGTCAAACATGGCTTGAATTACTAATGCAACCCTATCTATTATTTATAATGATTTCAACCAACTTTGGGGGAGGTCAAAAGCTGAAAAAGCTCATAGCTCCAACGGAATTTCGAACCGCGAACCTCTCGCTTTACGTGCAAGCGCCCTAACAATTGAGCAAAGAAGCCAACTGTGGTCTCGAACCCGAGGAACATGATACCTTTCACCAAGAATCTCAACAATACTTGAACAATGCTAGTTCTATTGTTGATGTTCCGTACCACCTCTCCATACGATCAAATTTGATACATTCCGCCTGGGTACTAACCGGTACCCTGGTATTTGTATATAAATAATAATATTTTTCATTTGGAAATAGGCATCAACTCTCATTTTCCATTCCTTGACGACAGTCCAAGAAGTCTGCATAGGAACCTATGCCATCTTGGCATGTGTAATGTGCGCGCTCGTTTTGTGCATGCATGGTGCGTGCGTGCGTGTGTGTGGTTGACGCTGACTTGTGGGCTCGATCACGTCGCCCCACCTGGGTGGATTGAGCTCAAAACCTTGTGAACACTAAAGGTCTATATTGCTCGCTTCGATCAAGCTGAAATTTGGCCTACTGCTTTCTTAATGGGGAGTACATGGACCTTATTGTTCCTTGTTGTAGAGCAGGAATCATTTTTGGTGGCAATTGAGAAATTGTGGAAACTGATCGTTTGGCGAATTTTAGCTTGTTGCACACATACATACGAACCCCACCTGGGTGATCAAGCTCAAGGTAGTAGCAGGTTTCCCATGATAAGTGCTGATATTTATATTGTTATGTGGTTCAGTTCCCAAAGTCATTTGCGGTCAGCAGAGTTCCACAGGCTGAGAGCCTTGTGAACACAATAGTCCAGAATGCTCGGTTTGATCGGACTCAAATTTTTGCACAGCTCGGCTTTCTCATGCGCACTAAAAAACCCTATTGTTTTTTTTATGTAGAGCGGGGGCCATTTTTTGTAAACAATTTTAGAAATTGAGAAAATTGAAAAAAAATACAATTGAGAAAAGAACTGAAATTTTGGCAAATGTTTTTTTGTGCAAATACCACCTCGATCCCACCTGGATCGAATGACTCATACTTGTTTTTTGATGATAACATGACTCCTATTGGTCCGTGGTCAGGTTACATCCATCTTCGGGCAGCAGAGGTCAAAGAAATCCTGAAAAACCTGTTGGAACGATGAGTCAGTTATGTTTACTGAAATAAATATTGCTTATAGGCTCTCTTGCCCTTTCATGATGACAAACTTTTCATGGCAGCGTAACGTGATGAGATGCTGCTAGTTTCGATCAGATTAGGTTAGTGTAGCCGACCAAGGGTATTTTTCACAAGTGGTTCTGGAACAGCTAGCCTCGCCTATTTTGCGTTCAGAGTCTTTAGCTCTGATCACCTGATCTGAAGGGTTGGGTATCGGATTTCGCTGGTCCGAGGTTATGGTGCCAGCATTTCAGCAGTACGTGATAAAAAGCTGGGATGGGGGGCCAATCGAAATCCTGCGGAGGTAAAAATCCCAACCCATTAACATTAATACTAAAAACAGAAACATCAAGATGCTTACATTCAACCATAAGGATCGAGGTTTGCAAAATTCTGAGCAAGTCTGAAATTTGCATTAATTGGTGCAAAATTGGAAAAATTTAATGACCTCTAGTGACCCGGCTTGTGCAGTGAAATTCTTCAGATCAAGAGTAGATAACATCCACTTAAACTCGAATTTGGCGAAAAAATATACAGATTATATACAGACTAATGACCTCCAGTGGCCCGGAACATATCCACTAAGTTTCGTGAAGATCCGACAACTAGAGCACCAATGGTGCTGTATCTCAAACTGCAACACATGTACCAAATGTGTGATTAAACTGTTCACGATCAGGAGGCCAAGGAGGCAGTTTCAAACAATTGCCTATTGTGTCCCTGTCCACGTCAACGACCTTGAATCTTCATAC
Organism: Sclerodactyla briareus; assembly: GCA_026419785.1. Taxonomy (NCBI): domain Eukaryota; kingdom Metazoa; phylum Echinodermata; class Holothuroidea; order Dendrochirotida; family Sclerodactylidae; genus Sclerodactyla; species Sclerodactyla briareus. The sequence continues at coordinate 161,154 of JAODTK010000245.1, read as the reverse complement.
GGCCAAAACGTCTTAGCAGTCACATAAATATTCCACATGATGTGCCCCAGGGACCAACACTGGGCATTGGGTGCTAAATTCCTGGGGCACTCTGGATACGGCTATTAGATCACCATCTTGACGCTGCACAACCAGAATTGTAGGAGATACAAGTTCTTGCGATATTTCATATAATGGGCCCAGGACCCAAACTGGACCCAAACTTCCTAAACACGCCGAAGGTATGGCTGTTGACCATCGTATGACCGAATGTCAGCACTGTGCACCAAAATTCGCTAGGAGAAGCATTTTGCGTAATTCCACATGATTGGCCGCCGGGGCACACATTCCCTAAACCTGGGCACTCTGGAGGTACAGATATTAGACCATCAGTATGATTGAACATTAGCACTGTGCACAAACTTGTAGGAAATACAAGATTTTGCGGTATTTAATATTATGGGCCCTAGGGCCCAAACTTTGGCCCTGAGCCCCGAAACCCTGAACATCCCCCATAGCCCTCTACACAGAGAAACCATTCATGTACTTTGGAAGAAGATAATGAAGATGAAGGAGTTTGCATTTTGAGGACCCTTGTGTTAATTGCATAAATTGGGCCCTCGGGCCCAAATGGGGCCTTTGACCCAAAATTACTGAACACGCGGGCTGTTCGACCATCATTATGACCGAACATCAGCGCTGTGCACCATGTAGGAGATACATTTTCAAATCTTACACATGATATCCTATATTGCCCCTTCGATGACTTTGACCTTGACCTTCTCAAAACATGTCCCATGGGTCAATAAGCACTGTGTCCCAGTTTGGTGGACATATGGACACGGGGGCCCGAGACACACAGACAGACAGACAGATAGATAGATAGATAGTAGATAGATAGATAGATGATAGATAGATAGATAGATAGATAGATAGTAGATAGATAGATAGATAATAGATAGATAGATATGCGAATTAGACTACTTAATCAGCATATTTTACGCTGAAAATCTAATTAGTTCATCATCCTAATCATTTATTTTCTGTCATATATGCTTCTATATATCATACCACATCATCATAGTATGTACGGTTTTCCCAAATCCTGCTAACAAGCTAAAACAATAGAATGCATAAATAGGCTGAATACCATATCAATCAAGTTCTTCCGTGATCAAAATCTAATCAGATCGCCTACACCCAAAATTTTGTCAAAATCCTCCGTCGTACGGTTCGTGAGAAATCCCCCTGCTAAACGAGCCAGTTGACACACACATACATACACATGGTGGGTTGAAGATGTAGTTCTTAACAACTTTGAGAAGCGGGAATTCCAACCAATCGACAGAAAGGTTCAATATCGCCTCACATTTGCAAGTTAGACCACTCAATTAGCTTCCATGCTGAAAAACTAATCAGCCCCTCTACCTGCCGTCCTGGTCCTACATTCCGACAACGTCGGTATAGCCTTTACGCTTCTTGCATAAACGGGTTGACAAGCTGACAAATCAGCTAATCAGTCCCTTCCTTACTAAACGAAACTGAACAGATCAGATTATATTAAAATGATGTCTGGTGACCATTATATACACTGAAATGACATTAATGCTTTGGGGGGGGGTCAACTCATGCTTCATATTAGCCGATTGAATCACAAATGTACAGCGTGGCTTACACTGTTGTCAGAGCATTTTTTCTATTGCTCAAATCCGATATTTTTAGAGGGAATGGTCGTCTCATAGACACAATTCTATATAAATCACTTATACTAGGTGCACATATCAATGCCTTTTGCAATTTCACTATCCCCCTTTTTCCTAGGCTGCACTTACTGCATTTTCCTCACTATACCGTGTCTCAATTTTTTTTGGTCCAATCCTATTCGTTTTTTGTCCCGCATAACTTTGTTCACGGAGACAATAGTCTCACTTTTGTGTGTGTCTTTTTCGTTGATCCTTTTTATATAACATCAGGATAGAAGGTACGACTAGCTGATGAAGAATTCTGTCCCGGAATTCCTGGCATTACATGTGCTGAGTAGCCTAATTTGCATAATCAATGCAGTCCCGATAACTTTTACAGAGCGACGAGGGCACCAAGAACCTTCAATGTGAATATTTACATTTGATTTAGTCAGTTGCGGAATTTTGAAGGTGGTTGGAATGATCCATGAGACTTGGTGAATGGACAACCTTTAATCCTGATAAATATATTTAACAACAGTGTCATGGTCACTGGAGGCCATTTAATGTGCTAGTTTGCATGAACGCAATTTTCCGTTAAGATGGCTAATAGCGATCCAACTTAGTGCAGTTAGGGGGTCGTTGACATTTTTGGATTCAGTTGCTCTTACGAACAATCTAATGACAGGTTGTAAGTCAAATGTCAAGTCCTCTTATTATAGGATTTACAGGGTAAAGAAAACAAAAACTATCACTTTTTGGATATGTGATCACCTTCAATCTGACACTGTCGTCAGTTTACATTTGGGTCAAAGGTTGTTTTGAAGCTTTCAGTCGATAGCATTGGGTGTGTGGTATCGGACAACATTGTGCTTTCATGGCTTGTACTTCTAGTAAGTAACGGTATCGATACGCCTGATTGCCTGGACAGAGTGCTATTATCATGTGTACATTTCCCATCTTCCCGTAGTGACACAATGCCACACGCAGGGAAGTTAACTTTGCTACAACTATAAGACCTCATAGCAGAAGGGCCCCATCCACTTTTGGCGTGGACTGAGTTTGGTACAAACCACCCAGTAGTGGAAAGGCGAGTAATTTGACCCACTTAAAAACCAAACGGATATAACACAAGGCGAAACAGAAATCTAGAACAAGTTATTAGACTGGTATCTGAAACTTGAGAAAAGTCTAGTATCGTGGTCTCCTTTTGTGAGCTACGGATAATTCATCACTGTCATGGAGGTGGTTCATTTTACACGAACCGATATCAATATACAGATATTAACCATATATGCCTATATAATATAAGCCTGTTGCCCGAGTAGAACATCTACATTGTGATGAATAAATTGATTCAGGCTGGTGTTTAACGTGAACCACCAGATTTAATTTTGACCATGTCTAAATTACACACAATAGGCAGGTCCACATTACACGAACATTCCCTGCAATTAACTTGGACTAGCTAGTCGTCCGATTCATTATGAGGAGTCCTAGCCAACAATGGAAAGTGGCGATTGTTATTCATTCAAATCAAGAGCCACAAATCTGTAAGATTAAACCGGGTGTGGTGAGTGATACATCACTCTCCACTTCCAACTCTCCCAACCCCCCAACCCCCCATTTTTCTGTGGTAGATTACTCTGTACGAACTGACAAGATTCATGTTTTTATCACGAACGCTCTGCCGAAAAATACAGCTATATTTCTCGTAGGGGTTGAGTGGCCACATGGAGTGGCAAATCAAACTTAGGTCCTTGTCCTCTGCATATCTTGGTGCTCCATCAAAACGCCTCCTTGATTCGTGATATTTGCATATATGGGTATACTGATTCTGAAAACGGGCACATTTTCCAAGGCTATGAGAAGCCGCGACTGTTGTAAAGGGGCGTCAAGTCATTTTTTTTCTTTTCTGTTTAAATTTTACAGTTTGTTTGTTGTTATTCGGAAACATTGGGACCTTCCCTTCCCAACAACATAAATGAGAAGCACGAAGGGGTAAATAGAGGGCGCTTTTGTCGCTTTTGTAGCCAAATTTCGTAACACAATATCTCAGTGCGCCGCGGCCCTCTATGGAATTTCACGAAACCTGTTTTGTTGTGTTCCTCTATATCTTCACTTGTTCGTTATAAAAACAATCTAAGAGGCTTTCAGTCCCATTGGACATGTACATGCAAAAGTACGAGCAACAAATCAATATGAAGAAGAAATAATTGTGTGTTAGTCATTGTTCAATGCAGATCTAAGCTTGCTCGCATTGGAGATGTATTGGGCATCCTTTCATGGAACGAAAATGATATATATAAAAAGAAATGTTGAAGTAGACAAACTTTGAAGCAAACATTGAACAAGGCACCTTTTGTGCGAAAAAGGCTTTTTAAGTGGATAACATGCCTCCACAGCCAATGTACATTATAATTGTTGAAATGCTAACAATACCCACAGGAACTGATCACCTGTGCTGCAAGCTTGTAGAGCATGGTTTTGGTTTCACCAGTGTTCATTACCATTTTTTTTAGTGTTACAACTTATAGTTGTCAACTTTTCTTACAACGTATAATGTGGAATCATCAGCATACATATCGAACACAGTCCCATTAACTATGATTACAATTCACCCACGACAGGTCCCGGTACAGCGCACTCAACCGTACTCGGTTTCGAGACAAACCACAATATGAAAAAAAGGCACAATCACTGAGCAACAACTTATGTAATTAGAAATCCAAAGCGAACAATGAGTGAGGCAATTTGATGGCATGCATGCTTGCGCAGCAGTCAAAAGGCAGGAAAGGTTTCAATACAACCTCGAACTGGGTGAGTGTGTTCACGTTCAAGAGACACCACACCCTCAGTAGCGCTGTGTTGTTTAACCGTTATACAGTGGACATAACAGGGTAGCGTGTGATAGAGTTATGTTTAGTGTTTTTTGTTGGCAATTTTCTTTGTGATTCGTTTGCAACACGCTTAGTCTGGTCCTTTACGAAGAACTGACCCAAAAGGTCATAAGGTCTTAGGTCATTTGAGGTCAAAAGGTCGAAGTGAGTCAAGTAGGTCACCAGTTTGTAGTTTGCCAGACGGAAAAATAGCCAGTATGCGAACCCCTTGAATGTTTCGTGGCGAACATATATGAATATTTTAAATTTATAAGTGATTTGGATGTTGTTTTTACCGTTTTTTACGCAGAGGACTTGCTGGATGGCGTGTGTAACTGTTTTAGTACATACGTCAGTGCAATTGACTTATTTGTTTGTTGCAATACGGCGAGTCTGGTCGTCCACAAGTTACACATGTAGTTCCCCCTAGGCCGAACAAAACTTTCTATTCGACTTGCTCTGAAATGATTCGTTGACAAGATTATAGATCACCCTATGTACGTTCAATGACTTTGACCTGACACTCAAAACGATAGTTTTTCAATCCCATCTATTGTAACCAACATACAATATGAACTTGCATAATTGGAGACGTTGACAAGGTATGGGTTTGATCGGTTCGAGATATGGAAGGTATGGAACTATGATTTTGAGGGCACTACAGACTCGAGTTTCAATAGTCGACTGTAAACAAACACAGATTTTCCATTTCATTTTCCATCTTGTCCACTATTTCCATGTTACTTTTGGTCTACAAACAAACGTTTGTTTCAACCTGGAATGAGAGATCGAAAGAAATGAGATTTGCTAGTTATCGAAAACAGGGGTAAGAGCGAATCAAACAGCATCACCTTGATGGGCTAGCTCCTAATTGATTAACAATGAACTGCACAACAGTGACAAGTCCCCTAATTCTAACGTAGTTCTTGTAAATTGGTGACTGAAAGAATATCTATTACCTCCATTGTCCGCTCTCTGACTTGAATTGTCCCGATGAAAAAATAATAATAACTGGGTATGCTAATTAGATCTATTGAATGACCTCCAAAGACCCCGAGTCATAAATTAAATTACCAAGAACTGACGGCAGACCACAAACACCAAATTTTCGTGGAACCCCGGTAACTTCGACAAGAGCCTGATTTATATGCATCAATTTTGCAAATTACATTACCCGACTGATTTGTACTTCTATTTATATGTGCACCTGAAAATTTCCATTTTTTTCCCATTTTCCAGTTATCCTCTACCTATCCCAAACCGCATCATCAACAGATTTTGTCTGTATCTACTGTGAAGAGCTGAAACTTCCAATTGCCATACAATAGGTTTATATCACCCACCGAACTTGTGACATTTGGGACTTGTGAAGTTTCCTAACCGAAGGAACCGCCAAAACCCACGGTCACTGGCGCGTTATTGCTTAGAGGTGGATTGTCGCCTGGTGCAATTGCCGTCGCCGTCGTTTGCATGACGTGACGAAGTTTGGGTGGGCTGGTGGATTCAGTTTGTTCAGAATGCAGTGAATCCTTTTGTGTCACCTCTCCATAGAATATTAACAGGCGGGATTCAAGAGGCGGAGGGGTTTCGGCTCAGCCCCCCCCCCCTTTTTTCCAGCAGATATACAATTTTTACGTGTCAGCCCCTTTGTGGATTAGCGGGGTGAATATAGGTCGACTTGATCATACCTTAGTTTTTCATATGTTAAGATACAGTTCGCGACGTTTTGCAATACGACCGGCGGGTAGGAACCTGTGCTGAATTTCAACCTTCATTGAGAGATCTTGTGTCAACCAAAATCACGATAAAATGTTCACAAATGCGCCTCAGATTGCACTAGGGAGGAGCTAGAATCCGACAGATTCCAGCGCATGGACCCACGCTAGGAGAGAACTTCGCGCCAACGCTCATTATGTGCGCTGGCGGCACATTGGGGTTTATTCTGTGGTATGGTAAAACAGAGAAGTAGCGTCGGTACATCATAGCGGACATGACTTGACCTTGCAATATTGATATTTCAGACAATCTGCTCTTCATCAGTGATGCCACAAAATTATAGAATCGTCTTGATAATTCTCAGAAACCTTTGTCCAACCAAAAATCACGAGTAAACTGTTCCCAAATAGGCTTTCAGATTGCCTAGAGAGCATTCTATGATACCCACAGATTCCCAGGGCCCTAGGCGGGCCTGGACCCACGCCGGGAAGACTTCGCGCTGCGCGCTAGTGATGGTGCCCACTGCAAGCGATTCTTGTCCGTGGCATGGTAACACAGAAGAGGTCCCGCGCGACATCAAAAGGGGGGCGGGGAATTACTATTCCAGACTGTTTATGATGCCCACAAAATGTTATGTCTGCTAAGTTCTGAAATACACTAAAATTAAAGATTTTTATAAATATTAATAGTAATATCGAATACTTACAATGCGCCACAAATCCGCGAAAAAAGCGCTCATGGCGCACATAGAGCTCACAAAAAGCTATGTACAAGATAATCAAACAGGCAGAGTTTAAACATGATCAAAGGCAATTCTCATGAGGTATGTCTTCAATCTTAATTTAAACGAGTCCAGTGAAGAACATGACTGTAGTTCATCGGGGAGTTTGTTCCACAAACATGGTGCTGCCTCAGAAGAAGGATCTGCCCCCCAACCCTCCGGAAACGTCGAGGCAGATCTCAGACAGAACGAAGAGGGATGATAGAGTTCCAGTAGCGCCCGGTACATATGGGTTCATAATGATATAAGGCACGGAAAGTGAGCAATAAACAGATACTGGATTCGGGATCGAACTGGGAGCCAGTTCAGATCATGGAGAACGGGAGATATGTGTACAGACGGCTTACTTAGTGCGTTTAACAAAGACGGGCAGCAGTGTTTTGTTGCATTTGGAAGTCGACACATACTGTTCGTTGGCAGCAGTGCATTTCAAAATGTTCCCCAAAATGAGCCTCAGATCGCACAAGAGAGCATCTAGAATTCGACAGCTTCTAGATATAGACTGGTTCCTGGATAAGAGTAGAAAGCGGCTACTTCTATGTTTGGAGGTACTTGAAGGAAACTGTCATTCGTGTCTATCTGTGAGTTTACGTATTGAAGTGAATGTTTAAAGAGCTGCGCGGTTTTGAAAGTGTGCACGAATCTCAGCGGGAAATTATTTGAATCACAAATACGATTAAAACAACGTGGTTGGGTTCTTGGAAATATGGGGGCATTGTGAACTACCGAGTGTTAACTAAAGGAGCTGACAATCATACCGCAGTCCCACAGTATACTAGAATGTTGGAAAAGTTGAACAGAGTGGCTAAGACGGGGGGGAGGCGGCGGTCGGTCGAGGACCACGGGAGGGGGCCGTCTCAGCACTCACCAACTTGCAAATGAATGCAATCGTGGGCTCATAGGACCAGAACAAATTAATACCCAAAGCAGTTGCCAAACATGCATTATACAGCTTCCTAGTAACCGGGGTCAAGGGCGGAATCAAGACCGATACTGAAGGGTGGGGGCAGTTTACCAGGTGGGCGCCAAATTTAAAAACAGCCGGAATGGGGCTCAAATAAGAGTTCGAACGCAAAGGCCGTAGCGTTGTGTAGTGAAGTGGCTGCGATCGACTGTCTAGTCGCAGCTACCACAATTGGTTGCCGCCGAGTGAACCAGAAAATTTCGAGCCTGGATGACCCATAGATAGCAGGGGAAATGACACTTTCTGGAGCCATTTGAGGCTCCTCCTTATCAGTTATTATCTTCCGACATTTTCATCCCGAGGAATGTTATCTCATGATTTTCTCTCAATTCTAGCCCGCCGAAGAGGTATGCTCATGTGTATCACCATGGTATTTACAGATCAATGTCGTGTACAGTGAATCATGATCCATCTAAGGAATATGAAGGCTACTAGCAATACAGTCAGGACCTTGTATTATTTGCTCATGTCCCAGATGCATAGAATAGTTTGCTATAATTGCTGTCAGTGCCCAGAACAGTGTCAGCCTCGAGTCTAAATATATCGGACATGAATCTAATATTGATATGTAGTTTTCCGCGTTCTATCGACAGGTTTTGCTACAGTAATCGCGTCTTGAGAATATATATTCCTTGAGCACTCACATATGACATTACGTAGTGTTGTTGCTCTAACATATGTAACAATGAAGTGGTGACCCGACTTAAACAATCTATAAAAGTTTACTCGTACTTTACTCGTGTAGCTTTATGCTGATCATATCCATGCTCATGTTCCTTGTACCTGTGGCCTTGTACAAAAAATTGTGGTATCGTACTTCAAGTGTCAAGTACCCAGTGCTAATATGGTACCTGGACTGGTACGTGGGCCGTTACTCTGCAATTCTGGACGCCACTACAAGCCTGGATTGCACCTAGTTATATCTCACTTCGGGGATATTATGATTTTGCCCTTCCCGTAACCGCGATGCGTTTCGAGGCCCGCGCCGTGTCCGCCTCTGGATGATTTTCGTGTTAGCGCAAAATTTTGCGATTTGCATTGTGCATTTACGAAAATGGCTGTTCATTTTCAAAATATAAAACCGTTTCCTCCCATCTGACATGGTTCATGAATGTGTTCTTTTAGAAATACAAATAGTTAAGAAACCATCATCACCTTCCGTTGTTTAAAAGGGGAAGATACATGTTGGCGGTTTCCCAGCCAGGCGATGTCTAGTTTCTACCGGTACTAACGAGTAGTAGTAGTAGTTGTAGTGCAGAGAAGTGGTAGAGAACGTGTGGAATGTATGAAAGAGCTAGCGACTGCCCGTCTTTGGAAACGGCCAGGAATAAGATAGTCAGATTCTGTATATATTGACAGTGAAAAGAAATGTAGGCAAAACAACAGACATTGCAATATGACGAATAATGAATGTTTCGTAGAAAATGGTTTTGATAATGCCCCGCTATACTGCTTCAATTACCTACAATAGGCATGCGGTGTAGGTGACGATTATAGTGTTACGAGTATAGCCGTGGTTGATTGCCGATTGGTAGGTTAATTACCTAGTCCAAGCTATTTCATATAGGTCTGCAAACTATACCCCACTGATACATCACAGGTTTGACGTAAGCTGATTCAACCAATCAAACACAGTAAGTGATTTCAATAAGTTATGGCATTTGCAAAACCACACCGGTCCGCCACGAAATATGTCGTCGGTTGTTTTCCTCGGTAAATGAAAACTATATTAATGGACAGGGGACAAGTAGGGAGGCTGATTCACCGCCCCAGACAACTAGATATGTAGAAGTAGGGTCTGGTCTTCGCAGTTAACCCCCCCCCCCCCCTCTCCCCTCCTCCTCTTACTCGTCTTTCGATAGAAACAATTTTAAGAGGGTCCACGCGGTAATCTATGGTCTTTCATGGCAGGTAACAGGTTATAATTACCAGTTAGACATAGTTGAACAAATATACCGAGGAAAACTAGGGTAACAATTCTCTACCGCCCTATTGACCGACCACCCATTGCTTTCAACACAGGTTTCAACACATATTTACCAACGTTGTGCAATTACCTTCGCTTTCCGAGCTCGACCAAAGGATGTGCGATATGGCTCCATACCAGATTGGTGAGACCCCCATGTTTCGATTTCTGCCACTTCATCAGTGAACGATCTGTAAGAAAGGATTTATACCTGGCAGTCCAATTTGGAATACTGACTCCTTAATTTCTTCATGTTGCCTAAGTTTTGTTAGTGATCAGTGCACCACGGGGGCTCCGTATGTTGCCTGGACCCCCCCCCATTGATCCCCGGAGTCAGCAGTTGACTGAAAGTTTCACATGGAATTCATTATTTGAGTAAAGGACCACCCGCATGGTTGACGCGTAGCGAGGGAAGAAAAGTACATTAAAACTTTCTGATTCTATATTTTTTTAACATCGCATATACGACTCGATTATTGTTCTGGTGTTGAAATACCACTTCCCCAAACGTCTTGCGTTCCAACTAGAGACGACCCGCCCACCACAGCACGGGTTCTCCGGCAGCAGCTTTTTACTAATTAGGTTGTCCATCCCAGGATCCTTTCAGACCATGGAACACACTTCGATCACCTCTTGTCCCGATTTATCCCGTTGTATCGCATACAGGGGAGGCGGACGGGGACTCTCTCTCTCCAGCTGGGAATGGAGGTTGCGAGAGGTTCCCGGACGCTTGACACATAGTACGCCCTCTCCCAGAGGAGAGGAAACCGAATTTGCCAAGTTTGTTCCTGAACTTACCTACAACTACAATAATACTTCACACTCCTCGACGGGCATACTCCTTTCTACGTGAGTTTTAGACGGAGGGCAGACTGACCATTCGACCTGACTTTTGGACCTAATCAATTGTGCAGAGTTACCTGCACAGATGGGGCCTAGTTTACTGAAGCTTTACTGAAGCTCATGAAGGGGTATAACTTTGATAAGAAGGCGAAGGCCAAGCAAGTACTTGTACAAAGGAGAAAGAATCTTACGGAGGGAACAAGACTTCCAGAGCCGCCACCACATGGAAGACCACTGGTAGGTGCTCTACACCTCACATCGTGGTAGAACAAGTGCGACCTGGCACCCCAGTGTAAAAGATGAGGCTAGAGAACAGCAACACTGGATGTGAGAAAAAAAACATAGTTATTGCAACCAATTTGAACTCTCGCAATAGCTATAAGGAAGTAGAGTCCATATCAGGATCAGTACAATATACAGGCAGATTGTGTTGCCGCAGCCGGACAGCTGGAGCCTGCCGACGGAACATAGTATCAAGGAGCATCACTTCGGAAGATCGCAAAGACCCGACGGCAGAATACCCATCCATCTGTCGTACTGAGACTCATAGGCTACCTGTCTCAGAGAGTTCAGACAGTTGGGGGACTCCCACCCCACACTGCATAAACTCTGTCCCCTGCAGTTGATCCAATATTGATTATGAGGGACAGCTAATGGGTGTAACGAGGTAACAAGTCTGCGAGGCAGAGATAATTTCAGGAAGAGTATGCGGTAAGTGGGTTAGAAACTCTCAGAAACGAACTGGAGCAACGGAGGTGGTGTGCCTAAGCGTGTTGAATTCAGTGAGGTCGAATGTGTGTCGTGACTAGGTGTTCCACTTTCAGAGGGTGCTAGGAATGTAAGCTAGTTCCCTGCGCTTACATGTTTATAGTCCTTCATCCTTTATTTGTTTCCACCTAATATTTCTACTAGCTCAGTGTCGTTCGGGCTATTTCCACGCTTCGGTCCCTCGTGCGAGGACATCGGACCTCTGGCAGGATGAGAAAGCGCTAGGGCATTAGGAATTAGGAGGATCTGCAGTAGGGCTGAGCAGCGGGGGGAGAGTAGGGTGTATGTACAGGGGGGGCAGAGAGGAACAGACAGGATAGAGGTACAGGAGTTCCTATGAGGTGTTGGAGTGTTTATATATTGAATATTTTGAAGAGGAGTGCAGTAAAACATAAATATGAAGGAATTCTAATTCTGGACTGGACATTAACATTTGCATGGACTGTATAATTAACAAAAAAATTATCGGAGGTACCAGCGTTTCCCGAGAAGTAAAACCAAAATAGAAGAAATAAACCTAAATATCTTTCCCTATCCTTTCCCCTATACCACTGCAGAGGAGTTTCCATCATAGGCTGCTTGCGTGCGTGTCTCAGTGATGTCTGCAGGTGTCTGTGTCCCCTTGTGTTTGTTTTCTGGACCATGCTTCTTCCCATGGTTGCGTCGCGGACCTTGAGTGGTGTGCTCGGTAACTTTTGCCTATTGTTACTCCCATTGTTGTTTCTTCCATATGTTGTTCGTAGTGACTTGTGTTGGCAGTGTGTGTGTGTGTGTGTTTTTTGCGAATTATCTCAGTCTCTTTTCCTCTCTTTTGGTGTTAGAATCCTAATCGTCTAACAAATCTGTCTTCTATCTACCCGTCCGTCTGTCTGTCGTTCTATCTTGCTGTCTTTTTTGTGTTTCGATATCTAATTTTGTGGGTTCCCCCCCCTCGTCTGGTTTTTTCATCTTGTGGGGTGCTCTGTTTTGGGTTTTGGTGTTTTCTTCTTCTGTTCGTAATCGCCTGTTTGTTTTGGTATTTTGGTGTTCTGTTGCACACTGTGTAGGGCAAGTGGTTTTTTGTGGCAGTTGTGAAATGGTCGTTCGGGACTAAGCCTCAAACGAATGACATTTCAGGGGACTGAAAGGGATTGTTTTGTTATAAGTGTTTACGTAGGAAGTTTGTCAGGTTAGCGGAATCGTAGATGGGTACTGGGAAGGTGGGGAGGAGAAGGAGTGGTAGAGTCATCAGGGTGCAATGGTGGAGGACATCAGTACGAGAGTAAATATTATTGTGGTGGATGAAGAAGTGGTGGTTGTCGAGATGGGAACTAATAACCTCCTGGGTGCCTGCCAGGATGTCTTTAGATCCCGATTGAAAGATTTGTTGTGTAGGCTGGGTCTGCCAGGCTGAAGTCACGATTTGTGGTATTCTCAACAGGTTTGACAGTCGAGTGGCTGATAGGGAGATAGAGGGGTTTCAGTTTTCCATGTTGCCAGCGATAGTGGTCATTGCCTCCAGCTCCGTGTCATCCCCCACCCCCCCCCCCCCCCCCCCCCCCGAATCGAACTAAACTAAACTAAACCTATTAGCCAAGTTGTTTAAGGTTTTATTTATTAAACTTGCTTGTGTTGGGAAGGACATCCCTGACAGGAGGCTCATATCAGATACTGAAACGAATGTGAAGAAGACCACCAGTACCACAGAGGATATACATTAGATACACAAGAAGTTACGACGATTTTTCCCTGAAGTTCTATAAGCCCGGGGTTCTCGGTAGTCTCCGCCGTGCCTTACAGCAGGAATAGAACTGACCCGCAGGTCAGGGTATCCGTAGAAGTAGATACGGTTTCACTCTGTATGCCATACCATGTATGGATACGTTGGCCGGAGTTTTTCCGTCTGTTCAGTCTTGTGAGATGACGTAAACATGCAATAAACACATACACAACCTTAAACACTGCGAGGATATCGGCCCTCGGTTTACTGTTGATCCCATAGGAGAACAAATACTCCCTGGTCATGCGGCTAACTATCGTATTCCAGAAATATCAAAACAGTGCCTCTAACTCTCGGTGACGAACCAGAGGATCACGTTTCAAACAGACGTCAGACAGATCACCAGATATAGACAGACAGACGTACAAACAAGCAAATAGATAAAGTGGATGAATGGGGTCTGTATGGCTCGAATCGATGGACGGCCGGACGCGATGGACAGTTCAGATATATTACACAACAAGTATGTACCAAACTCACTTGGTCTGGCAATTACAAACACGGCAGCGATACATTTCGACAAGCGGCCATGCCAGAATAAAACCGATCGTAAGGAAGACTGTTATTACAAAGACTTTGTATTTGTTGAAGATTTGAGGTAGCGCCAGTCGTCAGGCGTGGTGTTGTGTTGTAGTACTACACAGATGTAAAGAAGTGAGCGGAGAGTACAAGCGTTTGCCTTAAAAACTTTGGAACATTGTTCCAACAAAGTATACTCGTCCAGAGATTGATCTCCTCAGAAATGAGGTATCGGACAGCAACCGTTAAGGTGGATACCGCGCTCCAGACACCTCGGGACTATTGGACTGATCTATAGCCAACAGGATATAGGACTATATTAAATTCATAATAGAATATTGAAAATAAAGCATCAAATTCCCATATAGCGCTTTACCACTGAAATGCTCAAAGCGCTTCACAGAAAAGTCCCCCAATGTCATTAGATTCAATACGATAGTTTATTCCAGCACGGAATAAGCGTTCTCAGAATCAGTCAACTGTGTCCAGTTGAACAGGGCGATTTCGTACTCACTAGCAGGTTTTGCACGTAGTTGCTATTGCATATAATTTCAGCTAAACAACGCTGGATGGCCACTAATAGAACCGAGTACAAAATAACCCCCATTTATTTCAGAGTGAGTTAGAAAATAAAAAAGAAAAAATAATAAGAAATAAATTAAAAAAAACCTGTAATCAATTGATTGATTATTTCGAAAACTGGTCTCCAACTGAATATGATAGGTGCGAAACCTCCGCGGGTAGGATTAGCTGCCAATCGTAGAGCAAAGTATTTAGCAAAAGTCTGTGATAACATTTTGTTTACAGCAATAGAGAGTTAGAAATATTCAGGATTATGGCCAGTTGCGTTGGTTGTTATTGGGTATGGATGTGTGCTGTCACCAGTTACGGTCTACGCCATTGCTCGGTGACCCGCGCCTTCTTTACCGGCTTGTTCCGACCCTTCTCCTCCCCGTGGGTCGTGGCGGGTGTGCGTTTTACAAGTACGACTTGCCTTCGCGTACCCTACTTCTACTAGCCACCCCAAATCCCAACAGATCAAATCAAGCTTCCAGGTAGTACGAGTAATCAGGAAAGCTTGTGACGTAAAATATACTCACCGATCATCGGCGATGTAATCCGGCTGCTCAAACATCCCATCCCATCCATAAGCGGTGATGGAGTATACAAGTACTCGATGTTGCAGTTGAAGATGAAACTGCTATCCCCGGGCTCTGCAATGGCCCCCTCGTCGTCTGGACATCAAGAGCAGGTAGGCTTGGACTGAGGGAACCTTGCGGCAGCTAGGCCCTCATTTCTGTGGGTTGAATTCTCCTCTCGATGTCAGTGTCAGGGTCCCCGAAGCAAAGATACAGAAATATGGATTTGGCAAGTGAGCACATCAGTAGGATTCTTGGCCGGAGGGTTGTGAGTGTCTGTCCTTCCAAATTCCAGCTTCAGTTTTGTTACTTATGCTGTTGTTGTCTGTGAAATTCATGGAGATTACACAGACAAGTAGCAGGTCTGGCTTGGACCCTTCTCTGTACTATTGCTACCAAGGGTATTGGAGCTTGGGACTTGCTTAGCTTTTCACCATTGACACTGATGTCTACGTTGATGTCATTGGCTGTTATTGGTCATCAGCTTGGTGTTTTGTGCATTAATCTCATACCCTAGTCTGCTTGAGGTATTAACGAGGTGTTTCACAAGACTCAAGAGTTCACCCTATTTTTACTTGCCAAGGGCATTGGAGTTATCCATCGATGGTTACGTGCTCATGCTTTTCAAGCAGATCCAACACAATTTAAATGTTTCTGCATCTTTACTGTTATTAATATTAGACAAATAAAAAGTGGCGACATGTACACTTCAGGCTTTCTGTTTAGTTACAGTATCAAAATTGGGGGCTGCTTTTTTGCTAATACCTGGAATTTCTGAAAGAAGGCGGATATAAGGGCGTGGTTGTTCCAATCTCAATGTGGTGAGTGTTTTTATTCAACTGTCCATTTACAGGATGGAAGTGACAGGGGAGGTATCATTGTAGAAGTCAGTTCCGAGTAAGACTTATACACAGTAAACGCTGCACTTTGTTCCTCGAACAGAAGACAAGAATAAGTATTGAAAGCGGAGTGCAACTTTAATTATATTCTTCACGGCTTGTGGAACATTATGCAGTTATTATTAAGAATACATAAGAGTTTGTTCGTTAAGGGTTGCCAAAAAGGTACATGTGGGCACATTCACTTTAAATTTCAATGGATCCAAACCCAGTGACGTCAAAATTTAATGGGCCCATGCGAAGCGGCTTGGAATATATATTTCATTTCCACTGTCAAAAGCATTGGCATGACAAAGACATCGCAACTTTCTTACTGTTAATTCAACCAAAATTGTGAGCAATACAATGTAGCTGAAAAATTGTCACAATTAAGGAGTATTGACGTCTCTGTAGTAACTTCGCACTGACCTATTGTCTCACCTAAACAAAATTCAGAGAGAAACTCAGCGATCACTTTGGCACGTGTGTGTGCGTGTGCGTGAAGTGTGGTGTGTGTATTGTGTATGTATGCGTGTACGTATGTCTTGTAGGGGGGGTGTGTAAAAATGTGTAGGAATTCTTGATTTGGAATGCGTGCACTCATAGACACACTTGTCGCGTGCTAAATCTGTAGTGGCGCCGCCCCCGGTCCGGTGCGCTAGCCGCACTCGTAAGTCGAAGCAGTAGCCTGAAACATCGCTAACGCTGCGTTTCCATGCACGCGGGCGGCGGGTGGGCGGGCGGGCGGCGTGGCGTTGTTGGAAGACTCGTTTCCGCACGCGGGCGGGCGGGCGTTTTCTCGAGCCCGCACCTTCTTCTCACTTTTAGTGTGAATATGCGCTATATAAGAACCGATGTAGCCTACTATTATTAATATTATTATTATTATTATTATTATTATTGTTATTATTGTATTTTATCTATTATTGTTGTTGTTGTTGTTGTTGTTGTTGTTGTTGTTGTTGTTGTTGTTGTTGTTGTTGTTGTTGTTGTTTGTTGTCGTCGTCGTTGTTGTCGTTGTCGTTGTTGTTGTCGTTGTCGTCGTTGTCGTTTTTGTTATCGTTGTTGTCGTCGTCGTTGTTGTCGTTGTCGTTGTTGTCAAACACCGGACGCATACTATGTTTAAACCTAAACACCGGTGTTTATTTTCTGAAAACCATTGTTTCTGAGTGTCAAGATTACGCCCACCCTTAAACTTCACAATGACATGTTTTGGAGATTTAATTAGCAAATACTTGACATATCATCGATTTTAAACATGTAAATATGTGTTCAAATAGGTGTCTGGCCGTTGAATATAGACACATCTGTATAAAATCTCACCCTTGTTGATACAGTTATGAATCTGGTTTGGAACATTATTTGAACCTAAAATTGTCCTCTACTCTCCATTATCCGGCTTCAAGCAGGGAAATCCCCGGGAAGTGATTACAATCCCACGCGGACCGCGGGCGGGCGGAAAAAATTCGCTACTTGACCGATTCGAGAAAACGCCCGCCCGCCCGCCGCCGCCCGCCCGCCCGCCCGCCCGCCCGCCCGCGTGCACAGGAAACGGCTCCCTTGACAATAACGATGAGCGATTTTCTACGCCGCCCGCCCGCCCGCCCTCCCGCCCGCCCGCCCTCCCGCCCGCCCGCCCGCCCGCCCGCGTGCATGGGAACGCGGCTTCATATAGAGCTGGACGTCACGCTCGAATGCGCGCCTACTGAGCTGCAATTGCTGAGTGTGCGGATGTATGGTATGTATGTATGTATGTATGTATGTATGTATGTATGTATGTATGTATGTGAACATCGAAACTTAGCGGTATGCTTCCGCGAACATCTCTTATAAAGCGCTATGCCGTTACGCCCCGCTGACCACTGGGTGGCCTGTTACGACCCATCATGTAACAATTGACCAAAATGTAACAACTTGGGTCAATGTAACAACTAACAACTTCTTGACCAAAATGTAACAACTCCCAGAGTTGGGGTCCAAATGTAAAACAACTTTTTGGGGACGCAAATGGAACAATCTGAGCATTTTTCAAACCAAAACACGGCTAGAAGGCGTTACGTGACACGGGACGACGACGCCAATCGCCCTAGAGGAGACTGTGGGCGTCGGAATGACGTGCAATTTGGCGGGGATGCTGCTCGGAGTCGGGGCTACCTTCCGCCGCAGTCTCAGACCCAATCGCATGCCTGACGACATGGCGGCAATCCTCTGGGTTGGGGGCATTTGGCCCCCCCCCCTTCAAAAGTGACATAGTCCGACTCTAAACGTTATGCCGAGTATTAAGCTGAAACCCCGAACTCAATAGCATTTTTGCGTTCCTGAGTTAATGGGCGAGGGCGCCTATTAGGGCGTCGTGTGGGCGCATAGCAGCCCTTGATCCAAAAGTGCGCAAAACATCCTATCTGGGGTATTTTGTGGCGCTGATTTCCATGGTGGTACTTTCAAAAAAATGATGGACATGCCTATTTCTATTGCAATGGCGCTAGGCGTACTCTATTACCTATATAGGCGTGGCACTACGCCCCTAAAACTGGGTCAAATTGCCGATTACACCCTAATTAGTTCATATTCAGTCTAACTAGGCTTGTCGTGCCTTGTTATATATTGTTGATTTTTCAACGGAATTGAGAATACCCCATCCCCCCAGGAAAAACTTTTCAGCCTGAATAGCTCCCAGAGGAAAGGGGCTGACAATTTCTTTTTCGGGCTGTCAGATAGGGGCCACTCGAAATACTACTGTACCATGTTTTTGTTTTTGGGCGTAGAAGTCATTAGTGGCGCACATCCCCGACGCTGTCCTTTTTTTTCACTTTTAACGGTCGGGTTGGGAACCGTTTACAGCTCTGAGAGGGTACATTGCACTGAAAATGAATTGATTTCGTTGAATTGATCGTGCTGTGAAAATGCTCATTTTTTCAAAATGGTACCTTCTGTGGCGCTCAAAAATAAAAATGGCCGAACATTCGAACAAGGTCATTTCGGTCTGCAAAATGCACCAATCGATTTCTCGTGACCTATCATGTGCTATAAACTGCAACGTTTCATAAAGTTTGACATTAGCTTGTTTAAATGAGATGCAACCCTAGTTAACCCTAACCTAAAATGCGGTTTTGTAAAAAAAATGCATTGGGCGCCATTTTGTTTGGCCAATGCAAATTTGGGCAAACATTTTAATGAATTTAATGGTGATAATTAAACACTATAGGATGCACGGGGGCTGAGTAAATGGGGCGCAGAAGGTGAGGCAAACTTCTAACACCCATACCTTGAGATGGACAGGTATGGAGATGTGAGTTGCACCAATGGAATCAGTGCCAAATTTTGCGCCGAATACATGCGATTTTCAGCAAAAATCGGGCCTAGTTAAAAAATTACGCCGGATAGAGGGCGCCCTCCAAAACTTGCGGAAAATAGGCAAACATACAACTATTTTTTTTTTATGAAAGTGACGTATAATAGGTAAATTGGTACAGGGAATCGAAAAAGCGGATTTCCCCACCCACCCCTTATAACTCTAAGGTATAGGGCGCCATTTAAAAGAAAAACGTCCATAATTAACGAAAGTAACACGTCGGGTAGTACTTTCAGCCACCCTTAATTTAATGGTGATAATTGAAAAGCCATGGCATGCACGGGGCTGAATACATATGGCGCAAGAGGCGTGAAAACGCGACATATATATCCCCAACTAAATCATATAGCCAAATGTACTTTCCCTGCGCCCGATACTCTTTAAAAGGGTATCACTTAAGAGAATCTTTTTCTACAATCCGACAAAAATATAAGTTTTCCCAAAGGTCGAACACAGTGCGCAAATATTAAGATATGAATAGGAAGTGTATAATTTCCATGAGGTTCCCCACCCGGGGACCTGTAACGCCCATAACATAAGATAGAAAGGTGCTACGAAGGTGGAATGGGGATTAGACCAATGGATCGGCGTCAAGTCTAACGTCGAATACATGGTAGGCTTTCGCACGATTTTATTTTTGCATATTTCATGGGCTCAATATTACAAGGGAATTTTTTAAATAGAGACCACTCATAAATCAACCAAAATACCTGACCCGACGTAGTTTGGGGCGCTGACACAGTGGTTCATGGTATTTTTGATATTTTAGGCATATTTGAGTGGCCATAACTCGATAACGCAATATGCTATGAACTTGAGTACTTGAGTATGGCTCATTGACTGAGTCGTGCCGAGTCGCATGATATATGATCCCCTTGTAATTTGGTACCTGGTCCCTAGACACACACAAAAACGCCGTTTTGAGGCGTTCCGAGCCTCAATCGCCTGAAAATAGCATTTTGAGCAGTATTTATTGGACATATAAACATTGCGAATCGAGGCATGTCAAATCGAAAGGTTGCAAATTTCATCATGGGGACGGCATGTCCGGACTGTGTGGGTCCCAATTAGCCGGTACGCAACATTTTTCAGCTCCATCAACCGTTGTAGGCTGGAAATCAGGGCATTTGGATTCTCCCGTACTGATACCACATACCACCATTTTTGGGAATCCGCCATTTTTTACTTTTTTGAACCTCACAGAAATCACCTCAAAATATGTATCCGCGTAGAACTGGGCACGAGAAATCGATTGGTGCAACTTTCAGACCGATAATATCTTGTTTGAATGAGTAGTGGTTGAAAAACAACTGACGACAGGCATTTCTAATTTTTTGAGCGTCACAGAAGGCAGAATACTGAAACAATTTAGCATTTAGCATGTCCAGCACGATAAATTCAATGAAATCAATTTTCATTTCAGTGCAATATACCCTCTCAGAGCTATAACGGTTCCCAGCCCTCCCGTTAATAGTGACAAAATGGGACGTTCTACGCCCAAAATAAAAAAAAACATGGTTCAATAGTATTTCAGTATTTTCATCCCCTTTCCTCTGGGAGCTATTTAGGCTGAAAAGTCGTGTAGTACTATTCGAGTTCTATCTATGCTGTAAAATTTACGATGATCTATACGTAAAAACGCTTAATTATCAATTACATTAGTGGGCAACGAATAATTGGCGCGCATCGGTGGAAGAAGTTTGGTAAAGTGGTTCCTCAACCCGGTCGCGTAATGGACTATGTTTTTCAGGTTCCGTCGGGGTATTTTTAGTTTCCCCCCTGACCCCCTCTATAAATTTTTCAAATGGGCAGTACCGAGAAAACGGAAGACAATAATGTCGCAATAGACCAAGTAGTCCAATAGTTGAAATACAAAAGCTACATAAAAAATAAACAATATTCAAAACAATGCATGACAAGCCTAGTAGACTGATATGAACTATTAGGCTGTAATCGTCAAGTTGACCCAATTTTTTAGGGCCGTAGTGCAACGCCTATATAGGTGAAAGAGTACGCCTAGTGCCATTGCAATAGAACTAGGCACGTCATATTTTTGAAAGTACGACCATTGAAATCAGCGCCACAAAATACCCCAGATAGTATGTTTTGCGCACTTGTTGGATCAAGGGCTGCTTATGCGCCCACACGACGCCCTAATAACGCCCTCACCCATAACTCAGGAACGCAAAAATGCTATTGAGTTCGGGGTTCAGCATAATACTCGGCATAACGGTTGCGAAGATCGGACTATGTCATTTTTGAGGGGCGCCAAATTCCCCCACCACAGGATTGCGCCATTTCGCCATGCATGCGCTTTTGGGTCTGAGACTGCAACGAAGGATAGCCCCGACTCTGAGTAACATCCCCACTAATTTGCACGCCATTCCGACGCTCACAGCTCCTCTAGGGCGATTAGCGTAACGCCCCCATAGCCGTTTTAGTTTTTGAAAACAATTCCTCAGATTGTTACATTTTGGTCAAAAAATTGTTACATTTTGGACCAACTTCGAGAGTTGTTACATTTGGGCAGAAAGTTGTTACATTTTTTGACCCACCTTCCAAATTGTTACATTTTGGTCAAAAAATTGTTACATTTTGGTCAAAAAATTTGTTACATTTTGGTCAATTGTTGCATAATGGGTCGCAACAAGCCGGAGTCGGTGATTAGATTTAGCGTCCAACTAGACTCTCCTGATTAATCGGACTACCTGGAAGCTCGAATCGATCCTACCTGCTCAGAGGAAAACCAACACATCAGCTCGGATGAGTGTTTGGCGTGCATACTGGGAAATAGGAAGTACCGAGGCAAGTCGTGTTGTAACGTACACCGCCACGACCCACGGGGAGGAGGAGAAGCTCGGGGACGGACCCGTAAACAGAAAGCAGGGTTGACCGAGCCATTGGTGTGTGGGGGGGTTTATTACGACAGTCAACTGATGACAGCAAATACAACGATACCAATAACAACTAACACACTGGAATATTCCTAAACATTCCTGACTCTCGTGTTGCCTAACCAAAAACAAGCACAATCGCAAACGTCTTGGTAGCTGCGGGCAATATGCCGTAGGTGAAGAATTGGTCGAACTGATTAGGATTTGTTATCCATAGCATGCACTCCCATACCTTACCACTGAACATTGAAAAACATTGAAACAACCAGCTTTATAGACTAAAACCCAGAATGTAGAAACATCTTGCTTTCTGCGTTATTCGTTTTCATTGCAACAGAAACTGGGGCGTGATGTTGGACAGACAAATCACCTTCCCTTAGCTCCAAAGGAACGCGGACAATGGACACACATTTCTAGGTCACCAATGACCTAGAAACTGAGCGAGATGTGTTGACAATGACCTCGACTGGTCTAGACTGTAGTTTCAAATAATTGAGGTACTTGTTAGATTCAATTAACATCTAATCACAGTATGCAAACAAACAATGTAACTCCTCTATCCAGTGACATGCTCCATCCTCCCACCAAGTATCAACCTGATCGCATGTAGGTTTGGAAGTTATAAGTTATTAAGTGAATGTGACGACGATACAGATCGGACGTATTACGGAACGAACTAACGACCCGAACGAGCGAACTAACGAACTAACAAACTAACGAACGGACGGAAAGACACTGATGACTTGTAGAGCGGCTTACCCGCTGCTAATAATATAACAGAATTCGCTTAATACGAATTGGCAGTTCGAACCTATGCGGGAAGTTTTGCACCAATAGCATTCACTCGGTGACAGGTTTCGAATATAACCTAGTTGCCTTCAAAATAATCACAGGCTTTTATCTCACTCACTCTGATTTCAAAATAAATAGGTTATTTTGTACTCGGTTCCATTATTATTCCGCAATTTTTCAGCTGAAAATGGATAGGCCAAGGTGAAAAATGGTGAAATAACAACAACGTGCGAGGTAACTTGCTGGGGAGAACGATACTGCCCAGTTCAACATGAACGTCGGCAATGGACACAGTTGACTAATTCCGAGTGCTCAATCATTGCTGGAATAGAATATCAACATTGAATGTATGACATAGGGACGTAGTCTTTTATCCTGTTGGCGTAGATCGTCTATAATCCTTGCGGTGTCTGGAGCGGTATTTACCTAAACGGTTTGCTGTCGATAACCTCCATTTCCGAGGAGATAATCTCTGGACGAACTATACTTTGTGGAACCGGGTATCCAAGTTTCCAAGGCGAAGCCTCTTACCGTTAGACTCTCCGAAGACTTCTTCAGATCTGCTGTACATAAAGTACGCTGACGACATGGCCGCTATATCTTCAATAAAGAACACAGTCATTGTAATGACAGTCTTTTCTACGATCGGATTTGTAATCTGGCATGGCCGCTTGTCGAAGATGTATCGCTGTCGCGTTTGTAATTGCCAGGACCTAGGTGAGTTTGGTACATACCTGTTGTGTATCTATCTGACTGTCCATCCGTCCGGCCGTCCATTGATTCGACCCATTACCCATACGCCCCATTCATCTCTACTTTTAGCTATTTGTTCGACTTTAAGTCTGTCTGTCTACACCAACTTTGGTGGCTTTCCATTCTACACGACTTCGCACGTTGGAACACAACTACTAATTCTGCCACAATTGCTCTGCAAGAAACGGCTGTGCTGGTTCTACTAATTTGAATAAAAATCGTTAGGATGACAAAATGTTTAAATGTTCGAAAACAGCGTGGCGAACACTCAAACAGGACAAGGCTTTTTGTAGATATGATAGCCATCTTCACGATCATGACTTTTCTACGATTTAACAGACCACGCATGGATTGTAAAGAAGATTCCGAAAAGCCTAATATCGTTAAAATGGCGGCGCCCATGCACAGGTATTCGTTAGAAGTTAAGGAATATTTGTTCGTTAGTTCTGACGAATCACCCGGACTGGTATAGGAACCCTATTGGTTGGTTGGTTGGGGGAAAATGGGAAATTTGCCGGGCGTTATGTTGCCTATAATAAGCTGGTAAAACTCTCATTTGTCCTTGTGTCTGGCTATAGTGTCATGAAAGTGTCACAGAATCATCAGCCATTTGGCTTTCTTGTTAATGTATCGAGACAGGCTTTTCTACCCTCACTACGCGTCAACCATTTGAAGTGGCCCTTTCCTCAATTAATGAATCTCATGTGACATTCCCAGACAGTTGTTGACTACTAAGCGCGAACTACTGTAACAAAATCCTCAAAGTTGGAATTAACCCATCGAGAAAAGAATCAACCTATCGAAAATAGAATCAAACCTTCAGAGGAAGAACCAACCCATTGGAAAGCGGAATCAGCCTATCCAAACAAAGAATCAGTATGTCATATGATACTCCATGACCTTCACCTTAACAGGGTGTTGATTTTATTGCCGTTGCTCCTTTAAGTTGATACACCCCCGCGCGGGTCTGATGCGCGCAGTGTAACAAAAATCATTAAGAGTGGAATCAGACCATCAGGATTTTTAATCAAAACGTCGAAAACTGAAACAGGGTGTCCAAAAACCAGAATCATGGTGTCGAAAAAAGATACAGGGTGTCGGAACCAGAAATAAGCCGACGAAAAAAAAACCGGCGTGGAGCGACGTTTAACAAATTAATAAAATTGAAGACGATATGTTTTACATGCGTGCAACATCGGTCGATACCTCCGATACAAATATTTCGAACGCCAATATTTTCGGTGTCATTGTTTGCCTCAAATCATTTGCTGCGGTTATTCAACCCATGCCTAGCCAGTGCGTGTGTATTCGGCGCGACTTTCGGATCACGGTTTTACGTTACAAGCCCGATGAAGACTATTTGAATCGAATTGTTACACATTATGTAGGCTACGCAGGAAACTGCAAAGAGAATATTGCCAAATAGTTATCCAAAATGTGAAAGAATATAATCGTCACCTGAAAATACTGGCGATACTGCCATATAGGAATACATATGACCGATTTTCATTAATACAAATACTCAGCACGGCTGTTCGATATATTGTATGCGTTGCTTTAAACTTCGCTGTTCGACCTAACAAGCTCTCAACAATCAGCACTCTACTTTTTGGAACTTTTGAACACCCTGATCTTAATTCATAACACCATGTTTCCAAAAGCGATATTATGTTACATTCCGCATACCACAGTCTCGCGGGAGTGTCCGGAATCGGAATTAGGGTGTCCAAAATAGAATCAACCCAACGAAAAAATCGAACCACTTGATTCTATTTTGGGTGGGTCGATTTTTTTTTCGATGGGTTGATTCTTTTTCCGTGGGGCTGATTCTATCTTCAATGGGTTGATTCTGTTTTTGACATCCTGATTCCACCTTTGATGATTTGTTACGTTTCGCCCTCCGTAGCTGACTCCGTGGTGCGGATCCATGCAACATAACCGGCCCCCGTAGAGCAAGCACGTGATCACTGGCAAACTTAGGACATGAAATTATTTAAAAATCTCCTGACTGACAGTGATGGCCACAAAAAATTGAACTACCAGGTCTAAATCTTTCTTACAGATCGTTTACCGATGAATTCGCAGATGAGGAACATGGGGGCTCACCAATCTGGTATGGAGCCATATCGCACATCCTTTGGTCGAGCTCGATAGCGAAGGTATTCCACACACACAACGTCCGGTAAAATTGTGTTGAACCCGCGGAAGCAATGGGTGGTCGGTCAATAGGGCGGTAGAGAATGTTCCCCAGTTTCCCTCGGTATGTTTGTTCAACCATGTCTGACTGGTAATTAAACTGGTTACCTGCCATGAAGACCATATATTCCCCTTGGCCACCCTCTTCAATTTCTTTTATCGACCGCCGAGAGGGAGGAGGTGCGGGGGGGGGGGGGGGTAAACTAGCGGCGACCATGCTTCTTTCACTACATTCTCTAGTATCTGGGGCAATGAATTCAAGCCTCCCTCCGGTCCCGTAACATAGTGTGTCAGTCACCGAGGAACAACGGACGACATATTATCGTGGCGGGACGGTACAAATGCCATGACTTATTGAAATCACTCACTGTGTTCGATTGGTTGAGTCAGCTTAACTAAACCCTGTGATGTATCAGTGATGTATAGTTTGCAGACCTATAAGGAATAGCCTGAATTAATCTACCAATCGGCACTCAACCACGGCTATACTCGTAATACTATAATCGTCACATACACAGCAGGCATATTGTTAGTTTATTCGAATGCATTATAGCGTTAACCATTTCTCCCTGAATATTCAGTATCCGTCATATTGCAATGTCTGTTGTTTTGCCTAACTATCTTCTCACTGTCATTTACAGAATCTGACCATTGTATTCTTGGCCGTTCGAAGACGGGCAGTCGCTCCCTTTCCAATACATTCCAAGTTTTCTACCATCAGTCTTCGCACTACAACTACTCGTTAGTACCGGTAAGAAACTAGACATCGCCTGGCGGGTAATATCGCACGTTTAACATTGGGAGTGTGATGATGGTTTAGTCTCGATTTGTATTCGAAAAAGAACGACATTCATGACACATGGAAGGGGGGGGGGGAGGTTTATTCTAAATGAACTGCCATTTTCTTAAATGCACAAATGCAAAAAAAAAAAAAAAAATCGCAAAATTTCGCAAATTTGATTGACATCTTGTGACTAAATTAGGTCCACACCCAACGAGTTCCGTGTAAATCCGACAAAGTGATAACAATGGTTAATATCTCACAAATTTGACCTCCGTGACCTTGAAATAATTGCCCTGTGGTTTTCCGGAATCATGTGAAGTCCACACCCACCAAGTTCCATGTTAATCGGACAAACCTATTTTTTTCTCGCAAATTTGAGCTGCCGGTGACGCTTGACAATCGTTGTCATGTTTTTCGGAAACACTCAGAGTCTACCACCAATCAGGTTTCGTCTAAATTCCCCATGAAAAAAAACTGCACTCGAAATTTCACCTCGATCTGACCAAGCACTTCAGACTCATGTACACAAGGTTTTCCAACTTGACCACTGCACTTTCATGCATGAACGGTCTACACGTAATTGGTTTCAATAACTTTTCCCTTGATCAAACCACGTGGGATCATGTTCCTTGTGTTAACAACCAGAATGGCCAAATATGATTTTTCTCTCTTATTACTCTCCTAATTTCTTACCAAACAATGACCTCCCATCTACATCAAAACAACGGGGTACTCGCACTCCTAATAAAGCGTTACACACCAAATTCCAGCTTTGGTGACCAAGCCATCCTGACTTATCCGTTTTTGTTCACAAGGTTTCACCTCGGTACGCTGCAGATGATTGTTTTTTTTACTCTCACCCCCCCCCAAAAAAAAAAAAAAACAATAGGGTTCCTGTTCTTTATCATGGGGAACTGACATACCAAGTATGAGTTTGATCCATCCAGATGGGGGGGGGTATATCGTGTTCAAACTGCGGGCAAGCTCCACAGATTGGATATGAATGGGCCGTAAAGTCCTGATGGCACTGCAAGGTTTCCTCCATACCTGTCATTACATATATGGTGCGGTCGCCACATGGTGATACACAGAAGCATGCTTCTTCGGCGGGCAAGAATTGAGCAAAAATCTTGAGATCATCATTGAGATAATGAAAATTTCGGAAGATGATAATTGATATGGAAGAGCCTCAAATAGTCGAAGTGTCATTTCCTGCTATCTAGGGTCACCCCAGGGGTCAAATTTTCTGATTCTCTCCGCGCCAACCATATTGGCGCCGTTCGGACTAGACAGTCCGGTCGCAGCCCTCCACAAAATTATTACGCCCCACTACAACAACGCTACCGCACTTTGGCGTTCTAACTATTTTCAGCCCCATCCGGTTATTTTATAATTTGGCGCCCACCTTGTAAATGAATGCCCCCCGCCCCTCCCGCCCTTCATTCTCGGTCTTGTCCGCCTGACCCCAGGACTAAGAATTTTTTTTTTTTTTTTTTTTTTTTTTTTTTCTGTATATGCACGTTTTGCAGCTGCTTGAGTCTTTCTGGTATTCTATGAGCTCACGAAGTACATCCATTTTCAAATGGTGAGTGGTGAGGACGCCCCCCAACCCGTCTAAGCCACTCTGGTAAACTTTTCCAACATCCATTGTAGAATACTGCGGTATGATTGTCAGCTCCTTCAGTTAACACTCGGTGGTTCACAAGGCCTTCCATATTCCAAGAACCCAACCACGTTGTGATCGGATTATGATGCCAACTCACATCCCACTGGGACTCGTGCACAATTTTAACCGACGCAGCTCTTTAAAATCCATATTCACTGCATACTCCCACAGAATAGACCTAGAACAGGTTCATTCAGTACCTCCAAACATAGTAGCCTTTTCTACCAGGAACCGGGAACAGGGTCTGTTGAACGACTCCCCCAGACTGACCCTTGTTTTTCTTCAGCGGGAGTCAGTCAAAACTGCGTCGTCACTGAGTTATTCCCATTACCCGCAACTTGGAGGGGGGGGGGGACGAAAATCGTCACCGGAGGTCAATTTGTTATTTTTGCGTTTTTTTTTTTTTTTAGCTTCGATGGATTTTGAAAGAAATTGGAGATGGTGGACTACAGTTGGTCCTGAACAACAAGTGGGTCATTTCAAAGTCACTAGAGGTCAAATGGACCAGACATGATTAGTGAGTGCATTTCAACAACCGAGATATTAACTAATTCTTGCCGTATTGTAATACCGATTTGCACCAGCAATCGGCGTCCTCTCGTCATCCTCACCTGTGACCAACAGAAACCGAATATCCACTCAGGTGTCAACGCCGGTCGTCGTTTTGAGTCCAAACCTATTCTTTTTTATTCAATATCACCATGAAGGTAGGCTATGGGACGTCCAAATGCAGCTCGCACAAGATGCTTTGAGAATGCATGGTGAAAAATTGGCGATTAATCCAATCGGAATTGGAATTGAACTTCTCTAAGATTTATTTATTCATTTGCTTCCATATACATTCAACGTGGTGCTCTATAACCTCTGCTGTGACTTTCCAGTGCTCTGTCCTAGCTTATCCAGTATTTAATATTTTAATATCTTAATCTTAACATTCTCTTTTATACTTCTTATCAGAATTTCTGTCATTCTCCTATTTATAAACTGAGATTTAAGAAGAGAGTAAACAAAAATTGGAATGAAATGGAAATGATAGCAACAGGGACGCACAAGCAAGCGAATGTTTTCTCTGCATTCGAGTAGTTCTCATTGGCCCGCACATACTCTACATTTTGTATTTCGTACGTTGTAAAAAACTGTTGCGATATCAGGCGTGCAAGTGTGGATGACATTGATCGGAGTACGATACACCTCCCGACTGAGTATGAGTACCCGTATGAGTACGCGCCGAAACCCATGAGCAGGGGCGTCGAGCAAAAATAAATTCTGGGGGGGCCCAGCAGGTGATGAATATTTAAGCCGAGCGCATCACAGTTGGCGCGCAACATACATACAATGTTCGTCAGATACTAGCAGGAAAGACACTTCCCACTTTCGTGCCTTATTGAGACAGCCCTACCCCTAAAATTTACAAGACTTCCAACTTTTTATTCCGGGAAATAAATTTTCGAAAATATTCAGTTGATAGGCTTCTGGCTACAATTCACTTATTTTACATCTCAAATATTCAGTTGCTAGCTCGGCTACATTCACTTCTTTCACACCTCTTTTGTATATGCATCACAGAGGATTTACCAGGGGGTCCCAATGATGGCTTTTCAGTGGGTCAGAAAAGTATGTGAAATAAAATTAGGGGCACTGACTTCATGTCGTGATCTCAGTTGTTTCCGTTACCAAATGGGGAGCTTCAAAATAAACTTGAATTTAAAATGGAGAAAAAGAATTTCACTTTAGCCAACAGTATGTTGATACGAATATTATGAGCAGGCGGCATCAATGGTTGCCGCGCAGAGAAGCTAAATCTTCGAAATTAGGTCTTCACAAATTGGCAAATGGTGATCTCCAGATGGCTTTTCCATGTGATAATTCAAAAGTAAAATTGAAGCTTTAGTATGAATTCCACCTTAGCCACTGCTCTTGCGGTTTCAAGGCTATCTAGGCGGAGCGGCACTGTTGGTTGCCGCGCAGCGTAGGATTTTTTTTTTAATCATTATTAAATGCCAAATCGTAATTTCCAGATGGCCATTTTCAATAAATGAATTGAAATTAGCATGAATTTCACCTTAACCTCTCTATGTTCATGCAAATGCTGGCCTATGATTGGGAATCGGCATAATTGTTTCCGCGAAGCGTAGCAAATATATTAAAGTAAGGTCTTTACAGATGCCGAATGAGTGCCAGATAGCCGTTTTTTCAAACATCTGAAACATAAATAATAAAGGGGACAAATGCACCATGATTTGTCAAGCGGCTTAGCACAAAATTGTCAGAGAGAAGGGATATTTGTGGTATGTGGTTTGTTAGTTCTAGATGATATTAATATCGAACAAAAACATTCCTATAGCCCGGAAAGTATATAGTGGTTTCAATATTAATGGACTGAAAGTGATTTTGATATTTTATTGATAGTCACATTTTGATACATGCGTCGACGTTTCCAGGCGTTTATGAACGTTCGTTAATATTCCTATCTTTTCTTGTCTGAAAAACCTTAACATATTCTTTCCTAACTTGGTATTTATGGTGTGGCGGATTGCATCATCTGGCGGGCCGATTTTGGCCCGCGGACCGCCATTTGGGAACCTCCGATGACTAGCTCGCATTTTCTCGGCCGGTAAGAAGTCTTGAGCTGTAATGACCTCAGGTTGGTCAGTTGGTGGCGTTATGTACATTTGATATCAAATATCGAGAATACCTTTTAATTTAAATTATGACAAAATGTTATGTTATGACACCTCTGACAAAATTGGGAGGACCCGGGCTCCCCGGGGCCCAATGGGCACGACGTCACTGCCCATGAGTATGAGTACGACTACGAATACACATATTCATAATATCTGAGTACGAGGAAAAAGTCCAGGAATTCTAGTACTAATCCCAGAGTATGAGTACGAGTACAGAGCCCATGAGTACGAGTACGAGTACAAGAATAGGTACTCGAGTAGGGATTCCAGAAAATTGTGAAAAATGATATTTTGGACAATTGTTAACACGATAACTTGACCCCACTGGGATGGATGAAGCTCATGCTTGGTATGTGGGCTCCCCATAATCATTACATGGTCCCTTTAGTTTTGGGGTCATGTCGAATGTCATCTAAGGTCAAGACAGGTCAAAGTCTGGAAATCTGTTAACACGATAAGTCCGGAATGCCTGGTCCGTTAAAGTTGAAATTCGGTATGAAGCTTTCTCATGATGAGTACGGGACGCCTTTGATTTTGGTATAGACTGGGGTCAGTTCTGGGGGAAACGGGAAATTTGCGAAAAAATTATATTTTGGCCCATTTTAGCTGTAAACATGATAAATCGACACCACCTGGATGGATGTGGCTCATACTTGGTATGTGGGTTCCCATAATCAGTACATGGTCTTCATTGTTTTGAGATCATGGTCAAAGCGGTACAAATAAGGTCAAGAGAGGTCAAAGCTTGAAAGTCCCGTTAACACAGTAAGTACATAATGTCTGGTTTGATCATATTGAAAATCAGTCTGCTGATATTTTGGCGAGTACGGACCGGGCAAGTTTGGGGAAAATGGGGATATTGTGAAAAATTGATATTTTGGCTAATTTAAGCAGCTGGATGGATGAAGTTCATCTGTACGTGTGTAAATCTTGTGAGCACACTGTTGAAAAAGTTGGGCAAATATCGGAAGGTTAGGCAAGTATTCAGCAACCTCAAAAGTGGTATAAAAAACCAAATTGATCATTCAACAGGCAAATTCATGTTAGGCGTATGGCTCATCATCGGAATGAATTGATAATAATTGGTCACTTTTTGCCCAACTTTTTACGTTGCTGAATACTTACACAACGTGTTAACAGTGCATGTGTAGTTGACAAGGCTTAGCTTGATCAGGTCAGGATCATCAATTAAGGAATCACTAAGCCTCTTGGCTTTTTTCTGGGTTATCCCCGAGGGAGGCCCCATACCCCTGTTGGATGCTTCGGCCCTCGTGGCTGGGGATTCTGGATAGTCTGATCTTGAACAAAAACTACACGTAAGGCCTTCACTTCTGCCTAGTGATCCCCCGGCACTGGTCGAGAAGAAAAGACAAGTTTTGCCGGTGTCTATCTACGGTATAGATTATCAGGGTTCCTAGATCCTGATCCCAAAAGAAACCAAAACAAAGAGAAAAATCCGACAATACTTTTGAATTTTCCTTTTCTTCTTACTCCAAATAATATGCCGTTCGTAAATCAGGCTGCGCGTGAAAAAGTCGCATGCAGTGTGGACACAACGTAACGCGGGATTACAGATCGCGCATTTGGGTACGTAAACTCCGTTTAGTCGGTTGATAGTCAATATGTGGAAAGACGCACCTCTGCTGGGAATGTCCGACTGAAGTAGTAGGCCTACATAAGATCTATACAGGATATAGGTCCCTGTTCGGGTATTCGTAAATTTCAGGGGCCTCACATTAATACGCTATACCCAAATTTTCCTGAAAATCATGCCCCCTCCCCTCACTCATCAAGACAAATTAACACCACTGATTTAATGTGATTTCCCTAAATGAGGTCCACGAAAGTAATTCCTGTGGGGATATACAGTACACGACGGCGGTTACCCGCCTACACATCACTAGTTTATGCTGACGTGAGAAACGCTGCCCCGACACAAACATGGGTTGAGTTAACCCAGTTTGCGTGAATGATACCGGTGACTGTATAGCAGATTATTCCAAACAAGCACAACTGAAAAACGAAACCGCGAGACCTAGTTAGCTTTATCGGCAGACCAGATTATAATAACCAGGGTTGGAACCACTCCTACACACGGTAAACATTTCTTTTCGACTTTGACAACGGCACTAGCGTTGACCTCCTTTGTGTTTTTTCTTCATGCATTTTTGTTGAAAGCCTGCTGTTCGCTTTTTTTCTACACTCTCCTAATTGTTTGCGCCAAGTCCCCCCTCGACCGCGAAACTGATGGGACCCATCCGACAAAACCCTATTCAAAAGAGAACTATGCCTAAAGAATTGGTTCGGAAAGTTACTGAGCCTGTCATAGTTAAAGAGGAAGCACATGGGCTGACTGGCATGTCAGTATAGTGGCATCATCAAAGCAGCACTCCCCTTACATACGTACAAGGTGGCGCAAGTTGGCGGGGCGGGGGGGGGGGGGCGGGGGGCGGGGGGCGGGGGGCGGGGGTGGAGTAAAAAAACCTGCTTGTGAAACTATGGGCACTATTCGAGGAGAGAAGGCGACATTCAACATCTGTCTATTCACGATCCTGAGTATGGACTAGAACTGGCAGGTTGCGCTACCATCACTTGTCGTCATGAGTATAGCCGTGAAAGAAGAAAAATACAGAGCGCGAAACTACCGTACCTCGTCGAGGGTATTGAAGTGAACACCCCCCCCCCCCCCAACCCTCCGGGCAAATCATATTTGAAAAAAAGTATTCCTTATATGGGTGAGCCGACTTACTGTCACTTTGAAAGATATGCAAGAGAGCGCACAATTTGACAGTACCATTATTAGGGCATGAACTGAAAATAAAAAGATTCAACAATGCGTACTGATTCCTTGCCATTTCATTGATTGATAACCAACTTTGTAACAGGAGACTCTCATGTTCATCTAAAATCTGAATATTCTAAGTAGGCAAGTAGCAGAATAGTCAACTTACCATACCCAACACGTTCAGATTGAAAGGCTTGTCCATGTTGGTTCCTGTGACACGTCATCTACTGTGGTCTCCTCATGCGAATAATGCCTTGTGCCTATAATCCCTACCTCACTGAAATGGTAGGGGTTTCTATCTGCTAATGCTGATAATGAACAATCACAATACACTGTCGAATATTGTAGTCAATTTCAGAAGTTTGGTTTACTCCAGGATTGGAAGCACAAAGTGTTGCCGTGCTAAATGTATGAAGAAAATGTGTATCAAGACAGAAAGGTTTGTTCACATATTTGATGTAACCAAGGATTCAAGTGGAATGGATTCCAGTAGGCTTCTGCACTACTTATTAGGAACACTTGGCATACTTTGTCAGTAAAGTACTATTCATGTAGCTGCTCAGCACTCATAGCTGTAATGGATGGTTTCAGACCCCCAAGGTAAGATTTTATATGTGTGTGTATAAAGAGAAAATCCAACCAGAGAGGAGGAAAATTGGACACGTTCAATGAAACGGAAATGACAGTGGCTAAAATGTGACTTGAGTCACATGATTGGTTTCCAAAATTTCAGAGCCAGCATTAATGCCGGCATACTACCATGAATGTATCGATCAGTGAATTTATAGCAATAATTCGAGCAGTGATTCGAATCAGACTTGTTGATCTACCAGTAGTGGGTGTAGCATATGGGAATCCTCTTGTCACGTGTGCATGAAAAACTAACCATGTTCATGCAGGATACACACCCGAAACAAGGTATGCCAGCTTTTACAACACAAGATAATGAGATTATACAATCTCCTTAGAAAGGTGATTCAACCTTTCTCGAATTGTTTAAAGCCTTTCAGTGGTTGTTTCCTTGCTTTGCCAATATTGTGGAGGTATTAACATTTTATAGCCATGCCCATATCAATCTTTCACTCAGAACCTCTCAGCTGACAGGCAAAGTTCAAAAACCTTTCAGCGCCTCTAAAGAATGCAAGTTCATATTTGGTATGTGGATTACATATATGGTGAGGAAGGATCTATTATTTTTCGGTGTCAGTCAAGGTCATTGACGGACACCATAGGGTAATCTGTAACCTTGTCAACGGAACATTTCAGAGCAATGTCGCAATTGAAAGTTGTGTTCGTCTAGGTGAACTACATGTGCTCTTACCTCATTTGACCTGAAAACCTTGTGACCTTCGGGGTCAATGTTTTGGTGACGACCAGACTTTCCGTATTGCAACAAACAAATGAGCCAATTGCACTGACGTACTGAAACACTTCTATCACACGCTATTTCCAGCCATGTCTTCTGTGAAAGGGTGAACCAGCCTCTAAATCACTGATAAAATTCAAATCTTTATATATCTTCGCAACGAAACATCTAAGGGGGTTGGCAAAATGGCGAATTTTGTTTGTCTGTGCGAACTACATCCGGTGACCTACTTTGACTCCTTTGACCTTTTGACCTCATCTGACCTAATGACCTTGTGACCTTTTTGGTCATTCTCCGTAACGACCGGACTCGTCGTGTTGCACAATCAAGTTCAATTGGACGACGTACCGAAACACTTCTATCACACGCTATCTTGTTATGTTCCCTTATAACGGTAAAGACATCTTCTCTGAGGGTGGCCTCTCGTGGCGAGATACCGCTGTGCGTTTTTGTTCAGATCTTAGCTGTTTATGCGTTATATACATACGTGAACAAGCTCACTAAGGTCGAGGTTGTAATGAAATCTTTCCTGCCTTTGACTGCTGCGCAAGCATGCGTGCCATCAACTGGTCTTTCATTGTTCGCTTCGGAGTTTGGAGTATTATTCAATAAGTTGTTGCCCAGTACTTATGCCTTTCAAAAGGCCTTCAACCTCGTTTGTATCGGAAGCGAGCACGGTTGAGTGTGCTGTACCGGGATCTGTCGTGGGTCAACTGTAATTCTTAGTTTATGGGACTGTGTTCGATATGTATGCTGATGATTCCACACTATGGGTTGTAAGAAAAGTGAAAACTATAAGACAAGTTGTAACACTAATAAAATGGTAATGAACCTGGTGAAACTAAAACCATGCTCTCAAGATTGCAGCACAGATAATCAGTTTCTGTGGGCATTGTGCATTTCGACTAGTATAATGTTCTTCGACAAGCATTGTGTTCAGTAATATAATTTCAACAGTTCATCCATATTTTTAGTACAACATAGTAATAAGACGGAGACCGCTTTGACGACTGTGGAGGCATGTTATCCACTTAGAAAGCCTTTTCTAGCCTGTACAAAATGTGCCTTGTTCATTGTTTGCTTCGAAGTTTGTCTACTTCAACAAATGGTTTGTTCTTTTAATTTTCATTCCATGGAAGGATGCCCAAATACATCCCCAATGCGAGCAAGCTTAGTATATGCATGTACAATGAACAGCGTTTCATGTATTTTCAAAAATTCATGTACGACAAAATGATTTTTCTACCAAAACGAACGAACTACATTTCCATACACAGAATGTCTTTTTTCTTATTTTTATGCCAAGCAAAGTTCATTGCAAGCGTGATGGCCTTTTAAACCGTAATGTTGTGGATTCATACGTGGAATCGCAAAAAACGCCTAAGCTAAGAACAGAGCAGTTTATCTCCAATTATACTCATATAGTTACGGACACTAATTGATAAATCGGAACAGTATTTAGTACGATATGGAAAATCTTCCATGCTGGAAATACCAAATGTTAACTTACATTGACCTTGTTTACTCGAACAAAATATTATGAGAAATCGACTAGAGCTGTCATTGTTGTTACGACAAGAATTTGGTTTCCTAATGCGTGTTGGCAAATCATCGTTAAAACTGGAGAAATTGTGACCCAAATTTGTTCTTTCAGTCCATACAGACATGAATTGGATATGATATAGTGTGAACATTGGAATGTCCAACAAATATGGAAACTGATCAAGTCAAATCATAAAGCCTAATTACATGCACTGATTTTTCCTATATCATTGTTAAAATTGTAATTGTTTTCATGGTTGTAATATGCACACAAAAAATGAACAGTCCCATAAGAGGCAGATGAACTACCCCCAATAGGTCCGTGGTATAGGAGATGTCTAGTTGTCATTTGTATATAACAGAAATGACAAGTCCTATAAGGGGCAAATGAACTACCCCTAATAGATCCGTGATAGGAGATCTTGGCTGTCGATTTTAAAATTGACAAGTCCTACAAGGGGCGAATGAACTACTCCTAATAGATCCGTGAAGGAGATGTCTGGTGCGGATTATAAATTTGAAAGTAATGTAAGGGGCAGATGAACTACCCCACAATATCCGGTCATAGGGATGTCTGGCTGCGATTATAAATTGACAAGTCCTATAAGGGGCAATGGACTACCCCTAATAGATCCGTGATAGGAATTGTTGGATGGTCGATTATAAAAATTGGAAAGTCACATAAGGGGCAATTGGACTATCCCTAATAGATCCGTGTGGGAAATGTTGGCCGTCGATTATAAAATTAACAAGTTCTATAAGGGGCAAATTGACTACCCCTAATGAGATCCGTGATAGGAGTGTTTGGATGTCGATTATAAAATTGACAAGTTCACATAAGGGGCGAACGAACTACCCCTATACTAATAGATCCGGATAGGAGAAGTCTGGCTGTCGATTATAATTGGACAAGTCATGGAAGGGGAAGATGAACTACCCCTAATAGATCAGTGATAGGAGATGATTGGCTGTCGCATTATAAATGACAGGTCCATTAGGCGGCAGATGAAATACCCCCTAAATAGATCCGTGTGGAAATGTTTGGCTGGCGATTATAAAAGATGAACCAGTCCTTAGGGGCAAATGGACTACCCCTAATAGATCCGTGATAGGAATTGTTGGCTCGTCATTATAAAATTGACAAGTCACTTAAGGGGCCAGAGGAACTACTCCCTAATAAATCCGTGTGGGAAATGTCTGGCGTCGAATATAAAATTAACAAGTCCATTATAGGGTCAAAGGCTACCCTAATAGATCCTTGTAGGAGATGTTTGTGGGCTCGTCATTTATAAAATTGACAAGTCACATAAGGTGCGAACGAACTACCCCTAATAGAGCCGTGATAGAGATGTCTGGCTGTCGATTAAAAATTTGACAGTCCTATAAAGGGCAAATGGACTATACACCCCAATATATACCGTGTAGGAGATTTTTTGGATTCGATTATAAAGAAGGGTCCTAATAATCCAGCAATGAACTACCCCCAGTAGGTTTTGCCGCGTGGCAGTGTGATTTTTTTCAGGTTATTAGATACCCGGCCTACTGGCTAGATTCGTGGCATGGATCATACAGAAAATTGTGACATCAGGTGGATGGTGACATTGTAGGGGGGGAATGTTACCGACCCTAAGTAGGTCCTAATGCGTTGAAATTATGTGAACGGACTTAGGTAGGGACAAACACCTATTGGCGGAAATTCTTCTTGTCAATTTCTTGTCAATGTGACAACATTACTGGGGGCAATTGGTGGGGGTTTCCCTTCAGTCTTCCCCGACTGGAGGCAACGCTGGTTCACAATTTTGCGATCCATACGATACTATACGATACGATCCGCTAAATTTAGCCGGAATGGAGTGTTCACACTTGTGCGATAAAAATGTCGTAATATAAATTTAATCGGACGTCTCGGCGCCTAACATAACGGAGAAAGTAGTGGGATTTTAGTTGAGAGAAGCACAATTTTCCCTTTTGTGCTTCAAAAAGCGGGGAATAGCCTTTTTCGGCAGAGTTTCCTGAGTACCAGAGAAGAATTGTAATTTCCAGGCCATTTGAAGCTTTTGTCTTTCTCCGTACTTGTAGGAGGCGGGGAGAAGCGCAAATTGACGATCACGAATCAGACAAGCCTGACCTCACCATCCCCGCCTACCCTTTCGCTTAAACCACAGTCTTCATTTTAGCATCTGTATCCATAATACGAGGCGAAAATGAGGTAGCCCAGAAAGCATTCAGTCTCAAATTCGTCAATTCCGCATTGAGCTAAAATGTGAGCTTGGAATTGGTCTGCTCAGATCATACATGTAAAATTAATGCCTACGGCTCCACCTTTGTACCTACTACTTTCCTTCCTCACGTCTACAAGACATAATTAACTTGGGACCTGAAATCGACGTTATACCAACCCCCCCCCCCCCTATGCTATTTCCATTTCCGTTTGTCCTCCCGTATCTTTCCTGCCATCTTTCTTCACCTGGGGTAAGGGTGAGTTTCCGTCAATAACGTCATACGGATCGAGATCCGCGAGAAACCCTCTGTAAAATAACCCCACCCTGCTCTCAATCAGCCGCAACACCCACTCCCCCTGCCACTCACTACCAACCTCATAATTCTTGCCTTTGCGAATGCCACTGATATTGGTGGACCCGACGGAACATGGGACCCTCCCCCTACTCCTGATCACACTACTATCGTAGTGGGGACCTTCATGGATCGAACCGGAATTTAGGGTTTCGTAGGTCCCGTGCTTGGCGTCGAATGGGCCTAGCAGCTCATTCAGAGGCCATTCTGCCCGGATAGCGATCACTACCCCAAAAACATTCATCAAAACCCTCCGATTTTTATCACAAAACCCCCTTTTCACACTAAACTCCCCCTAGTAATACCTGTTTGGCGTTCCATCCACTCTTTGCAGAATTGCCCAAGTTTATCACTGCATTCGGCAATTTTCGCAGCCGATAAATTTATCGTACGATAAAGGGCTGTTCACACGTGTTCGATACGATACGATCCGATACGATCGATAACTTTATCGGACGTCGAGTTAAAAAGTGTTATTTTCATATGAGTGTTCACACCGTGCGATACGATACGATCCGATACGATACGATACGATACGTAATTTATCGACCGTCGATTTGGAAATATTTAAAACTTTATCGTACGATAAAATTAACGGATGCGATACATTGCGCAATTGCAGTGATAAACTTGCGCAATTCTGCGGATAGTTGGACTCCAAACAGGTATCGGGGAAGGTTTGTAGTAAAGTAGGTTTTGGTAATAAAATAAGGGGTTTTTATTAATGTATGGTAGTGACGTATCCGGGAATACATTGGCCTCTGATTGAGCTCTCGGCTCTTTGCCGCAAGGCACGGGACCTACGAACCATTATTTTAATTCGACTCCATATCCTTCCCCATTACAAATATACGTGACCAGTGTGGTAAAGGGGAGGGTCATGTTGCGTCGGCGTCCACCATTTTTCCATCTGACAATGCAAAGAATGTGAGATATGCGTTAGTAGTGAGCGGCCCGGGGGATGGGGTGTTTGGCTGTTTGAGAGGGAGGGTAGGAAGGGGAAGTTTCCCATAGGGGTCGATCCACAGCCTACGTCTGACGAACTTCCCCCTAACCCTGATGTGAAGAAGGAGTCGGGAAAAGAAGGAGGAGGCACGGAATAAGCTATAGGGGGGATATAATGTCGAACTAACGCCAGTTAATAATTTCATGTAGTTCAGTGAGGAAGTAGTAGGGTACACCGGTGGACGGAGCCGTAGCATTATTCCATCGTGCTTGTTCTGAGCAGAGTAAAACCAGTCTCCATTTTCGTTCAATGGCTAATTTGACTGAATGCTTTCTTGGCTACCTCACTCTTTACATTTATTCTTTGTCCCGATGCTAATTAAGTCGGTGTGTCCAACGAAAGGGTAGGCAGGGATGGTGATGTCAGCTGTCTGATTCGTAATGGTCAATTGCGCTTCTTTGGGCATCCCGGTGGACGGTACCGTCCCCCGCGTTCTGTCTCCACGAACCCCTTGGGTTTAGGGGCCGTCCTCCAGGGCGGACAAGTAAACCGTTGGTCAGCTGCGCGGGTACCTCTGAGAGTGGGCAAGGGGGGGGAGGACGGCCCTTGTTCAGGTACGGCCGACGACTAGAGAGAGGCTCAAACGTTGTTTTTCGCTTCAAAATGGGTCGTAAACCTGTTTCATGCCTCCTAACGTACTGCAAAGACACAAACTTTTTCGAATTGCTTTGAAATTGCAATTCCTTGGTATTCAACAATTTGCCGACGAGGCTATCCCCACCGTCTGAAGAGCAAAAGAGGGAAACTTGTCTTTTCTCAACTAATCCCACC
Organism: Sclerodactyla briareus; assembly: GCA_026419785.1. Taxonomy (NCBI): domain Eukaryota; kingdom Metazoa; phylum Echinodermata; class Holothuroidea; order Dendrochirotida; family Sclerodactylidae; genus Sclerodactyla; species Sclerodactyla briareus. The sequence goes on along the minus strand of JAODTK010000245.1, from coordinate 120,116 downwards.
ACTTCTCCGTCATGTCGGCGCCGAGACATCCGATAAATTATCGTACACTTTTTAATCGCACAAGTGTTAACCCTCCACCGATAATTTAATCGTAATCTGTATCGGATCGTATCTTCGTAATCGCACAATGTGAACAGCGCTTAAAGTTGCATATTTTCAACTCGACGTCCGATAATTTATCGAATCGTATCGTATCGTATCGCACAGGGGTGTGAACAACCCTATTGAAAATAACGCTTTTTAACTCGACGTCCAATAAATTTATCATATCGTATCGATTATCGTATCGTAATCGTATCGCTTATCGCACAAGTGGAACAGACCTAACGACTCTGCAAAAACTGGCCGGGTGAAGAAAAAAATCAGACAAATACATAATATATGATATACTTAAAAATGAATATCACAGAGGCACGTTTCTAGCCGGAATTTTGCCTATAAGTGAACTTGGACATGGACGAAATAACTACCTTGCGCGGTGTTTTCAACGCACGGAGGTGAACCCCGGCGTTGTCGGGTGCTGCAATATCATAGCACAAAACGGGACTTCCTTTTTTTCATTTAAAAACCCCTGTGACATCCATTTTAAACACATTAGGATTACCGGACAATTCAGTCACGGTCTTGCACCATGTTATGTCAAGAGACCCTATAACCCTACTGGTTCTAAGAGGAAGCGGGCCCGAAAGGCCGAGAAGGCCAGGTCAAGGCAAGCATGCTCGGCACGCTGGCCATGGCCTTAGGGAGGCGGGGACATATTCAGCAAAAATTCGGGCGTGCGCTGTAGTTTTCGGGCACCCGACTGAAATATTACCCAGATTTCGGGCAAATCATACAGCCCCCCCCCCCCCCAGATATAATCGGGCTCCTACGCCATGCCGCTGGCTACGGGTGATGGAAGCGGGGATGGATCTGGTTCGTGCCTTCCATGTATCGCTTTAATGAGTGGGTGGCTTAAGTGGACGGGGACTACCACGTTTATTCTATGTTACTAAATTCGCATGAATGGAGTGAAGTTAGAAGTTGGTTATATAAATTTAAGCGGGAAAATATACAAGAAGAATAATGAACCTAAACGCACTTGAACACCTGGGCAATGAGATCGTGATATTTTAACAGGGAGTGCGGGGGGGGGGGGGGGGTCGCCTATATTCAACAAAGCTATGCCGTGTATAAAAGCGGCATGTTAGATATTTTACAGTCTTGTCATCGATTTACAAAGATGGTGGTTGCCTGAAATGGAATTGCATATTGACATTAGTTTCTGTGCCGTTTCATTACATATCTGTAGTGTTTGGGCGATATATTAGATATTTAGCGTCACTATAAAAAAGTTGTTTGGGAAATGAACAATATTCACCACTTCGGAAAAACGCGAAGCCGATTGTAATACCATGTTCGATACTCCTTGCAGAATTAAGCACAACACGTTTAGGACTTTACGTTTGTCTCTAGAGTTGGGCCAAAATTGCAACAATAAAACAACCAACCACTTGAACATTGGAAAACCTGTCAAAGATTGAAGGGACACGTGATAATTTGGCAGTTGTCAATTAAGGGCGACATTTTTATCTCTTTGGCTTATTTTAAACTTATATTCATTTTGTGCAAAAAATTCACTGATATATACTGTACAGCAAATACCTTGTGTAAACTGATGTCAACGAAAGACCAGAAACCTGAGTGGATATCTTGCATGTGATGATGGTAATTCGATCGGGTCGCCGCACTACTGGTTAACCGTCATAAAAAATCATACAATGCATGCTATACACAATCCTATTCTATAGCTGTTTATTTACTATTCTTCGGGCTATTGATGGGGGAGCACTGAGAGGCCCAAGCGGACCTTTAATCACCCACCCACGAGGTTTTGACCCCAAGCGATTCGGTAACCTTGTCCTGAATACTCACCATAGGAGTATAGCGATCCATACTGCGGGCAGCTGATTCGTCTATACGCGCATATCATGTGGCGGACTCGCAGGCTGTATTTAAAATGGCCCGCAAGGCCTGTTTGTTGCTGAAACAGAAAAGTTCAGCGCGTTGCGGGCTCTGGCAAAAAAAGTGCGAACATGCTGTGTGAACATTCATGAAATGGAAGTCAATATAGACTCTTATTCTGCATTCCCATTAGGGCGGCACACAGATTATTGGAAAGTGGATTGGTGACGTCAATACATACATCAATATTTGAATAGGATAGACTATCAGAAGCACGTATGTTCCTGGTCGGTTGTCCTTTTTTTTTTTCTTTTTTTCTTTGTTTTCTTTTTTTTTTTTTTTCCCAGTTTTTCGGGCGTGTCATTTTATTAGATGTTCCACGAGTCTGAATTGGCGGGATATGAAGTGCATTTTAGGGTACGTTGGTGAATGAGGGCAGGAATACCATCTCGCAATAAATTATTGATGGATGCTGGTACACTGAAGTACGACATAGTTTTTTATCGCGAAACGTAGGCCCACAAGGACTTATGGCTCGTCATATCGGGGAGGAGTGGAAGAGGTATATGTCTGTGATGATGGACCTCACCTAGAATTTTAATATAACCCCCCCCCCCATACTGTTAGTATGCGGGGATTTTTAGTAATGGGGTCTAATATCTGCGGGGAAATACACGGCTCTGGTCTTTTCCTTCTTCTTCTCTTTTCCAATCTGTAAATTCCTACTAATGACTATAACACTCTTAAAATGTGGCCATATAATTAAACAGCACTGTGTAACTAGATAAGCTCTTCCAGTGGTTGGTGACACAACATTGGGTGAAATTGTGTAACACAAAATACACTTCGTGCTTATTATACACAATGATTGTGTAGTTTCTTGCACAAAACGAGAGATGGGTGCTGTAGTAGTGACACATTTTCAATTCGGGGCCAGTTTCGTTGCACGCGGGCGGCAAGCCGGGGGGGGGGGGGGTGTGAAATGTACCCCCAATATTTTTTGTGGGGGAACATAATATCAAATGCCCCCCACCCCCATATTTTGCGGACGCGGTTGGAAAAAAAAAACCTTGTAATCAAAGGTACAGCCGCCATAAAACGAAAGGCCTTACAACATGGGTTCTAATCAGATTGCTTACATGTTATGTGGAAAGGTTCGCAAGCACGGCACGAGCTGTCTTATGCCTTAAGGATTTTGCAAATAGCTTTTCTTCATATGGCATGAATGTGTCATCTACAAGGGCGGTGTTTGAAAATATGGGGGAGGCCAGAAGGAGAATTTGTTTCGGACCCGGAACATGACCCCCCCCACCAACCCCACCAAGTTTGAATACTGAACTGCCATTTTCCCAATCATGAGGCCGAAAATCCTAGTGTCCAGTTTGGTTGGTAGACTCTCATAACCAACCGGTCCCCATTAGCTAAGTCACACTTCTGCCTCCAAATATAAACATCAGAGACATGGGAATGTTTAATGGCAGCTGCACAGCTATATCATATCACCCAACCCCCATCATTAAATCTGACAGGCCTAGTGGTTACCATCCACCGAGGAGCAGACTGGGTAGCAACAGTGGTAAGTATTACCACTACCACTGTCTTGGTGGGGATCCCCTGAAATAACTATATATGGTACATGACTTAGGCACTTTGCTTGTTAAAAACATATGACAATATTGGAAAACGAGGTCTCAATTGTAGGAAGAGCAGCTAGGTCTTGTTTCGGAGGGTACCTTTCCGTAAGGTTTTTTACCTATGCCAACTGAGGCAAGGGACGCAAGGCTACGGGGCATGCCTTTTTGCAAGAGGGGGTGGGGGGGGGGGGGGAGGGGGTGAGTGGGGGGGGGGGGGCTAGGGAAAACCAGGAAACGATAGACTGAAACAGAGCAAGAATGTAAGGAGTGGAGTTTCTGCCTTGCCGCATTCAGGCAAGTTGTCAGAAGACAATACAGTGGCACAGGGAATGAAATGGAGTTTAAATGTTCAAATTTCTACGAGCCGCCTCAGGACAATGGAGGGGGGGGGGCGGGGGGTTACCGGGACCACGTATGGTACAAGGTTTATGTAGGCCTAACATGACATTGCTGGCGGTAGGAGGGTGGGGAAAAACTGAGGACATAACTGGATTTTGTTCTGTGGCAATAGTAGAGGGACTTGAGGCGTTGCGGTGACCCCCTATACTGCTTCAGCAAATTCCAGAAAAAGTAAGAAAGAAAAACACAAATGGTTGCAATAAGTAATTGGATTCCAGCATGAAAATGGAAAAGACCAGTTAAACATCTCTGTGTACAGTCCTACAGGGTCCCAAGATGAAAAATAGGATGAACTAAGTATTGGGGCGCTGCACAATGTATGCATACTCGCCTCAAAATTATTGGTGCTCAGACAATCGTAATTAAAATGCCAGGAAACATTTTTTTTTGTGTTTTCTACGATATTAATAAATACAAACTTATCCGATTGAACATGATTTTGCGGGGAAAGGTGCATGTACACATATTTCATGTTAACCATGTGGAATGGGACAAATTCACTGTATTAAAATAACATGGAAACTGCAATTATGAAAACATTTAAAACATCAAATAATTAAAAAGGCTTTAAGTTTAGTCCAATTATGATCCTAAGGGTGGTTCCACTTGTGCGCTTATGATCGATACGTATACGAACGCTAAATTTATGGGACGTCGAGGTAAAAAGTGTTATTTGCAATAGGGGGTGCACACTATGCATACGTACGATACGATGAATTTATCGGGACGTCAGTTTGAGAATATTTCAACTTTAAAGCGCTGTTCACACTTGTGCGATACGATACCATACGGACCGATAAATTTATCGGATGGAGTGTTCACTTGTGCGATAAAAAAGTCGGACGATAAGTTTATCGGACGTCTCGGCGAATAAACTTAACGGAGGAAAGTAGGGGATTTTAGTGGAGAGAAGCACATTTCCCCTTTTGTCGATTCGGGCGGGTGTTGGAATAGCTGGTCGGCAGAGTTTTTGAGTAGCAAGAATTGTAATTTCAACGCAATCGAAGCCTCAGTGTGCTTTCCAGTACGTGTAGGCAGGAGTGGAAAAAGAGCAATTGGCGATCACGAATCAAGCAGCGCAGCTGACTTCAGCATCCGCCTACTCTTAGTTAGAACAAACAGTCTTAAGTAGCAATCGGTATCAAATAATACGGCGAAGTGAGGTAGCCAAGAAAGAAAGCATCGAGTCAAATGAATCATCCAGGCAATTGAGCTGAAAAGTTGAGCTTGGTTACTGGCTCAGAACAAACAGTAAAAATAAATAAAGTGCGAAATGCAGTGCAGCAACTTGCGCATTCTGCAAAGAGTATGAAACGCCAAACAGGCAATTGGGGGGGGGGGGGGGAATTTGGACGTTGAAAAATGGGGGGTTTAGTGAAAAATCAGGGGTTTTGATGAATGTATTGGGTAGTGACGTATACGGGGAAAGACATCGGCTATGATGGCTCCCTCGGCCATTAAACCGACAAGCATGGGACCTAGGAAACCATGATTTTAGGTCGAATCCATGATGCCCTACCCATCAATAAAAGTAGTGTGACCAGTGAGGTAATGGGGAGGGCATCTTGCGTCTGCGTCCACTAAATCTCAGGGCCTGCAAAGGCAAGAGATATGCGGGTCGGTAATGCTTGGACGGGGAGAGGGGGGTTGGGGCGGTTGATTGAGAGGGCAGGGTAGGAGGCGTTTCCCTGCGAGGGGGGGGGGGTCGATCCACAGGCTCACGTCTAGACGGGCAAATGATCCTCACCTTCATGTGAAGAGACAGGCGGGGAAAACGGCCCGAAGAAGGCAACAGGAAGAAGAGCCTATGGGGGGGGGGGGTATAATGTCGATCTAACGCAACGTAATAATGTCTGTAGGTTAGTGGACAGTTAGTCACACAGGTAGAGCGTATGCATTATTTGTACATCTTGTTCTGAGCAGAGTGACAGCTCCAAATTTTCAGCTCAATTGATGAATGACTAAATTGATGACTGCTTTATTGGACACACTCACTTCGCCGTGTATATACCTCCTCATGAAGAAAATCAGAGGAGACGCAGTTCACCCAATCGCGACCCGCGACAACAAAAATCGCACATGCGGCGGATTCGCGGGCCCAATGAATAAAACCAGATAATACATAGGAGCGGAAATAGTCTTTGTCGCGTATTCGCACATTTGCGTGCAGAAGTAAAAAAGCACTTCAAGTAGATGGATGTAAGGCGACTAATTTTAGTGCGTTTCGCGCTCTGTATCACTCTAAATAGTAGACTGAAATCATCCATCAGAGGGAAAAGCTAGTCCGAGAGAGTGAGAATCAGTCGAATGAGTGGAATATTTGAAAAGTTTGTCCTCATGATACCCAAGAAACAAGGAAGATATCACGTTAAAACAGGCAATGCCCTATTGGTTGATTCCTGCTGTGATGTATTGGCGTTCCGGTCAGAAAAGTTGTTACAAATGTAAAGACCCAAATAACAATAACTCAATTGGCCTATATTACGGGGAGGAGTTCACACCACGTCGTTTTTACTTTGATGAGCAGGTCCGTATCGGGCCGACACTCCTGGTGGCCCGTACCGTGCAGGGCGATCTTGAGCTGATCTCGCTAACATACTGGCGCGCAGGCATGGCACACTTACCATATTACTATTAGTGCTAATAATGGCCTCCGCATGTGTACCCGTCCAAGCCAAGTTCGCCTTAGCGATGGAGAAAAGTGGCTGTGAACTTGACGTATTATAGTCATGATAACCGACTTTTGTATACGCCGCGAGGGCCTGGGTCAACGCAAGCTTGCGAACCGAAGCCGTTCGCGAGCGTGCTCGATTTTCCGAAGGCGTGCAGCGAGTGAGACAAGAATAATCCAAGCATCCATCGCATGTATATAGAGTGAGGTTGAACTTTGAACTGTGAGACCGATACCCACCTTCCGGGGAACTTGGACACATGAATTCAAACTGAATCGCTTTGAGCTATAAGGCTGATCAGCACTAGGAATTTCGTCTGTATAGCTCCGGGACTGTTGTTATGCTATATTGCCCCAAGCCGAGTAAATAAAAGCTCGACCAGCAATACATATGTGACCTTGGGTGATGCTCCTCCCTACCAGGTGTTAAGTGGTACGTTGTTGGGGAAGAAAAATGAGTCGGGCGCTGATTATAGCCTTGTGTGTCGTAGTCGGAATAGAAATAGAGAAAAAAAATGACGGGATCATAGTTACGCCCTCGATATAGAATTGGCAAGAAGAACTAATGCTCCATAATCGTATACCCCCAGGCGTATAACCCCAAGGAAGAAAAACAAGCGATGCTATGCACTACGAAACAGACCCGCCTATCGGAAAAAAAAAAGACCCAAAACAAAAAAAATTGGAGGTTCGCACTTCATCGGTCCACATTTCGTTCAAACTTCGATCTTTCGCCCCTCTCCTGTTCTCCTCGATCACCGGAACTTACTTCAACTTCCGATTCATTAGTTTTAGAGCCAGTGGCGTAGATTGTTTTCTGGCATTGGGGGATGACTTTGCGTGAATTTTGAGCGAAGCGCCACCATGGTTGGCGCGCGGAGTTAACCAGAAAATTCTGGATTCCAGGACCCTTCAGATGGTTGGAAACGGGCGCTTGTGGGTGTTTTTGAGCCGATTTAAACAGCCTTGATGTAAAATTTCGGGGGGGGGGGGGCATGTCTGCAATTTCAATTTAATGATGAAAAAATCAATCTATGGAAATGTTGATACAATCCGATGAGGCGAGATGATCCAAAGAATCATACCACTATGCACCTCCACATCCTTCCATCTGCCAAGTTCCATACTAGCGTCATATTGCAAGGTATCTTGTTCAAACCTGAACGAAAGGGGCCTCAGTCTAAAACTTTGATTAGTGTTAAATATTGAAGGAGAAGGACATACGTGATAGTAACCCATCTAAGTAGACCCCCCCTCACCCTCGGTTAGCGCGTGGCATGCAAGAAAATTTTTCGTTTTACAAGATCTCAAGTATGGTCCTATAAATATTTGTAAACGCGAATAGAAAACAGCGGATGCTGCGCGAATTGTTTTGCATTTGGACTTCTCAACATAAAATCAAGCAATCTTATTAGAAAAATGTGTCCGGTCTTCGGGTTGTGGCCGGACTGTACCTCGTGCTACCTTCATCAATCTATCATGTCTAGTCGGCGATGCATGCCGGATCATTGGGGGGGGGGGGGGTTCTCACATACGGGACCATGCCCCACAAAGATATTGTGGGGCTATATCCCCTCACCTCCTTCCCGGGAAGTGAGCCGATGGTTAGAGTACATTCGTCATTTCGAGTTGCCAAGCAACCACGCTATGCCAATGCGTGGCCACTGCCCAGTGTGAACACCAGATTGTTACTCTCATTATTTTGTTTCTTTCAAGCTGAAAATAAAAAAGCGTACGGACAAAAATGTACCGGCCCAGCGAATTCAGGAAACACTATAATATGTTAATATTAATGCTCATGGGCTAGGCCCAGGTGGGGGACGGGGGGGGGGACATGTCCCCACCCTTTCAAAAAGTGGGGGGATACAGATCGTTTGTCCCACCAACACCCACTTTTCCGGGACCGTGTAAAAAATAATAGGCACATGCCGCATTTTGTACCACTCTGAACTGATTAAATTTTTAGCATGAAGAATCAAGAATCGCGTTGGACGGAAATTGTCTCAAGTAAACTAATTCCAGGTGCGGACAACAGTGAAGATTGGACCCGAAATAGGACCCGAAGTCGAAATGTTACTCTGGGTCCTACCGAGTTCTCGAATTTTAAAGCGAATAACCAAAAGTGCAAACTTTTTCAAGTGTTTCGAGCCGCAATGGCGCTTTTCTTCTAGGCGTGGTAGGCTAATGTAGCGATGTAATACTTCGAATCATTTTCTCACCCGATTATTTCAGAAGCCGAGGGGGAAAGACAGTTCCACCCCCCCCAAAAAAAAAAAAAACAAAAAAAAAAAGAATTCTCTTATGAGAAATTCGGGCGAAAATAGTGGAACTTTTGGGACGGCACAAGACAGAGTGAAAGAAAATGCTCATTTTGTTTCCGATAAACATGCCGGTAGTTCCCATGGACTGACAAATGTGCTGCTACCAGATTGGATTGGTCCCGTGGCCTATGCTTTTCCTTCGATCCCACCCGAGACCGGTCGGTAGACCACTGCGATCCAACGCAAACCAAGCCAGAGTAGAAAAATGTAATGAAAAAATACCATGGGTGAGATTCGGTAAATATCTTAGCATGCCCAGACAACTTTTGGTCTGGCTTTTACTCAATCACACATGTGATGGGTGCTGTATATTGAGCTGGCAGTGCCGTTTCGGATCTGGAGAGTATGAAAAATCTGAAATGTTCATTGGCTCGCCTTCCGCCAACTGATGGGGTTGCGACTCCGCTTAGATGGCATTGCATATTCGAGTTTCCCCCCCCCCTCACACTTTTCAAAACGCTCCACCGCAACATGTAATAGTCCATCAATGTTAACATATAGCTACGTTAATGCATGGGACGCTTGTCCGCGAGTGCAATGTGCAACGATATATTCCGGCTTTAGAAGCGTTCCTAACTCTACAAAACATATGTTCCGCTTTTATTGTCCTAACAAAAAGAGCATAAAAGGGCATCCGAGCTATTGATTACGGAGTTACAGGCCCAGACGGGACAGGTTGGCGAGAAAGCCACGAAACGAGCAACGATGATGAGAAAATCGCGGATGCCTTTAGGACATGTAACATATTGTTTTGCGTTTAGAACAGACTGTTCGCCATACAGACAGAGTTTAGCTTGCAGCGCCAATGATCCTTGTCTAGTGTGCATGGGGTAACTGATTACTTTGCATTGGCAGGGATGTCGGTCCAACGCAAAGCACCGGTTCAAGGTACCGAATCGACAAAACGATTCGATTTAAGGCGCCTTCCATCGTACGGTCCTACGGGCATTGGCCTGGCCGTCGTAATGTGTCTGGACGAGTGGGAGGACCGGAGCTGGGGAAGTATTATCTTTGGGTAATGCCAAGGTCACACCACGACAGAGAAGAAACGATAGGTTTTCACATTTTCAGTTTCACATTCGAATCATCTCAACAGTAAAACAAAATCGGATTTTTGAATCAACAGGCCGGAACTAGTACTTCAGTTAAAGGCCCAACTGCATCCTATTTTTTAATATTACAAATTACAAAAACGTGAAGGGAACAGAGATTGCGGCCGGGTCCTTTATATTTCAGACAGCCAAAAACCCAAAGTATTGTTATAAATCAGGTATATGTTGAGGTTGAGGGAGGGGACTAGGTATATTTGTGGTCTGAAGGGGTACGGGAAATCTTAGAATAATAGTCCATAAACAAGCTAAATTGTGATTTACGCTAAACGCGCTTTCACTATGATTCTATATGCCGCAGATTATCGATTCTAGATTGCAAAATATCAGTACAAAGCAAAACAAAAGTTGGAAAGCGAATGTCATGAAATATATAATGTGAGGGGAAGCATTCTCGTAAGATAGAATGAGCATTGTAAGCCATGTAATATAGGCATTGATTACTTGTGTTTTTTTAGGGTGACTTGCGGAGGCAGAGACCTGGATACTACACGATATTGTCAGCTGCGAATCCTTCAACCAGGTACACGGAATAAGGCAACGACCTTTGGTAGTACCTTAAGGGGGGGGGTAATCACACGGTGTGTGCGACCGGCATGGAAAGCCGCGTGTGGCCATCTTCCCCCAGATTCTCTATTACAACGTATATATTCGACTATTGAACCTATATATTAGATTATAGCACGTATAATCACAACAATCGCGATCAGGAATTAACATATATATTCGAATATATACACGTATAGATTCGAATATATTTACACCTATATATTCGAAGATATGCACCTAATATATTTTCGCATATATCCACGTATATATTCGAATAGAAGTCACCTATATATTCTATTAAATCACTGATTAAATCGAACTAGCCCTATATATTCGAATAGATACCGTATTAAATCAAAACCAGCACAGCCGGGAGATATGCACGTATATCGCTATATCCACGTATATATTCTTATATCACGTATTAAATCACACCCACACGTCATAAACATACCATGTCATCACAGTGCGCATCTACCAGTTCAAATACAGGTAGTAATTATGGGTTGCGCAGGGGTCACCATCTCTTCTATCCGCTTATGATCCGATGGGCACGGGAAACTTGTTGTAGTGAGGGGTTCATTGGTCACAACTATCTATGCTATGGCTGCTCTAGGGCCGGCGTTAAGGGACGTAATAGTTGTATTTGAAGGGCCTTTTTGGCGATGGGTCCATCGAGTTTACCTAGGGCTGATGTGCTGGCGTGGAATTAGTGTTTGTAGTATAAGCCTGCGGGTGGCGTTGGGTTACCATCCAAGTGTTTGCTCCAGGTCCCAGGGTGTGCCGGAAATTCAATTGTAGTAAGGGTAGAAGAGAATGTGTCCCTGGAACCAGTTGTGCCGGAATTTGTGTGGTAATCTAACGTCATTTTCATTTTAAGATAAAGGACCCGTCTGTTTGGAATAATTTTTGAGTGGATGGTTACAAAAAACGGCGGACGACTGAAGATGACACGAAGAGCGGGGTGGCGACGGATTCCGGACTGTTGACTTTGAGTAGGAATATGCCTCGATTGGAGCATGTGAAGCGCAATACACAAAGTGAGGGGGGTTTTGGAAAATCCGCCCAACCCTGTTCTCGGGAACGACCCCTGATAGACCACTTGATGAAGTAAGGGAGGACGATCCTGGGTCCTCCATCTAGTTGTTGCTGTCGGAAACGAGTGTCAGCTAAGTTGTTGTAAATAAGAAAGGGGCGCCTCGCATATGAAGGCATCTGGTTGCCAGTGTGACGCCAGTTTCATGACTAGAATAGGAGTTGTGTAAATTCATGCCGTAAGACTATTGAGTATAAGGCCTGGAGTATAGACCTACACACTGTTATGTACCGTGGTCATGCATAGATCATCTTTAAACTGGCACAGCGTGAAGAGGCCGTTGAGAACCCCACATCCGATCTGGCAATTCTCGCATTTGTCCCTCGTTGATAGTATCTATTTTACTCTTCTCATCCCTAGTAAGAGGTAACGATGCAACGTCGCCATTTATATTTACACCAGTAAATGCTGATAGTTGCATCCATTATAACAAAACTACTAACTAATTCACTGCTTCGTAACCTTGTGAACAATTTGTTAGTTTTACAATCATCCACTTATTTTTTTGTTTTTTTATTCACTAGGTTGGTAAACTACCTGTTTTAATTACTTTTGTATTTGCACAGGGTCACATTAACTCATGTGACGTCCACGGTGCACAATCGCACATAGCAGGATTATCTCCTTTTTCACACTCGAATCGGCTGATTTTTTATTCTACTATTACTTTGCGACGGCAAAAAGGTATCTATGCAGTCACCACCGTTGCGTATGTGTGTGTGTGTTGTGTCCTGTGGTGTGTTGCACTCCTTGTTCAGCACGATTCTAAGAACACAAACATATTGCAGTTCTAATTAGGTCCTGTGGGTTGGACATATAGAGATGATGAACCCTACTGTTTTGTGTGCCAGTTAAGGTCATTCAAAGGTCACGAAGGGCAGAGTTAAAAAAAGCTTGTCATCACGATATCTAAGGAACGCAAGCAGGCACAGTTCAAATTAGGTATGTGGGTTGCACTATGGTGAAGGGTGAACCCTAATTGTTTTGGTGTTCGGTCAAGTCATTACGGTCACAATAGTACAATTCTTATATAATCGTGGCAATGTACATTTTAGAGGGGCTGTCGTAATGAAATTTTGTTCGTCTGGGCCACTGCCATCTGGTCACCTATTGACCTCATTTGACCTTCTGACCTCGTTTGACCTCTCGACTTTGTGAACATGATTGCAATTTTTTGTGATGACCAGATCCTCTTGTTGAGACAACCCATAAAGTGAATTAGACTATTTAATCCAACACTTTCTTCACAAAGCTATCATCAAGGAAGCACATGTGTGAAAGGTCATACAGCCTGAAAAACTGGAATGTTTTTAAATTTGCGTTTGCATTTGACATCTTGGCACGACACTTGTTAGAAAGGGATGTTGTAATGGAAAGTTTTTGTTCGTCTTGGCGAACTGCTGTAGTTTCGCTATGCATTGCAGCCTACATTTCGTGTTGAAACTTATGACAATGTTGTTTGGCCACCTGCGATGCCACCACTCATCACATGTGAATGCTTGTGTCATAGGTTTAAAAAATATTTTACCATTGTGGCCCAGTTCCCTGATATATATACCAGGCAGGGTAAATGTGAATACCACAGAGTGGCAGAGAACGAAGGGAATGATATATTTGATTGGGCGACTCTATAAAAGGAATTTTTGATATTAAAACCGACAATAATCTAATGGGGGTATGTTTTTTTCTGTTTGGCCTTAGTAGCCACTAGCCTGTCAGCCATGGCAGGAATCGCGACCACAGTGTTGTGTCTTGTTTTTCTAAGTTCGGGTTTCCTAAATATACGAGATATAAGACACCAAATCGGAGTTGATGTTTACATGACCAGTGTGCCTTCTACGCCGGCTATAGTGAGGCTGCTCTCAAAATCATTTATCCAGTAAGTACCATATGTGAATACCATCACAATCCCCTCAATTAGGCCTTATGCTGTATTATTACTATCTGTATAGGCAACAGCATGAGAAATGATATCATTTGTATTCATGAATAGGTCCTAAGTATCCTGGCAACAGGGTTGGCCATTGTCACTCTAAGCGGCGCAGCGTTTTCATGATGGGGGCAAAATTGTCCCGGGCCAATTGTGCTGTGAGTTGTGATCTTGGGAAGGGGTTCGAGGAAGGGGGTCTCCCTTTCCTCTTTAGCCTCTGCGATTTTTTACGCCGTTAATTAAAATATATATAATGATATAATATATATTAGATATATATATAATATATATCTAATATATATATATATAGAATATATATATATATATAAAAAAACAACATAAAATAAAATATATATATTATCTATATATATATATAATATATTATATATCTTATATATATAGATATATATATTATATATATTATTTTTTTCGTTTTTTTAATTTTATTATATATAATTTACTTTTTGAGAAAATTGGGTATGCCATGTCCTTTCCCAACTCATATTCTCTTCGAACAACTCAAAAAAAAATCCACACTCTGAAACTCCTTGTAATTTTCCTGGTTATGCATAGCCTTTTCTTGACAGGGGGCGTCATCAGACCAGTTCGTTTGAAGGTCAATTAACCGGCTACCGCACTGGTTTCTCACATGCTCTAATCGGGGCATCCTCCCTCCTCAATTGAACCTTTCGGGACTCCTCCCCACCTGCCTTCCCTGTCATCTTTGGTCGTCCGCGTATGATCCCTTCTTAATAAATTCAACTCCGGTCCTTTATCCACAATTTCCGGAACATTAAATGAGACGGTTAGAAGACACAAAAAATATTTCCTGCACAACTGGTTTTCCAGGGAACCCCCCCCGCCCCTCACTAACAAAAAACAGCAATTTCCATTTCGATGCACAGCCGAGCAACAATAGATTGTGATCCATCGCCACCCCCTGATAAAAGAATTAATTTCCTTCAAACTCATCTCCCGTCATTTCAGTGTTGGGCGAATAAGTATATTATTATAATCCCCACTTTGGGGATATTAATTGTTTCAACATACTCGTCTACGCCGTCGCCAGAAGAGTTTCGTGTTAACGCAATAACGCTCTAACAGTCTAACGCAATGTCCGATTGACACGAGACTTTCAACTTTGCACACATGTTCACCCTTACGAAATATCTATGAGGTCCCGAATGTGTGCATCCCTGACACCACTGTGGCCGGCCGACCATCTCGGATGTTCAAACGAAACTGAATCATAGTGTTTTGTAACAGATGACTCCCTAGTGTTTTGGAGTAAATAGTCTTCCCTCCCATATGTTTTTTGTTTGTTTTGTTTTTGTTTTTTTTTGTTTTTTTACAACATCACTTTCACTATTGGGGCATCAGTGCCCGGTTAAATTGCTCATGTGGGGTATTTGCGCTTTCGAGGCATGGCGATCGTTTTGAGATCAACTTTTTTCTGGTTCCCATTCGTCCCACCCGGCAGTCTATTACTTCTCGGGTAAATGGACATTCCTTCCAGTTTTTGCAATTTCGGCAACAAACCTATCAATTTCAGTTTTCATACATAATTTCGTCCCATAGGCCCCCACCCAACGGCTATTCGAATTTCTGACATTCTACAGAACTGATTTACTACGATTGGATATTGCGTAGCATCGTGTGTTTGCACTGGAACCAACCTCCCACCACCCTGGTGTCTATATGTCCCCTTCTGCCAGGACGTCGCGAGGGTTTCAGTTGGGGGTGTGGGTTTTTGTTTTATTATGCCGACAGATCTATAAGTGTGACTGATATGGGGGAAGGGTCCAATTTTTAGGTTTTGACACGTCCTTCAGAGCATCTGGTGCATAATTTCATCAAAGTTTGTGGCGGAGGAGAATTCCAATTTTCGATATTCTTTCATGGCAGTCGGCAAGAAGAAGAATTGATTGGATTACGGAGAAAATATTGTATGCGGTATTATATTAGTAACTAAATTATACAAATCGGAATTTGGCTTCGCAAAGTGACTCTATGTGCTCACCCGTCGCAATCATGGCCTTGGTAGGATTCAGGTGATCCGTGGGGGGGGGGGGGGGGACGTTATTGATCGAAGTTCGGAGGGGTCTAAAGGGGAGGTAGTGTCCCGCCCCTGGATTGTACAACTGCCATTGTCCAACGCCTAGATTTTATTACTTTTCGTACCTAATTAATAATTTTTGGTCATGTGATATTGGAGCATTCCATATGGCATCTGTTTGGGCTCTGTGCATGGTTACGATTCGTTCACAGTCACGTGTCGCATTTACCAAGAGCGCAGGACGCATTACTGTCACCGTCTCTTACCCATTTCCATTTGTCTTGGTTTAAAACATCACACTGAGGTTGAGTCAATTTAGACAAAACCCGTACATTGGATATAGGCTAGTATTGACACTGCCATTGTTTTAGCCTGTGGCGCGCCCGCATCCGGCCGACTCGTGGGCTGCAGCTAGCGGGGCCTTCAATCTCATTCCATACGGGTTGGCTTTGCCTGTGAGCAGTTAATTGCCCGACAGGTTTTTTAATTAGCAGGCGTCGGTGACAGGATTAGTAAATGAGTTTATCAAAGGAGACTGGAAAAAAATCCCCGATAATCACCTCCCGTTCTTTCTCCTTTTCGCCAGCAGGGGCGGGATCTGTTTGAATATTGGGGGACATAATTATGAGGGTACAGCATCTAAGCGGAGCTGCTACCATGAGTTTGCGCGTAGCGGACAAGGCATTTCAGTTTTTACAGACGAAGGAAAAAGGCATTTCTCGGACCGTATGGCATAAGCCAATTCCCAAAATTGGCAATCAATTTCTATTCATATTCCTAGCAACCTTCTTGATGGAACTGATCGATGTGTAATTCCTGCAATCGGACCAGCCGTCACCATCAGTGGACGCGATAAAAGAATTAATTTCCTTCAAAACTCATTCTCCCCTGTCATTTCAGTGTTGGGCGAATAAGTATATTTCAATAGCCCCACTTTGGGATATTATGGTTTCAACCTACGGTCGTCTCCGCGCCGCCGGAGGGATTTGTCGTGGTACCGCACTAACGCTCTAACATTGAATACGCAATGTCCGTTGACACAGACTCAGACTTTGCACCAAGGTTTCACCCTTACTAATATTCTGATAGTCCGAATGTGGGCATCCCGACACCACTGTGGCGGCGACATCCGGATTTTCACCGAACTGAATTGATATTTTTTGTACAATTACTCCCTAGTTTTTGGAGTAAAAAGTCTTACCTCCCATGTAGTTTTTCAAGTTTTTTTGTTTGTTTGTTTTTTTGTTTTTTTGTGTTTTTTATCACTATCCTTATCACTTTCACTATTGTGGCATCAGTGGCCCGGTAATTGGCTCATGTGGGTATTTCGCGTTTCGCGGCATGCGATCGTTTTGAGATCACTTTTTTCTGTCCCCTTGGCCCAACCCGCAGTCATATTAACTATCGGGTCGATGACTTCCTTCCGTTTTGCAAAGTTGCGAACAAACACTTTTCATACCTATTTCGTCCCATAGACCCCACCTCACGGCTTTATTGCGATTTCTGCAGCTGACAGAACTGATTTTACTACATTTGCATATTTTCGGAGCATAGTGTGTGCACTGGAACTGGAACACCTCCCACCTCCCTGGGTCATATATTCCCCTTCCCCCTTGGGGGACCATGACTAGCGAGGGGGTTCAGTTTGGTGGTGTGGGTTTTTTTTATTTGCCGACAAATCTGTAAATGTTGACTGATATGGGGGAAGGGTCCAAAATTTAGGTTTTGAAACGTCCCTTCAGATGCTATCTGGTGCATATTCAATCAAGTTGGCGAGTAGAATCCATTTTCCGATATTATAACTTTTCATGCAGTCGCAGAAGAAAATTGATTGGATAACGAATAAAATCTTTGTATGTGCCGGTATATATTAGTACTAAATTATACAAACGGAATTTGGCTTAGCAAAGTGACTCTTGTGCTAAACCCGTCGCAATCAGTGGCGTTGGTAGGATTCAGGTGATCGTGGGGGGGGGGGGGGCCTGGTTTTGATCGAAGTTCGGATGGGTCTATAATAAAGGGGAGTCGTGTCCCCCTGGATTTTTACAACTGCCATTGTCCAACCCCCCCTAGATGTTTTTTACTTTTTCGTCCTATAATTTTTGTCATGCTATTGAAGGCATTCCTAGGCACTGTTTGGGCTACTGTGCATGGTACGATCGTTCACAGTCACGTGTCGCATTTACCAAGACGCAGTTGACTCATTACTGTCCCCGTCCTCTTACTTACCTCATTTCCCTTGTCATTGGTTTTCAAACATCACCGAGGTTGATCAATTTAGTCAGAAAACACGTCAAATTATAGAGGCTAGTAAAAAAAAAAAAAAAAAAAAAAATTGACACTGACCATTTGGTATTAGCCTGGGGCGCGCCGCATCCTCCGACTCGTGGACTGTTTATGCGGGGCCTTCAATCTCATGTACTATACTGGTGGCTTGTGCTGTTATCATTAGTTTCCCGACCAGGTTTTCAATCGCAGGCGTCCGGGTGAAAGGATTAGTAAATGAGTTTATCAAATGGAGAACTGGAAAATAGAAATAACCGATAAAGCAACCCTCCCGTTCTCCTTTTCTCCCAGCCGGGGCGGCGATCAGTGTTTGAATATGGGGACTAATTATGAGGGTAGCACCATCCTACGGAGCGCGACCATGAGTTTGCGCGTAGCGGACAAGGAAATTTTCAGTTTTTACAGACTGAAGGAACTGCATTTCTCGGACGTATGGCAGTAAGCAGTCCCTCCCTAAATTGCAATAAATTTCAGAATTCATATTCCTAGCAACGTTCTTGAAAGTAACGTGATCGATGTGTATTCCCTTGCGAATTCGGTCGGGCCGCCGCCACCACATGGACGCGATAAAATGAATTTTTTCCTTCAAACTCATTCTCCCTCTTCCCCTTTCATTTCAGTGTTGTGCGCGAATAAGTCTATTATAGCCCCACTTTGGGATATTATGGTTTCAAACATACGGTCGTCTCCCGCCGCCGCCGGAGGATTTTCGTGTTAACGCAATACCGCTTAACCGTCTAAACGCAATGCCGATTGACACGAGACTTTCAGACTTTGCACACATTTTCACCCTTACGAAATATCTGAATGAGATCCGAATGTGGGCATTCCCGACACACTGTGGGCGGCGACCATCTCGGATTTTCAACGAACTGAATTGATAGTGGGTTTGTACATGACTCTAGTTTTTTTTTGGAGTAAATAGTCTTTCCCTCCCATAGTTTGTTGTTTTTGTTGTTTTTTGTGTTTTTTTGTGTTTTTTTATCACTATCACTTCCCCTAATTGGGCATCAGTGCCCGGTAATATTGCTCTGTGGGGATTTGCGCGGTTCTGAGCATGGCGATCATTTTTGAGATCAACTTTTTTCTGTCCCATTCGGCCCAACCCGGCAGTCATATTAAACTTCTCGGGTAAAATGACTTCCTTCCTTCCAGTTTTGCAAGTTTTCGAAACACACGATCCTGTTTCATACCATAATTTCGTCGTCCCATAGGAACCCCACCCAAACGCTATTTCGAATGTTCTGACAGTGCCTGACAGAACTGATTTTACATACACATTTGCATATTTCGGAGCATAGTGTGTGCACTGGAACCCCCTCCCACCTTCCCCTGGGTCATATATGTCCCCTTCTGACCAGGACGTAGCGAGGGGTTCATTTGTGGGTGGTGGGTTTTGTAATTTCCGACAGATCTATAAATGTTGAAATGATATTGGGGAAGGGTTCCAAAATTTTAGGGTTTATTGAAACGTCTTCAGAATGCTATCTGGTGTTCAAATTAATAAGTTGGCGGAGTAGAATTCCATTTTCGATTTACATTTAATGGCAGTCGGCAGAAGGAGAATTGATTGGATAACGAAGAAAACATTGCATGCCGGTAATATTATTAACTAAATTATACAAATCGGAATTTGGCTTTCAAAGTGCCCTGTGCTCAACCCGTCGCAATCCCAGTGGCGTTGGTAGGATTCAGGTGATCGTTGGGGGGGGGGGGGGGACGGTATTGATCGAAGTTTCGGAGGGGTCTAAGGGGAGGTAGTGTCCCCCTGGATTTTACAACTGCCATTGTCCAACCGAGATTTTTTTACTTTTCGTACCTATAATTTTTGTCATATTATTGGAGCATTCCATATGGACGTTTTGGCTTACTGTCATGGTACGATTCCCGTTCACAGTCACTGTCGCATTTACCAGAGCGCAGTGACTCATTACTGTTCCCCGTCTCTTACCCATTTCCATTTTGGTATTGGTTAAAGCATCACACGGAGGTTGAGTCAATCTAGCCAGAAACACGTACAAATTGGATTATGGCTAGTAATTGACCTGCCGTTGGTATTAGCCTGGGCGCGCCTCGCATCCCCCGACTCGTGGGCTGCAGTCGATGCGGGGCCTTCAATCTCATTACTATACTGTGGCTTTGCTGTTATCGTTTATTTTCGACATTTTTGCAATTAGCAGCGAAGCAGTCGTCGGGTGAAAGGATTAGTAAATGAGTTTATCAATGGAGAACTGGAACTAGAAGAACCGATAAAGCAACCTCCCGTTCTCCTTTTCTCCCACAGGGGGCGATCGGTGTTGAATATTGGGGGACATACTTATGGAGGGTAACACCATCTAAGCGAGCCTACATGAGTTCGCGTAGCGGACAAGGAAATTTTTCAGTTTTACAGACTGAAGAAACGGCATTTTCTCGACGTATGGCAAGTTAAGCAAGGTCCCTAAAATTGGCAACAACTTTTCAGAATTCATATTCCTAGCAACGTGCTGGAAGGAACTGATCGATGTGTATTCCTTGCAATTCGGCCAGCGACACATCAGTGGACGCGTAGCGTACAAGGGGCATGTTCGTTTTACCGACCCCTGAGATTGCAGGGAACTGCAATTCCCGCACTGTATGGCAGTTAGCATCGGTTTTTAAATGGCAGTAGTAATGTTTCAGAAATTTGTATTCAAATAAACGTTCTCTCTAAGGAACCAATTATGTTTTATTCCTTGACAATTGGGCCAGCATCATGGTCCGTATAGGTACCCATGAAATTTGAGCCTGGCGAATCCCCCAGATTGTCGGATCGGTACTTTCCCATGGGTCTTATGGCATTAAGCAACATCTCCCAAATTGACAATACATTTCTGAAATGTTTATCTCAAGAAACAACCTTGAAGATCTGATCTACTCGTTTATTCATTAACACATTCGCGCCACCATCAGTTTGCGCGTACCGTCCAAGAAAATGTCTTACAGAACACCTCCTCCCTCGATTGCAGGGAGCGCACTTCCCGCGACAATTTGGCAGTATGCATCACCTTGAAATTGACAGTAAATTTTCCGAACACGGATCGAGTTAATCCTTCATTTCTTCATCGTGGTCTCCATTCTACCATAGCCATGTCTTAGCGAGATTCCATCGAGCCCCTTCCATTGGGTTTGGAGGCTGGGCCGCCGATTTGAAATTTGCTTGAACATCACTGTCATGAAATTGTGGGCATTTTTCGGGCATTTGATTGAAAGGAATTGAGCCGTCAGCAGACCATTTGGTCATTTTTTTTCAGATTATTTTCCGCTCAAAATTTCCGTCCAAATTTTCCCACGCGCCTGTATGTTTCCCTACGTCATCAACTAAACCCCTATACATACTTAATGTGCACGATCCCCTGCCCTGTGTTTTTCGTTACATAGAACTTTAAATCTCTCATTAAAACAGCACGTCAGGCGGGCAACGCCAATTGAACAATAATGATGCAGAAGGAAGACCAAACCTTTGTCGTGTTAGAAAATGGCAGTTGGATTCCGGCTTGTTGTAGTGGGAGGGGGGGGGGGACATGTAAATCAAGTCCTAAAATCAATTAGACTCGTGGCCTACCTATATGTTCAACACCACAACTTGAAGATGACACGTATGGAAAAAAAAACAGAATCATATTTGTCTAGAATCTGAAAAATTTATTGTACACGTGGGCCCCTGTATCATCTGATTATACATGAAACGGAAAAGACAGAAAACAGCGCGCGCATCGCTTTTTTTTCGGCATTTCGGCCTTGTTTACCCGCTCAAAATTTTCGTCCCAATTTTCCCACGTCTTCATAATTGTTTCGCCCGCTCCACGCCGGTATAGTTCCATACGTCCAATCACTTACACCCCCACGCATACTAATGTGCCATCCCCTGCCCTGTTGTTTTTCGTTCCTATAGCTTTCATCTCCTATTAAAACAGCACTTCTTGCTGGCAGCCAATCGACAATAAGGATCAGAAGTGACTTGAACATGTGTGCAAAGTGTTAAGAAAATGGCAATTGGATTCCGTCATTTGTTGTAGTTGGGCGGAGGGGGGGGGGGGGGGAGGGGGTGGAACTGCATCAAGTCCTAAGCCAATGCTCCTCGTGGCCTACCTTATGTTCCACACTTGAAATGACGCTTAGGCCAAAATCATATTGCCAGAATCGACAAAGTTATTGTACACTGGGCCCCTGTATTTCATGTTCACTGAAGACAGGATAACAGCGGCGCAGCACGTTTTTTTTTTTTGGTACAAAATAATTGGGTGGGATATTTGATATTAATGGGTTCCCCCCACCAAAATATTGGGGGACATGTCCCCCCATCCCCCCCCCCCCACCGCCCTTGATCGCCGCCATCCTTCCCGACTCCCTTTCCTCTTTTTTTTCCGACACACCCCAAAGTTGCCGACAGTGACCAATGATTGTGGAGTGTGTCTCCCTCCCACACCACCATCCCCGATCGCTACGCCCCTGCTTCTTGATGAAAAACCTGGCGAAAAAATGTCCCACCCTCTGATTGATCGCAAGTGGCGATATAACCAAGAGCGGTCCAACCTCTTCTCTATGGGATATACATCTTGGCGGTTACCAGGCGATGTCTATAGTTTACTTGAGTGATCCCCCTATGTATACCCAGTGAACAACACTGTTCCGGTATGGGGGGTTAATTAAACGTACACTTCAGACCCAGAATTCCCAGGCTGTCCGTCCCTGATATGACTAATTTTTGACCTCACAAATCGCCTATTTTTAAGAAGAAACTACAGCATATTCTAAAGCAGGACCTTTTTCCCCTCTTCTCATGTATTTTTTGTTAAGGTATGATAAAATGGTGGGAGAAATAATGCCAGTTTTGAAATATTTATTCATCTATTTTCTGTTGCGCGTGCAGTGCCATGATGATACGGGTGTGTAGGTTGTGGCAGTCAGTTTGATCAGCAATGATGACCCAAGGTCTGCTTGATTGGTTTTATTTTAATACGTGTATATCTTCGAATGATCCGTGGATTATTCGCTTTGGAGAATACTGTATATTATCTCGCGCTGCTGTGATGGTTTGATTTCAATACGGTGTAATATTCGAATGATATACGTGGATATATCTCGACTATATACTGCATATATTCGTATATACGTGGATATATTCGAATATAAACGTGGATATATTCGAATATATATGTGCATAACTTCTGATTGAATACGTGTATATATTCGAATATAAGGTGGTATATTCGACTAATTTGTATATATGCCTGATCGCTGATTGTTGTGAATTACTCCGTGCATATATCGAATATAACGTGCATATATTCGAATCTATACGTGGTAAAAATATGGGAGAAATGTCCATCACGGCTTCCCATAGCACGGCAACTCGCAAGTTGCCTGCCCCCTCGTTTGTCCCTGCCCTGATCCCTTGTGCTGCGCCGCCCAGCGTGAAGGCTAGTATACCCTTAAATGCTCCTACCGGGATTCGAAATCCCAATCTCCCGGGTGGAAGGCCGACGCTTCTACCCATTGTGTTATTCACTCGGTTAACTTTGAGTTGCCCTCTTCTGTCCAATGTGAATGCGAGTAATTCAATCAATTAAATCGTATGAAGACTACGCTTAATTTTATCGGATGGGGTGTTCAAACTTGTGCGATAAAACTTGTACCGATAAATTATCGGACGTGTCGGCGCTATAACATAACAGGCAAAAGTGATGTGATTGAGCTGAAAAATACAAGTCCTCCCTTTCAAGGCTTTCGGGCGGTGGGTTAGTTTCCTTTTGGCAGAGTGTCTTGTTCAAAAGTTGCAATTTCAAAGCAATTCGAAACTGTGTCTTTCTCAGTAGGATGCCGTTACTATGTAGTGCGGCAATTCCACTTAACTGAAAGCAATCATCAACATTTACAGCCACCTTTCTCTGGTGGTTTGGAGTCCCTTTGCCACATCATCAAGCGCACCCCCCCCCCATACTTGTCACTGTTGCCCTCCCTTGTTTTCTATTCCCCGGCGTAGTCATTTTTCACATTGAAGCCAAGCTCGATGCACCCACATCGGGGTGGAGTTCCCATCGGACCCCACTTCAGCTGTGGACCTCCTCCGGGAACCGCATACCCCCCATCTAGCATTCTGGCTCCCCCCTGCGGAACGTCTACAATACTCCCGTCCTCTCTGTGTCATCCGCCTATCTCTCTTGCTTTTGCCTTTTTTTACATGTTACTTGGTGAATACCGACGCAACTTGACTTCCATGAAAGGATCGTACAAACTATGTGATCGCATCGCACTAGTGTTTTTGACAGCCCTTAATGTCCTAACACCCACGACTGAACCCCCCCCCCCCTCCCATCTGCCCATCACCACATGACAATCTCAACACCTGATGCGTCGTCTGCCATTTTGTCCGATTAAGGCATGGTCCATTGCCCATATACATGATTAGTACCCATACTAATGGTAATGGAAACTTCCGTCCTTGGAAAGGCATTCGAAGTTAAAAACCCTCGCACGTCACTCGTTATAATATGCTCGACTATTCCCGTAGGCCCGTTTCCACGTATTTTTATTTATTATACTATGGAAGTAGTGACTTCAAGATCAAATCGAAATCTGGTTTCCGCATTTGACTATCTCTGCTCCATCAAGTTTTGGAAACTTTGAAAAAGAAATGGTGATAAACATCTACTAACGACTTCCTACCCCTCTCCCACTGTAGTTCTAAAACCTTAGAATAGCCAAATATGACGGGCCATGGTGAAGAATGGCGATGAGACATTTCTGGCATTCATCTAATCGACGAAGAGTCCGGTTGTTTTCACCTGCGCGCGTAAAACTTATGTTAGTCATAATTTATCCCATTCCCGCCCCCCCCCCGACTGTACTCAATAGTTTTGCCCCTTGTCCAATAATATTATTTTTCGCCTCCCCCGTCGGGGCTTAGAGAAGCCCCCCTCTGCGCACGCCACTGTAGTTTTCGATTTAACCGACGCCCTAGCCCCCCCCTTTGCGACCTCCCCCCTCCCCCTGTTTTCCGACCACTCCTTCGGTGGCACGCCAGTGTAGGCTACGTACTCGCGCCTTATATCCGAGCAGTTTCATATATCTACGATCGTATTACCCGAGTAAAAATACAACAAGATGCTCATCAAAATGGGTCCGAGTCTGACATGGCCATGGCCACCATTTCTATTGGCATGTACTTTCCTCCTACCCAGCCATGACAGGTAGTTTTGTTAAGACCAAGCGGATAGGTCCTTCCTACGTGACGTACAACTATCGTCATATTTTAATCACCATATAACTCGGGCTATTACCCACACCGCAATGAAGGCTTCATTCGGGTTTCGAAAACTTAGGGTATAGTTTTGGGCATTATTCTACGTGCAAATTCCTAGTGCGAGTCAATTAAACATAATTCCTCGGTACCTTGGCAGTGGCGCAAATGATAAAATGAGAATAAAGGGTTATACACTGATTCGATCAATTCCTACACTCAGTTTATGGGCAATTAAACACCTTCTTTGGGTAGTAAAAAGGTACCACACCAGTACTATTTAAGTGTGTGGATCAGTTTATTGTCGTCTAGAGCTCACAGACCACACGGTGTTCCCCACCTAGCCACTCGACTCAATTATACTGAACCTAAATTTGTATTGGGTGGCAGCCGCAGGCTACGCTTCACCAGCGAATTGTCCCTCATCACACGGGACTGTCCGTCACACACATCCTGCCACCGTCTCAATCTAGTGGCGTGCCATTGCCTATTAGAGATACAGTATCTGCTTCCATAGCACGAGCTGCATGACGTCTGCTGAGTATAGTCGATGATTCAGTTCGAGTTGCCCTGTTTGTAGAGGCTCAACCGCAGTTTTTTTTTGTTTTATATTGGCTGGATACATTTCAACTGGAAAAAGTGCAACCATGCATAGCGCCCCCAACGCGCAAGAACACCAGAAAGAACACCAGAACAGCATAACCCCCCCAACTGGATATTACGTTGGCACACCACCAAAGACATAAGCCGACTTGCGCAGCTAATCTGCATCAATTGGGGCTAGGTAGTGCAAGAGTGTGCAATCTTCAGTAGTTATTCCCACCCTCCCCCTTCCTTTTCAGTGCTTAAACGTCTCCAAAGACGGTCACGACTATACACTGTTACATTATTTTGGTAGGCTTGCATGTATTTTGAAGTTGCAAGGTGTACCTCTTGTCCATCGGTGCTCACCAGAATCAATAAGTTAGGCTATGAATCACGAGTGTGCAATATATTGCCCCTATCCGACTATTACAACTATCGATGGAATACATGTGCACGAGCCTATACTCACTTTACAACTTCGAAAGGGCGTACCCATATTAAGCATATATACCTGCGTATTCCATGCCTATTACCTATTGACAATCGTAACGGCTGATGTCCAAAGGAACTCCATAGCATTCTAAGCTCGACTCAGACTAAAATTAGTCGGTCTACATACTCTCTGTGTAATCCCGAAGTCATGGTTGACATTATCTTGGATTTCAAAACATTTCCCCGAATGGCATCATTAACAAGACATAGGCTGACAAAACACTTGCCTGTTTTTTTTATTAGCCGTCACATTAAGAAATACTTGATACTTGTTAGCGATCCTTGCCTGGACCGTCCTAGTTCAAGCCAATTTTAGACTAGACTAAAATTAGACGGTCTACATATCGCTCCTGTTTATCCGGCAGTCAATGGTATGACATTATCTTCGGATTTCAACATTTCCAGAACTGCATCATTAACAAGACACAGGCTGACAAAACTTGCTGTTTTTTATTAAGCAGTCACATTGAGGGGGAAATACCTTGGTACTGTTAGCGAACCGTGCCTGGTACCGCCCAGTTCTAACTAAAAAATAACTATTTGGTCCTTCTGCTTCGATAACACAAATCAAATTTTACAACACCCGCTGCGCCAGAAGAAATGATCTTGGTTTGGTTGTCAAACCTCAACCCTTATCCATAGTATTACCTCCCAACCAGGGCGGATCAGGATTTTCGGTTAGAGGGGGCGGCCAAAATTGTAAACAACCAACAGGGCAATCCACAGAGTTGAATATCTCATCGCAGCTATGGGTTAGACTTCACCCAACTCCCCATGGTGGGAAGGCTGGGAAAGCAGTTGGTCTCTACGAACCACCGAGCTATCATAATAACAGAAGGAGTGAGAAGTGAAAACTCGAAGTATTGTAGGCCTACAGGAAAAATAACTTAAAATTTGCATAGGTTTAAGAAAATAAAGTGTGTGTGTGATACACTTCGCGTTTTAGCTAGGATTCCATAGATGCAGGCAGAGTGGTGTGCTTTTTGTATGATATTGAAAATTGCATTGTTGAGGGAGGTTGATATTTCGGAAGTAATTCAAACTATCTAAAAAATATCCAGCAACTCATGGATGAGGCGTGGGGTCTGAGGAGTAGATGGTTTTGAGAAACTTTCCCATAGACCCAACCTTGAATCTATTAGCTTTACATGTAGACACCCCTTAACTCCTTAAATGACTTCCTACGTGTATCATCTCTGTTTACTCTGGCAACCATCTAGGACCTTGGTTTTATTGCTTTGTCACTCTGACGGAGCATGCTGTATCCCTGCGGGAGATAGTGGGAATAATTGCACTGCTGTGTTCCCCAAAATAGGCCGACGGATTAATGAAACCCCTGTAGTAACCTGAATCTGAATTTTCACAACAAACGATATTAAAGAATATGATTGTACTAGGCCTATTTGTCATTGATTGTGTTTGCATTTGTTTATCAGCATGTAGTTTAAAGGCCAATGGTTTTTGTAACGATTCTCTCAAATTAGTACTGGTTAAAAAACCTACACTCCAAATTTGGAGGTTCTAGCTCTGGATTTACCGAATGGCCACCCCTCCTCATCTGTGTTTGGTTGTATCTCCCAATATTGAGAGAATGGCCTCATGGATAGAAGGTCTAAAAGAACCCTTTAGGATATCACTGGGGAACGATTCATAGGTAGCCCATAAGACTCTAGTAAATGCTGTTTTTTTGCAGCCTGATAACAAAAATCTGAGACAGGTATTTCCTAGGAATGATGGAGATCATTCTTAATATTTAGTGACGAGAGGGGATTCCTCTTTAAACCCCTCAATAGTTTGTTTGTTCCAGGGTTCTCAAATGTACATGTTTCACATTGCGATTGATATCACTGGGTTCCCCCATGGCGGATTTGCAATAGATGATGCGACTTGTTTGTTCATCGGATAAACTGAAAGTTGGTTAAGAGGTTACGACTACCATAAGGAAATATAAATAGGAAGTACAAAAAGTCGCGAGTCATATACATGACCATTGGCTTGAAACTTTGCCAATGGTTACATGTAATGATGTCGCCTGATGGCGTGCAGGATATATTGTGTCTTCGCAGATTGCATATTGGGGTGTATATGAGGTATCAAACATAATAACGGGGGTGTTGTTAAATTCTCGGACAACGCATTCGGCAACATAGGTCTGTTTTCATCATCAGATTGGCAGCAGCATGACGTGGAAGAAGGATGTTTACCTTCACGTTAAACCTATTTTACAAATCCCGTGGGGTCCAGTTGTCCACAACCTCTTCTCTTAGAAAAAAAAGGCAGCTTAATGGATTACCTAGCCTTGCAATGTGAGCTTGTACAGTGACGGCAGTGGGAGCTGGCAGTAAGCCTAAGATACGACTAGCCCTTAGATAAATACGAAAGGCTGTGGAAAAACAATTCACCTCCCATTGCTGGTATATGTTTATACAAATGAGATACGTCGGACCATGCGTGAGTTTAGTCCTAGTACTGAGGAAGATGCTATCGGGCCCATATCATGCGATGAATCGAGAATGCAGGACAACACTTCGACGAGAGGGGTACTGGACAGTTCGAGTTGTACTTCATGCAAGTTGGACTAGGCCTACGGGTAGGACTACGATTTTACAGTGCAAGTACGCACACAACGAGTAGTGAGTCTAGTAAAAAATTGAAAGACTACTGACTAGTAGGCCTAGACTTAACACCTACCTGAAATCTTCCCCCGTCTCTCCCCTACTTTTCCAATTTCATTTGAAATTAGTGATAAAATGGTCCCCCCCCCCCCACCCCCAAAAAAAAAAAAAATATATATATATTGTTTGTGAGTTTGCAATCATGAAATACTGGAAAATACTGAAACATGAAAAATTGTCCCAAAATGTTGTTTTTCCCCCTAAATTTCATAATGTTGATGATTTCTACCTGATTTTGGGGGAAGACATGTTGTGTGACTATATATATCTAGCTTTGTGTGCACTGACAAGGATTAGGCATTGCAATTAATGAGATCTAGAATATCAAAAAAATGAAACATTCCCCAGAATGGGTTTTCCGCCTGAAAATTTGACAAGGTTGTTGAATTGGCATCAGGGTATGCGCTGCTCAAAATTTGGGGCGTAAATATTGGGATTTTAGCGCATAATATAAACGAACAGAGCAATTCATTTTATGGAAAAAGTGTTGTAATTTTCCCTCCTTTTTGGGACCTTTTGGTTGCACACATTTCTGAGATATGGGGGGGCCAAAAATGTCCAAAAAGGGTTGGCTATGACCCCGAAACCCCAAGTTAGCGCTAACCTGCTTTGCATGGGAATGCCCGTGAGAAACGTGTTTGTAATGTGACATATTGAGGCATGTGTGAAGTTTTACT
The DNA here is from genome assembly GCA_026419785.1 of Sclerodactyla briareus. Lineage (NCBI taxonomy): Eukaryota > Metazoa > Echinodermata > Holothuroidea > Dendrochirotida > Sclerodactylidae > Sclerodactyla > Sclerodactyla briareus. The sequence continues at coordinate 90,431 of JAODTK010000245.1, read as the reverse complement.
ATGTTCAGGCATGCAATCATCAAATATTTCATAAAATAGCGAACACAGCAATATTTCCCCACAATGTGTTTCCCCTAACATTGACAAGGGTGATACTTCGCCATGGAATCTCGTGGAGAACGTTCTTGTGTGTAATGTGACTATCTAGGGTTGTATGAAATTTGACCATTTTTAAAAACTAAATTAAAAAAGAAAAACATTTTTAAAAAAGGGGGAAAATAGAAAAAGGACCTTAGATGTGTTTTCTGCACGTGAAATTCACAATTTGAACTATTTTCGTCTAGTTTTGTAGGAAATTAGTTCGGCCACTCGAATATCGAAATTCGCAAAAACCTGCCAAAAATCCCATCCTGAGTTGCAGGATCTCATGATCGGCAATGTAGAACTATTAATTATGTTTTACTTGTACCTTTCGCGAGTTACAAATGACAAAATTTATCAAAATATGTCTGAAAACAAACCATTTTCCCCCAAAAATAATTATATTCATGGAAATCCACTTAATTTACCGATGAATGCTTGCACCTTTGTTTTGATACTATGTACTTTCTTCTGAAATTTGGAATCATTCATTCTCCCAATCTCTGAATATACCAAAAACTTTTTTCAGAAATCTCAAAAAATTTGGCCCAAACATCTGTTTTCCCAAAAAAATTGACATTAGTCGGTATTCTGGGGCTGATTGCATGGGAAATTGTTATTTGGCCTTTTCACATGCTACCAAAAGTTTGAAATCATTCAGCCATTGGAATAAGGGAATATCTTGAAAAATAGTGAAAACTTGTAAAAATGAGGAATTGCCCCAACATTGCTCTTTTCTCTCCTTAAATTCCCAAATTGTGATAGTTTCGTCTAATTTTGAAGCACTTATGGTTTTAGTGACCTTCAAACGGTGCAAATTTCTTTGTCAGCACTCAAATGAAGATATTTGCGGAAAAACCATCAAAAATCTGAGGGACAAGCAAACGCCACAAACAACACCACCACACACACGCCAACACACGCAAACACCACAACGGGACACTTTTTCGACTGCACGTCATTGCGGGGATCACCGGCACCCATGGGTACACCACCAGTGGGTACCCCTCAGTGGATAGTCCAAACCACCACTATGGACACGTAGCCAACGTTGCTATGGCAACCACAGTAATATAGGTGAAATGGCAAATGAATACAATATCTCATCCGCTTCGGGAAGAGGAGATAATAAAACCATAAAACCAGTCTATCTTCACACACGAAGGTCAAGTTTTCTTTGCACCCTATTTTTCCCACCGTCTGAACAGTAAGATTCCATAATCATTAAATCGCTTACGGTATATACACTGGCAGCGGTTCATTGCTCGGGTCTACGTTGCAAGGTCACTCAGCCAGGGTGAACCAATCAACTATCAAATGATTAAGCTATCACGGCGGGAATTTCGGAGGCCCGTTTGATCGTTGAAAAGCTGGGCAGAGGGATGTATTGGGAGTTGTATTAGTTACAGTGACTGTTATGAGTGGTCACGGTCGTAATTCGGGCAGGCTAGCGTAAACCTTCATGCGGAATCCAATGAAGCTGGGCCAGTAGCACAAAGCCCCAGTTAACTGCTCCTATGAACGGTAGGCAAGGCCATGCTGAATTTGACTTGTGGTAGGACGTTTCGCAAGAATCCCTAACAAGAAAACAAGGACACACTAGGTAAGCTGATACAGCTGTACAGGTTTACCGTATTCAATCGACAAATAATATTAAAAATTCAAAATGTTGGGAGTTAAGTTAGTGCAGAGGTCTTCTCCTGCTCCCTGTTTTGGTGATTGAAATGTTTCAATTAAATTTTTTAAGGAGTGAATAGTTGAAAACCTAAATGTTTAAGTTGTGGCATTTCAGGAACGTGAAAGCATATGTTATACACTCTAAAAAAAGGTCTAGTCAGTTTTTTAATACGTCCACTCAAATTATTTGAGTATTGTTCAACTATTGATGGAAATTATATTTAATTTATTAAACAGATGAGGTACTCATTGTATTAACTCTGGACATATCATGTTCAGTCCAGTCAAATTTGAAACGTTTCTAATCAAATATAAGTAGATTTCCAGACGGCATGATGTGCGCCCGGCGCACGCGAATTTTTTTCGTCTTTTTCTTAATTACAAAGTTTACAGGTGAAGCGTGAGAGCGCTTCGGTTTATACTTCATGCAAGGGCAAATGTTGTGAAGCATGAAGTGCTGAAACATAATCTGAAATACCATAATTCCTTCCATTATTGAGTATATTGGGAAATCCTACCCTTGAACTGACCTTTCCATCGATAGTAAGACAGTTGAAAACTGAGGAGAACTAGTATTACGTAACGACATGCTCAACACGAACTCAGTGCAAAATTACTTTTTTAAGACACTTGTGTACCTGATTTTTCAAAAAACATTAAAACCAGTAGTTCATTGTGAAATCGGAGGAAAACTTTCCTTTTCTCCAATTATTCGAGGAACATATTATAAGCAATTTACTGTTGAACTCGTTAGCGACATTTATCTAGTTCCATCGTGACGTCATGCACGGGACCAGAGCAATCACTGTAGATAAAAAAGAAAGACCATTTGAGATTAGGTAGTAGTTATTAAAAAACAAATCTCTTTCATCTATGGAACTTTTGAAAGTGAACCATTTTCGCTTCTATGCCTTCAAGAGCTAACGTAAATAAAAGGACAAATTCGATATATGAAGATTTTTTGTGTTCATTGAGGGGTGGGAAGATAGATGAAACCTTGCAAGATCCCATATTTCTTAAGATAGTATACTATGCATGGGCCCCTGTTGGAACGTTAATTACCCCGTACTTTTGTATTGTTCTAATGTAAAATGCCATCCAGTGTTGAGTGAACTCTTGCGCCGTCCATGCAGAGGGTGGAGGGGGGAGGGGGGTGGGTAGATATTCCCGAGACAATCTTATGAAAATCGCGATTGGGCCACAAAAAGTTCTGTTGTGTTCATAATATCACTCAGCCACCAGTTCCAAATTTTTAATCTTTCTTTATGTTTGCTATTTTCAGAAGCCGATTGCCATGGCCCATTTGCTACGAGATAACTGTCTCACCAAGTTGTGACAAATGGCTGCCAATTGGAAACTGGCACGCCATCTCCGAGTGCAAATCTCGGAAAATTACGGCTATTAGACTCTTTATCCACTTTTAACAGAATTGCAATACCGTGAGTCATTACTTACGTTCTTGTTCAATATAGCCTACTGATGCGTCTTTGAGATGTGACTGCCAATCGTACTCGTCCTCTAATACTTGCATCACCTACAATTATGACACCTGGGTTGTCAAATCGAATCCACGACCAGAATAAACAGGACAACCGGGACTCGCTTCCACATTTACGGTGGTGTGTCAGGTCATGAGTTAGATGCGCAACATAAATGTGGAGGAGGGGTTCGATAGCAAAGTAGCATTAAGCGCGTGCCGGGGGCTTACTAATCATTCGGTTCAGGAGTGAGTATCAAATTGAAGCGCGAGGTAAGATATCCTCATTCTTCGCTTCCCAATTTGCTAATTGGACAATAGAGTAGTATAAATACCGGCCTTCAAGAGAAAAAATGCTCATGGTTTCAACGAACCAATACTTACCTGCACCTTTTAAAAACTTGAGAAGGAAAATTGACGGCATTGTTCCTTCTAAAGATCGAGCTCTAGTATACGAATTAACATTGACTATACTGAATCAAGAAACTGCCGGCAATTATTTCGAACATCATTCATTGATATCCATTCTCATGTGGGGAATTTGATTCACCAAGTTATAGACCATAAATAGTTGCATATCACACACAATCATCATCGAATATTATTTTATAGGGGGCAGTTGAACTACCCCTAAAGGCCATACATAGCCTGCATAATACACACACAATAATTATCGAATCTTCATCGTATAAGGGGCAGTTTGAATTAAAACTCTAATAGGCATGGCATAGCATGGAATATTATACACTATCATCATCGAATCTTCATTCTTCTAAGGGTTGGCAGTTGAACTACCCTAATAGGCCATGAATAGCATGCATATTGCACCGCAATCAATCACGTATCTCCCTTCTTATAAGGGCAGTGGAAAACTACCTCTAATAGGCCACATAGCTTAATATAGTGACATACATTTTGAATCTCATTCCTTATAAGTGACAGTTGAACTTCCCCTAATAGGCAGATTATCCACACAGCTGCCTGATGAACACAATAATAATCGAAATCTCATCCATATAAGGGGCAGTTGAACTAACCCCTAATAGGCCATACATAGCTTGCATATTGTACACCATCAGGAACAAAAAAAAGAAGAACGGATCTCCATCCATATAAGGCGGAAGTTGACCTACCCCTAATAGGCAGACAGGCCACATAGCTTTCATATTGTACACAAAAAATCATTATCTACCTCTTCATTCTTATAAGGGGCGGTTGAACTACCCCTAATAGGGTGATAGGCAGATTAGGCCCACATAGCCTGCTAGTGTACACAATCCTAAGCGAATTTCCCTCATATAAGGGCAGTCGCGACTATCTCCTAAAGGCCATAACATAGCCTGCATATTGTACCACAAGTACGAACTCAAGCAATATAACATTCCCCCCCCTTATAAGGCAGTTGGGACTACCCCTAAGGGTCAGCAAGTTACAAGTATGGTGCCAGGTATCATTGTGTGTAGATTCATGTAGTAGTGGCTTCGATTAAAATAACATAATATTCTATAATCTAATTGTCTTGGTGTGTGCATAATCATTCATTTCGAGACTCAGTCCTTGCAGTAGTTGTAAATGTATAGAATGATATGCATATTCCATAAATCCCCCAATTAGGTAGATTTGATTTTCTTTTTAAATGGGATCTGGAAAAATTGCTTACTAGCGCTAAGCTATGTTCTTGTTTTAATTAAATGCACAGGTTGTCTAAAAAACATGAAATTGTAGGTTAGGACTCGTTCCTGGCCTACTGTTCATATATCCGATTGTAATGAAATTTCCAGTAGATAGTATAGGAGAGGATTGTGATTTGTTAATGATTGACTTTCCACAATTAGATGACCAATTTCACCATCTGGATTGTAATTTAATGTAAGCAAACAAACTAAAACGAAAAATTCAATAAATTGTTAAGGGAATAAAAAGCAATAAAATAGATGAAATATTTGGGAAATACTGAAACGTTCATGTTTCTGATAGTAAATGCTGCATACTGATATTTCTAGATAGTCTGAGATTGAAATTCTGACATTATGATATGCCCGATATTTTTGAACAATCGGCATTCCGGATCACAACTGATCAAAGTATACAGAAAAGATAGGTAAGGACATTTGATGACATAATAGCAATAGCCCCCCCCCACCTCCGCAAAAATGCGTCCTTCGGTTATTAGTTACCCCGCAACTCAAAAAAAAAATGCTGAACAGGACTTTGGATCTTCTGGAAACCAATATATGGAAAGAATTACCAAAAATATACGACCATTTAGTGGAGATACCTGACCATACCCAATGAATGCACAAATAAGGGTAAGGGAACAAAAAATGGTTCGTTAAAACGTCAGTGGTCTTGTCAACAAACTGTTTGATTATTTACAGTAGTGCGCTTTGAATGCAGTGCAACAAAAGAGCTGTATTTACTTCTCCTTTTACCTTCCCTCTTTCTTTTGCCTCCTCTCCTATTTTCCTCTTCTCTTCCTCCTCCCCTCTTCTTTCTTTTCGTTACTCTTCTCTTTTTGCCGACCAGACCGAAAAGTTGCCGACAGAATGGAAATTATTGGGAGGGGGGGTGGGGGGTGGCACCACCACACCCCGCGTCGATTATGCCGGCTGGTAGGCATAAGCTACATTTGAGAACGCTATATTTACGCAACAGTTTGAGTATCGATGAGTCTCGATGAGAACGAAATTAAAAATTATAAAAATCACCTAAGGTTGGATAACGTATTTGACACTTCACCCAATTTCCGACGAAAACGTGGCATTGAAACATCATTCATTCGATTTATTTTTTCGGCCCCCCCCAAACCATAGGGAGGAGGCGGGCTCCCCCATCCCCCCTGATGGCGCCGACCCTGCCCCCCACTCATACATGCCAAGGCAGTATGGGAAGAACATTGCCCTCTGGGCCCTCTACAACTGTTGAAGTAGTTGCGTTGGGGAGACATGTTCATGTGTGGTATACTTATAGGCTATAAAATTCAGCCCATCCCGAAATCTTGGGAGCTGTGCCCGCAGCTTGATGGGAAATGAGGAAGGACTCGAGAGAGGGACGCGGGCCGCAGAAGAGAAGAAGAGAAAAGGAATTCAGGCCTGCTGTGGTGGTCAAATCAGGCACACATTTCCGCAGGGCAAAGTCAAACTAAGTTTTTTATAACTTATGTCCAGGTTTCGCCCATTCGTTTTTGTCGATATGCAGCTCGGGATTTTTCTTATTGCAGTTCTAATCGCAGGGAAACACATACTCTCTTTTCTTCATCTGCCTGGCATACTTACTAACCCCCGCATGCTTCGTCGTAAAGAACCTGGAGTGGCAGTGACCGCAAGTCATGGAATCACCCTCAACAAAGTAAATTAAAACGACTGTAGTAAAGTTTGACCATGGGATTTTTTTTTACCGTCACTTACACAACGGGGTGGGATTACCAGCTGGTGGCTCGATTCGTTCGTTGTCAGGAGTGAAGTGACGCGTTGTTAATTGGCTTCGATGTGAACACCAGCGCCAAATGAACACTCAGGGCACGTGCATTCTGCAAACTATATATAACTCATTACACAATGAGAATCTGTGCGTCCTAGATTACATAGATATACTGAAATTTTACCGGAATCTTTTCGCGCAGTAATGAATTTAAAGAAGACACGGCAACTACTATGGCAACACGATCGTTATTTGTAAGAGGATTTCGTTGATTTGTTTCCACGCATTTATGTATATTAAAAGAAAAAAAAAAAAACCGAACACATGGGAGAAGGGTGCGTTAGATTTCTTAAACCTCCTCACCCATTTTGGCCACCGCCACGTTTAATCTCATTTGTTGTTTCTACACAGAGCTATTCACTTACCTTTGTAGTCCCATATTACCACATCTGTGTGCGGGTTTTGGGATCCTTGTGTGTGTGTGCGCGTCGTGTGTCGTGCGGTGCGTGTAGCGTGTGTGAGTGTGTGGTAATGTGTGTGTGTGTGTACCAGCTTTTTCCCAGACGATATTACTGAAGAACGCAAGCATGTTATCCCCCCCCCAATTAAATTCGGCCTGTTCGTCATGTGGTTTAGATATAGTCTGCAACTTACCATCTGACGGAACATCGGAAAAAGTTCGCAAATTACCCGGCATGAAGCGTGTCGTTCCCGCCGTCCAGTCACTCGTGATCAAAATCGACTAGTAGTATTGAATCGTCAAGATCTGAAGAGGTCGTGGACCGCTGTCTCAAACGACTTTGCGAGATTTGGAACGGACCGAGGTGGACATGGATGGAGCGCGTATACATCTGCAGATGGATTCAGAGCATGGTAGGCCCAGTTGCGTTCTGGATGCGTTTTTTTTCATACCAGGTCATACGAGGGCGCCCACCCCTCCCCGACTTCTCCTGTGCCTGGAACGGCACCTGACAGAAGGTCCAACAAGAGGCCCTGTTGATGAAGGGCAAATTATGGCTGAACCAGGTCCATCTTTTCTGCTAAATAGTTTCATGAGTGAAGAGCCATTTTCCGTCTGACATTCGCCATAAGATGACTAGTGGTGGCTATGCCAATCCCGCTTTCTTTGCTTGTGAAAATCGACTACTGCACTCTGGTTTATGGTATGGAATCCCGTTTTTGCATTCAATGCGGCCCGTGTGAAGCGGCAGTACAGAAAAAAAAAAAAAAAAATGCGGCACGCATTATTATTATTACCAGAGGCGATGCGATGCCCCCCCTTTATGACCCACACAATATCACCTTTCCTCGCCGATCCCCACCTGGATTCCTGCAAGAGGCGCAGAACTTTTGGATTCCTGACATACAATTTTCAAGTTGCCTTGCATGACTTGGCTCCAAACTACCTCCCGGAGCTTATTGATAATATGTCCCTCGTCGTGCACTTCGGGTTCTTCTTCTCCAACAGTCCACCCTTGTAAATCGGACCATCCGAGAGAGAAAAGGGTGGGAGGAGGAGATCTAGCTTCAGTACCCTGGCACCACAGCTCTGGAATAGACTTCCTCGCAGCGATGCCGCGAAAAAAAAAAAAAAATAAAAAATTTCCTCCCTTTGGTGGATCTCACGGTCAGCACTGAGACCCTCTCTTCTACAGAAAAGACTATTGTTCGTTGAATTTTATCGTTCTGTGTTTTTGTAAGGCGCATTGAACTACTTGGATTTTGCGACTATATAGGCACGGGTGTTGTAATAATAATGCTATAATAGATGATTGCTAATTTTTCACTGTCTCCAATGTAACCAAAAGTCAAATTAGAAGGCAAAATAAAAAAAAAGAAAAGAATTCGAAATATGTTAGATTAGAGGCAATAATTTCATCTCAGAAAGGACCTACTCAGTTGATCTTTCGCGGATTAGTTGCGATTTGATTGGATTGAGTGAGGGACCACATTTCAAACATACGGACATTTGTCATCCAAGTTCATCATAGGGTCAATAAGGGTCAAAAACTTATGTTTTTTGCCATAACATGGAAACCAATTTATTTACCATTTACCAAGGATGATGAGTGTGCGCCATTGGTTTTGAGTGATTCACTTGTTTGTCCCCCCATCTGTGTGACCTTTGACCTCAATTTGACTTTTACCATGTTTTGGGCCGAATCAAATTTTCGTGGCCATTTTCGGATCTCATAGTGCAGTTAGGATGTTCATAGTGATTTGTCATGGTGTTTTTGTAGAATCAGCGGGTCGACTACATCTGAAAATGAAGGGAAAGTTGAATCTCGAAAAATGTGCCTATTTTTTAGTTAACGGGACAGAAATGGGAAAATGTCTATTTTTGGGGGATATGTTACATAGCTTATGTGCTGAATACACGGAACAAACTCCGGTTGTAATCGGGGTATCGGTTCTCAAGTTACAATGGATAGTTTAGTTTAGTGAAAAGGGGTCAGGAAGGACAAAATCATCACGAGAGATCCCGAAGCCACAACATCCTCTAAAAAAAGAACACCCAGATTCCCACAATTCTTAAAAAAAATCAAAATCAAGACTGTTCTTGAATGCATTCACACTCTTAGACAGAACAACATATTCAGGAAGGCTATTCCACTCATTATTAACTCTCTGGTAGAAGAAATATCTCCGATGCCAATCTCCAGCGTTTACCACGAAGCTTGAGGGCAATGCCCCCTATTAGTGATAACTTTGGAAAACCCAAAGGAATAGTGGGAAGTCCGGGAGATCCTCTATTGTAGGGCAGGAGGAATGAAAATTCTCGTTCAGGAGAATTTGAAATAATTCATGAGGTCGACCGATTGTATTTACCACCAATGCATCGTCCTTCCATATGAAAAATATATAGAAGACATTTAGTTCCACCCCTCTTTGAAAAATATTTCCAGTCCGAGTCTCCAATTTTCATTGCATATTCAGTATCCCCGTTGTTCTAGCTACAAGAAAGCTTTGTTTGGATTGATAGTTGTCAAAGTAGATTTCGAGATATTTGAATGGGAATAGTCTACTTCCGGTGGTAGCTTTTTGGGATCAGATTTGTCACAGTCGTTCCGGACAGTGATTCGTTGTGATGTAAACTGTGCGTTTGATAAGAGAGTGGCATGGAGTGGCAGTAGAATCGTGTCATGCTATGGAAACACACGTTACTGTACTTATCGACTATGTCAATTACTCAAACAGCGCAAGGTGTCATTAACTGGGAACGACTGTTTTCATCTCCCAGTGTGCAGCAATGAATATTCAGTATCTGTATTAACTCCACTTCTCCCGAACAGGAGAATTGCAGAATTCTCCCAAACGGGAGAATCCCCGGACTGGATGGGAGGAAGGCCCCTCAGAAAAAAAAAAAAAAGAAAAAAAAAGAACCTGAATGATATCACCACGAATTCGTCTCAGTTCCATCGAAGTTAGACCGAGACGCCCTAATCTCTCTTCGTAAGGAAAATCTCTAAGAGATTGAATTAATCTAGTGGCCCTCGCTGAACGTTCCAATTACCTGCTTGTCATTCGAGAAATATGGATTCCATACTTGGACAGAATACTCCAGGTGAGGTCTCACAGCTGGCTTTTAACCAACCTGACAACAACTATCTGTATCAAGGACACTGACAAGGAGGACGCTAATCAAGCCAAGAATCCAGGTTACCTTTCCTCGCAGCTTCAGCACACTGCTCAGAAGGTTTCAAAGAAGAATAAAAATGACCACCGAGAATTCTTTTCTGACTTTACCTGATGAATATCTTGCCCATTTAACTTGAAAGAAGCGTTGCGTTTGGTTGGAACCACATGCATACTTGCACTTATCGCATTGGAAAACATTTTGCTGATCGAAAGACCATTTGGAGATTACATCAAGATCCCTTGAACAACTGCAACATCATCGTTCGAAGCAATCTCCCGATACAACTTGGTATCTGCAAATTCCTTAAATCTGGAATGCACCGAATCTCCCAGATCGTCAATATACGCCAGAACAATTTTACAGGCCCAAAGAACCAATCCTTGGGAATCACCACTAGTGACCTTTCGCCAAGGAGACGAACGCCCATTGATGACACTCGTTGTTCCCTATTGAGAAGCCACTGACGAATCCACTCAAGCACATTCCCTTAATGCCAAACCTTTTCAATTTAAGCAAGAGATGCTCACGAGGGTAACCTTGTCAAAAGCTTTTGGAAGTTTATGAAAATTATATCAACAGCCTGTCGTGTCACTGCACTAGTAACATCTTCATAAATTCTAAGAGATTAGTCAAACACGAACGATTTTTCATGAAACCATGCTGGGAACCCCGAATTAGGCCATACTCATCGAAAAAAATCGACAATTTGATCTCGAATGATGGCTTCTAACACCTTCCAGACAACACTAGTAAGACTCATGGCCTGTATACAAGGAGAGACCGGTTGCCCTTTCTTGAAAAAATTGCGAAGGAACATTTGCTCTTCATTGAAAAATAATTGCTAATGGAAAGGCAATTGGTCGGTAAAAGATTTCAAACAAGGATGGTAAACTCCATCGGGACCAGGAGGAGCCATAACCACTTGAGCTTCCTGCAGTTCTCTTTTACTCAATTTTTTTTTTTTTTTTTTTTTTTTTTTCCCAGGCGACCAGACCAATATTACCAAATAGAGCACACTTACCAACCAAGGTCATTGGAATTACCCAGTTTTGCTGAGTGAATACCGACGAAAAATAGTCGTTTAAGAAAGCTAGCCATCTCTGACTATTGCTGATTGTATTACCTGAATCAGACACTAACGGTGGACCCAAGTGTCCTTCACTTCTGCTTCCCCTAACATAAGAGGAAAACGCACGAGAATTATCTTTTATTTAAGAGGCAATCTGCCTCTCGAAATGAGCTTGGCACCTGAAACTAAACGTTTGCCTAGCCTCTGCTAAACTCTGAAACGATCTAAATCAGACAAGGACCCAGTTTAGAACGTATTTTAAAAGTCGCCAAACATTGTCTCTTACGTTTTTACGCCTAGGAGAACACCTCCCCTTTTCACCCAAGAAGGCCTTTTGTTCATAGTGCGACGCTTTTCCAAAGAACGTAAGGAGTCAACAGCATTCAAATTTCCTAAGAATTAAACCAATCTACATTACTAAAAGAAAACCAGAAATGCCATCCAGATCGGCCCTCGAGAACAAGGAACGAGCTCCAACGCTCCGTGGAATATTGACAGAACAGACCCATCGAAAGCGATAATATCGGGATCACTTGCACCAAGCTTACTAAAAAACTATCTACATTATCCACGGAACCTGGATCACTATACTCGGAACTAAATCTAAAATATTATGCTTTCTGGTAGGAAAATGAACATGCTGCGAAAGGAAACAATCTTGGGTGACTTTAAAGAAAAGGCAGAACCTTGCCTACCCCTACTACCATCAGACCAATAAATATCTGGATGATTGAAATCACCCATAATAATCGTACGTTTACCGGAAACCTTGAAAAGCACGTCAAGAAGAAGGCGAGTTCTGCTTCCGAGATGTGGGAGAACGAATACAACACAGACTATAAAGGATCTGGAATACCTGAAGCGTTGGACGGTATTTCACACCAAGCAGAATTGACGTAACTAACACCAATATCTTATCTCTCAATGCTTTTCAAGTCAGACCTCACATACAACAAAACTCCAACCTCAATGCCACGGAGAGTATCTGTCCGATCTTCCTAGCGACATAACCTGGAACGTGAACTTCGGCTGAGGAAAATTTCACTGTTTAACCAAGACTCTGCAATTCCAACTACGTCAGGCTTCCGTTCCTGGACCAAAATTCGGAACTCATCAAATTATTCCTGATACTTTGAACATTAGCGGAGAAAAAATGCAGCTTGCTAATATGCCTATCGCAAATAGCATCTAGCTGGTCTGGCCTAGTAACACTGCGAGGACTACTATTTACAACCCTGTCCTAAAACACCAGTGAATCACAAGGTCATAGAGCCGTTGACAATTATGTCTAACGTTCAGCATATGAACAGATTCTCGCTTGAATGAGAGTTATATTCGAGAAGAACAACTTTTTTTACCTATTGTCGTCCTGTAGGTGTCTGTCGTCTTTGTTCTATCCAGGATTCAGCGTATCCGTTATCACGAAGGGCAAGGGTACCGACTATGACCGTCTAGTGACAGAGAACAGATTTATATAGAGGCTAGGAACGCTGAAACCGAATGGTATGAACACTAAATTCAATATTATTTGATTTCTAGCAGTTACAACCACCAGTTTTCTCAGCAGTATTACTATCAATAATATCATGCGTATTTCAGTAATACCGTGCGTATCAATGCATGCGTTTGTTTACTTTTCTCTTCCATCTGTAGTACAGTTTGGTTAACCATATATTGTCATTATTTCAATACGCGCTCACCTTCGTCTAGTAATGACTTGTTTAGATTGTAATGCGCGTTTGCTTCGTGGTTTGCTCAGTAATTTAGCAATAGGGATGAGACAATAACGCGCGAATTTTCACTTGCTATCATTGCGGCATAACATTTCATTCAACGCGCGTTTTATTTAAGTAGGCAGTGTAGTAGTTACAAGTAATACATCCTCGATAAGGGGTTTAAACCCGAAAAGTCGGTAGGAAATAAATGTTATAAACATTTTCACCGCATCGACTACACTTTTCAAACTTTTTCCTATTGAATTTACGATGCGACGCAGTACTTTTGACCTTTGAATATACTATAAATATATATATATATATATATATATATATATATTATATATATATATATATATATATATATATATATATATATATATATATATATATATTATATATATATATATATATATTATATATATTATACTACTTGTAGATTTCATTATTAAGAATATATTAAAACTATTTATTAATCAGTAATTTAAATATGTATTGAAACTTTTTTTTTTTGAGAATAATTTTTAATGTAGATGGATATGGTTGATAATTAATCATTTTCTCAGAGAAACATAGATTTACCTGTAGCCTATGTGTTATGTGTATGTGCATATGTGTATTATGTAGAGGCCTTTTTTTGCTTTTAAGGGAAATGACCCATTCAATTTTTGGCATATTCAGTAAACTATAAGGGAAAATGACTTTTGCTCGAGGAGAAAATGAAATTCCGCAAAGAACCGCAAATTATCAATAGGATTTGCTGATAAAAAAATCAAGAAGAATATATTTTAACTCTAACTTAGTTCCATCTTTAGCACCTATTAATGCAAATAATAGTACTAGACTTAACCCCTAAATTCTCCCATAGTAATTTCCCACTGTATAATTCATGCAGTCGATGTCCACATATGGTCTCAGTAAAGGTTATTAGTCACTGCTACCACTCACCATGCTAATCCTATTTCTGTTAAAGGTAACTGCATGACTGTATATTAGTCTCATGCTGAGGAAATGGTAAAATACACTGTACCAGAAATTACAACAGTGTTATAATTTTATTGCATTTCCTGTATTTTATAATCCAAGAAGTGTGTGTTTATCAAAATCTACAATCAACCTAATATTATAAAAAGATCACCACATTGCTGAAAAAGCGTCATCCCTGTTTGTTTATTAGAGGCCTTTGACCCCCAGACTGCTCACAAAGTTCCTAAAAATTCAGTGAGTTGCTCCCATAGTTCCGACAAGTTGGTAAGAGGTAAATTAAAATTTGCTGATGAAAAGGAGTAAGAGGAAGCAGCAAGAAGAGTCCTAACTAAGAATGCTTCAAAACCCATTACAGCCGTAACAGCAACATGCTTAACTCACCCTGCTCCAGTTTTGATAGTTCAATGTTGGGGATTTTGCGCATGTAATAGCCTATACTCCCCTTGCAGCCATGTTTAGACATTTCAATCAGATTGATTATGTCTCGTATAGGCAAGGACAACTTGAAACAAGCGCGTCATGAAAACAGTGATTTGTTTGATCTCGAAGTCTAGGGAGCCTATGCGGTGACAGTGGCTGGCTGCATTTCAACAGAAACCATACTTAAGAATATCATCAGGCGGGTCCCACTGAGATTAAGCCCACCCAGCTAATTTAGTCCTCAAAATGACCTGACCAAAGAAATGAAATTAGAAATATATAGCATCGCATTTACATGACCCTTGCCGGTACAATATAGAATGTATGGTTTACTAGATGTTGACTCACAATTTTTTGGTGCAGCCCTAATAAACTACGTGAAAAACAATCAATTGCTAAATCTTCCCCAATGACTTTCAATGATTTAGCTTCTGAGTTATAGTTATATTCCGCTGCCGACAATGAGGGCAGCATCCAGGTCTGACCCTTGCTAGGCCTTGAGGATAGGATTGACCTCTGTCGGCAAAAGTTATACATTGAAAAAAAGAATCAGGCACTATGCTGGCACGGTGGGAAGGATTGGTGTGCTAAAAGAACTTAGACCTCCAGAGCAGACAAAGGAATGATCCTGAAAACCTCCAAATAGACCCCTAAAAAGGTAGTTAGTATCTTTGAAGATCTTCAAAGCAGCGGCCGGAACCATGATTTGCCCGACCGATGGAAGGGCAGAGTTCCTGCAGCACTGGATGCCCCTGACACTAAACCTCACTGATGGCACTGCCCCATGGCATGACCATCAACAGCATTTTTGCTGTTAATTTTTCCCTGTAAACACAACTTTCATTAATTTCTGCCTGAGGTTTTAAAATGTACCTCAATAGCAATTCATGAGGGGGGAGGGGAGGGGGGGTGGGGGGAAATGAGAGGTAGATCCAAGTGGACACATGGTGTCGCAGTCTTTGTTAGCGACCTCCTTCCCGGGAACCACAGCCAGTTAATCCCTGTAGGCGCCGCTGCGCCTCCGAGGTTTTCGTTTTGTAGTTTTGTTAAGGCCTTTTCCTTGGGCGCACCAGTGGAAGTAGACTAGGAAAAGCTGGGAAATTCATTGTTTGCCACGGATTACTAATTGGGCGGTATATCTGCAGTTCATACCAAATGGTCATGCAATTTGCTCTGCTAGAACTATTGACAATCACGCCTCCATTGTGTGCAATACATCTCCACAAGGCTAGCGAGATTCTGAACTTGAATATGGGTCTGTGCAAGGTAAATTGGGATACCCTAGGCGCAAAAGGGTTTGGTCAGGTCACATCATCACTAGAGTTGTCGGAGTATGACGGCCTATGTAGTTCTTCACTCGGGCAGACCATCGCAGCTACGTAGGCTGACGCTAAGGGCCTAGATGTATGCTCTAGTACGGTACGACTCATTGTGTTCATATCAGTGTGGAAGACGGGTAGAAACACAAAAGGATGTCTACTCCTGCAAAATCTAAAAGCACAATTGCGAAGAAAACTTATCTCAAAATCTCAGAATAATAAATTCTCACAGAAATGATTCGTATTATTGCACCATACCTGCTTCAATATGCATGATTTAGCGCAAAATCGCGTATCAGCTGCTCGCCGGCGAAAACTCGTTGGTTTACTACATGGGCGAACGGTTCTTTTCGGGTGTGCAATTCCCCAGGATCCCCCGCGCGTTTAATTGGCTGCCAATTGTTGGCCACAGAACATATGGGGCGATGTTACGTCTACGTATATATGTCGGTGGCTCCTACCCAGAAACCCGACAATCCACAAACTGCATTTCCTGCCCAGTGCACTCTAACACCTGTTTAGGCCCGCTAATTGTTATCAACAACCCGACCGTCAAACCTGGGGAGATTACCACAAATCGCGACTTTAGACCTTGTAGACTTCAGCTTGACAACAACTCTGTAAATCGGGATCTAAGGACAATCCTGACATTCCCCCCCCCCCCCGGGGTTTTAGTCCCTATTTCCACAACCACCACTTCTTCGCCCCCCATAATCCTGTTAACCCTCGCACCTATGTCCTCCACCCTCCACTGGAAGGCAGACACGCGTGCGCTTCGGCTTATCTCCGCGACTGAACTAACTCCGATCAACATCCGGCAATTGAGTCCGCCAACCAGCAAAACGCTTCCCTTCCCTTATCCTTCCCCCAACCGTCATCTACTGCCACCCCTTCCTCGTAGCAAGTCCTAGTGCAAGACCGGATCAACGCCACCCTACCTTGCCTTACCTACCCAGAACCTTCCCTCCGCCTCTTTCCCACACTTTCCAGTACCCGCCTTCACTTCCGCTAACCTGACACACTTCCTGCACGTATACACAAATCATCCTCTTAATCTCCCTGAAATCTGACCCCTTTGAAGCTTACCCTGAACGGAATCTTCGCCCCACATTTCGCGGCACACACAGAACACTCACTTGCGCTCCACGGTGAGCAACAGAGCACCGAACAAGATAACAGCGGAGAGAGAGAAAAAAAAAACACAATGCTCACGAAGTATCAGTTTTGACTAACGTTTATTTCGACCGCGGTCGCACTTTCAAACAAGAATACAATGAATATGTCAAATTGATAAAAAACTAAGAAGGCCTACCACTAAACATGAAAGCAGATAGGAAAGCACCACAGCAGCAAACACATTAACTCCTAACGGAAAAGACAATAAATGAATCAATATTGTTGACATTGCTATCAAAAGAATGCCAGAAGGCTACCTGCACGCGAACAAGTTAACAGAACACCGAACAAACTAACAGCAGAGGGAGAGAGAAAAACAACGCAATGTCCCAAAGTATCATTTAACAACTTTTTATTCCGACCACGGCGCCTACCAACACGAATACATTATTATTTCAAATCATAAGAAAAAACTAAGATAGGTAACACTATACCCGAAAGCAGATAGAAAATACACTACAGCAGCAAGCACACTAACTCACTAACGAAACAAAAAAAAAATCAATAATGTTGACAATGCTACCAAAAGATTGCTAGAAGCTACCTGCACGCGGCCCACGGAGGCAGAACAGAAGAAAGAAACAAGGGAAAGTAGACAATATGCTTACGCAAATGCAATAACACACTCACGCTCTCGCACCACAGCAGACATACACACCAAGAAAAGCAACGCTGAGCAGATAATTTATTTAGGGAAGCGGATTAGCTCAGTCGGTAGGGCTCAGGACTTAAGATTGCGAAGTTCGATTCCCAGTGAAGGCCCGAGGGCGTTTCCGCAGTACTGTTCAGACAAGGCTGTCTCCTCGAATGTCTCCACTACCCACGTGTAAGTGGGTACCTGCGAGGTAACGGAAGTAGGCGCCGCTGCGTTGGCTGCCAGGGGTGTAGTAGGTCGTTAGCGAACGTGCACCCTGGGTGGTGCGGGCAAGGTCCTCATCAGGTTACCAATGACCAGGGGATTAAGTCGTTAGTCGTGTGAAGAGGCTCTGCCTGATACAAGACAATAAACCGAATCTTAATCTTAATAATTACACTCAGGTACGGAAGGCAGAAAGCTAGCCTATTGCTATAGAGGGTAACGAGTGGCCTAGAGCATAAATAGCCCCAGAGGAACAACTCACGCTGAAAAGACCCCAAAACAGCTCAAACACAGAAATACCAACACAGAACACACCACTCACGAGAGAAAATAGAAACTGATGACGGAAATGGAAGAGCAATACTTATGAAACTGAAAATGGAATTCGAAGACGTCTTGACGTTGGTGTTGCCAGTTGATCAATGATGGTTTTTGATACCACTATTATATACCATAGCATCGGCATTATACTCGGAATACATAATGTTTGTAGCACATCGTGTATCTAATCGAGAATACCATTTTCATGAATGGTCAATTCATCAAGGGCTTCAAGTCACTTATGGACAAGAAAAATATAAGTTTTGGAACAACTTACAGTGACATTGCCGGCATTGTTGGAATTCCGGACAGGGTGTACGTCATGGAGTAGAACATTCTTCAACAGGCACAGGTGTATCTCACTCATCTCATCTAGAGTCACATTTCCATAAAAAACGGTCATGTCCACCCAAGGTCCATCAAAGGTCCCAATTGGGGTCAAAATTGTTTAAGGGTTTTTTCGCCATAATAATTGGGGTAATTGATTTCTTGACTCGTCACTGCTAACATATACCAGACACAAAAAATGGGATATGTACTAGCTTATCATTCAAGTAACACAATACCAGATCGTATAAGAGAGCTGGTGTTTTTTATTGATGAACAACAGTAATAATAGGAAATCTAGTGAGATATTGGAAGCCATTGCATCTTGGAAGCTCGCTTACGAATAGGTGTGGTTTTTTTGTGACGGGCTCCCTTTGACACGGTCACATCCGGGCTGCGTATTCTGGAGGCGCTGTGAGCGTGGGGTTCAAGCCGGGTACCTATAAGCTAAAGACTATCATCCCTAGTATCAATGCTCGAATTGAATAGTGATAAATGCGTGGATTATTTGCTCAGCGGCGTCGCGATTCGAGAATTTCAGAATTTGGCTGATGTTCCCGATTTGCATGATCGATGACCGAATGATAGTTTTGATATGTGAGGCTTCATTGTCATTGATGAATTCAAAACACACCTAGATCTCTGACTTCTTGCCGGCGAGTCACCAATGTTGAATAGCGGAGAATCAAAAGAGAAAAATTCAGTTTTTTGTCGCCAAAAAAAAAATTCGAATTTCCTTCCATCCCACGAATCATCAATGCATAACTCAAGGTTGTAGCTGAATCACAAGGGCTTGGATCGTTTGATGACATATTGATTTTGGAATATCATCCGCATACCGAGGTTACTATTATGAGGTATTCAGTTAACTCATGTATACATACAAACTAAAGACTTATTTTCAGTAATGGTGGTTCCTCACAACCAGGTAAAAGACTCGGGAGTACCACGAATTGTGATTCCGATTTAGGCACAGCGTATCCCATTGGACACTTGTATCCCTGTCTCGGGAAAAATCATCATCGGAATGATAGATGATTGTCCAGGTCTCAGACAAAGGTATTAGGAACACCATAGAGTTTCCAGAGGAGACCAGGTGACGAGGTACGAAATGGCTAGTGGCAGGCCCGATTGAAATGTTGAAGACTGTATTGAATTTGTTGCGGGAACTCAATGCAGGAGGACAGAGTGAGGAAATCAGCCCATCCGTCGTCCGATATGTCAGTAAGTGTGTCTGAAAAATTGGAGGAAGCTCCCAGAAGAAGTCTTGTCTTACTGAATGATCTGCGCCAGCAATGATTCCTTCTGTTTATAATGTTACTGCTTTGAATGAGAACCTAAAATTTCGCCTATCAGATGCCACAGTATTGTTTTTTTTTTCCTAACATTAAGTCCCCAACTGAGATCAGTAACCATCAGTATACCAGTCATGTTCAATGACAATCTGGGAACCACCTTTCCTTCAAAATAAGATCGATAACATCCATCACTGTATCGTGAGGCATTAGTTGTTTCATAAATTCCGTGTCCACTTTCCCCCAAATTTACCTATGGTAAAATAAAAGGAACACGGTCGTTGTACTCATTATGGGAAGAAGAACCCCACCAGATTGATTTCCACAGGAATATTGGACCTTGGTCTGATTATTAAAAGGGTTTAAATATCCGCGGATATCAAAATTCTTACAACAGGTTTCACTCACCTTACTGATTACTGACCACCCCCCCCCCCCGTCCAACACTAAAATGAATAGCGCTCGTGTACTCATCGTGGAGAGACACCCTACCAAGTCCCAGCTTCATCCGACCAAGCATGTTGGTTTTAGCTGATTACAAGGAAAGCTTTACATCACACCACACACACACACACGAGCTCCTCCCCCCCCCCAACATTATTTTTAATGAATGGGATGAAAGTGGATTGATTGCTCAATGTTCATATAGTGTGCGAGGCATGTTTTTTGTTTTCATCCGTAGAACGTCTGTATTCATATTACAGGTGTTTATGGTGTTAGGTGATTAGAAAGTTTGTATGGGCGCGTTGCGCGTGGAAATTGGTAACCGTGATTATCCCAACTGCATGGATAAGGGATGTCACCCACACATTCCCCGCGAACACGATATTATTTGCAAGCGTAACGGGGATAGATTGTCCACGTATTAGGCTATTGCCTGAAAGCATATCGTAGAAATTTTCTCGCCCTATTCTTTTATATTCCTAATCGAATCGTTAGAAAAAAAATCCGTGTAGGGGACGCATAAAATTTGGCGAATAACAGGGGACATTTCGACGGGACGATGACGGCTAGAGTGGTCGAAGACTATAGGCTGTTGCTCCTATTTTCTACTGTGCCAGAACTAAAGAGATCAGACGTAAAGAAAGCCTATATCCACATTTTGGCGAACGAGTTTCATATATCATCAGATACTATCGAGCGATGTCCCTCAATATATGCTGCCTCCTATTCGACAGGGGATTAGTCAGACCGGTCTCGGTCTCGAATTATTCTCGAATTGCTGGTCTCGGTCTCGACTTTCAAGACCGATACCACCAATACATACAGTGTATAGACTCGAGATGCGAGGCTGGTCTCGGCCTATCCAGTCTCGACTACATCACTCCTATTCGAAAAGTCATTACTGAGGTAATACATTTTTGGAAGCAAGATTCTGCAAGCTCAAGATTCTAATATTTGTAGCCTACGCAGTTAGCAGCTAGCATTGAAATATGTGAGTCTTTGAAGTGACATAACTTCTCATAATATCAGTTGAATACGCAAGCTATGAACTATGATAAACTTGCTTAACTGTTTGAATGGCGCCTATAATTCAACATAGATGAAAGAATGAGTGGTTCGTGCTGATAAGCTAATCGGCTGACCAGCTAGTAACAGTGAGTTAATTGGTATTTATTAGAAGGTTCGATCACCACTAAAAATTTCAGCTTCAGAAAAATACATATTCTGCATGATACAAACGTTTTATGGACTAATCAGAGTGTCTAAAGTGTCACTTGTGAGACAATCTGCTGACATAACATGGACAATAGCCTGTCTGCCACATGGACATCCCATCAAATGTGTGGTCGTTTACCAGCTATGAAAACATTTTTGACGCGTATAAATAAAACTTCTGGCCCCGGCTCTGGTTCCATTCCCCGTTATTCAAATTAACAAAAGTGCACGTAAGTTCTTTCGAATCTAAATTTCTTCAACGGTTTATCGAATGACTGCACGCACATAGCTCGCAGTGATGTGTTCTCGTATATGTCATGCCACATAGATTCAGACCGATATATAAGCGACTAGAGTTTGCGAATCTCTTCCAAATTAAAGGCGAAGTTTTATTCGGCCACGAAGGAAACAGGCCGTGTCCGTACGCTTATGTCTCCTGTAGTCGTAGCAGACCCAGTGTTCCCTCAGCCGGGCCCATGTGGGCAGTGATTGAGCCCGTTTAACCGTTTAGGTTTTTTTTAAGATCATGACGCAGCCATTCTTTACTCACGCATAACAAACATGTCTGTCTCTACGCCTACTAATAGTGGCGCTTAGCAGTGGTGAAATGGATGAAATCACATTCTGAGAAATAAGTGAAATCACTTTTCTGAGAGTAAACATGGTATCCTTACATATGCCCAATGTGCAAGGATGGAGTTCAGATTTGAGCAGCCTCATATGAACGTTGCACCTAATTGGACTGGATAATGGAGAGCAGCGGGCAAATGGGAATTGCTGATACAGTCGGTCTTTCTGCGGTATCGCAAGGGTCGAATAGATTTTAGTGATGGATAGACTCAGAACCACCTGGAGCCCGGAGCGAAGAAGGGGGGGGGGGGGAGGGAGGACTGTCTCTGATTCTAAAATTGACGATGCAGGCAGGGAATTACGAACCAAAATATAGTAAAAATGGAGGCACTGCTGAAGCGGTTCATCAACGCAGTTTTTTAGATTGTCGCCCGGAGAGAATGTAATTATCTTAGCACATGTACTACCAAAGAATCCGTCTTTAGTCTTTCAGTTTTTCAAAAATTCAATACGAGAGGAAAGTAAGATACAGGTAATGCTTGCTGTAGGGGTTTACCAGAAAGCGCCTGTCGTGGGGTGATCGACTTTAGGTGTTAATCAACGGTCGAGCGTGGTTTATCCACTGGATAATGCACGACCGGGGGTTAATTCAAGCGATGCCGAGGGCGCAGCCCGAGTGCATCCAGCGTTAGAATTAACCCC
Source organism: Sclerodactyla briareus (assembly GCA_026419785.1). Lineage (NCBI taxonomy): Eukaryota > Metazoa > Echinodermata > Holothuroidea > Dendrochirotida > Sclerodactylidae > Sclerodactyla > Sclerodactyla briareus. The sequence continues at coordinate 67,717 of JAODTK010000245.1, read as the reverse complement.
CGAGGAGTGCATTACCATGTTGGATAACACAATCGACCGTTTGATTAACCCCGTTCATTCATACAACGCGAAATTTAGTTGGAATATGCATCAAACGACTCTGGAAATTACCACTTTTTGAAAAAATAGGAACCCCTGATGACATTGCAAAGAGGCTTGTACATGCGCCAATAAATAACAACAACAATACGCGCGTCTCTCAAATCCATCGGGAAATATAAGCGCACACAAAGCGCGTGGACGAATGTCGACGCATACCCGTATGACTAATTGTCTCAAGCCAACGCGTCCTCTGTGAGCAACGCGCATTACATTGCGCGTGAAAATATTCCATCGCGCGTGTTATTTCCATGTACTTGCGTAAATGATACATACAAGTTCTATTCAAAGCGTTCTGATGTGCGCTGGTGGCACTGGTAATCGCGCCCAATTTAAACATCTAATGCACAATGGATCCCTTCACCATAGCCCCTAAGTGATAGCAGCTTCGATGTTGATACTTTTGTAAACATACGGTGTACCTGCAACAATCAATTCAGGACAACCAGTTATTTTTTCGCCTGTGTCGAGGCATCGTGCATAAACACCGGCATTACTAAACGCAGGTTTATGCACGGTCTCTGACCTTTTTTCAGCCCATCCTTGGGTAAGTATTTACCGTCAAGTATGAATGAATGTGAGACTGCTACCAGCAGAGCACACGGACCCCTTTCAGCGGGTCTCCTGTGTGAATGGGGCGCAGACAGAGGAAAGGGCAGGAGGGGAGGAATGGGGTTACAGAGGAGAGACTGTCTCTGAAATTGTCTCCTCCTATCAGGAGTAAAGATAATCTTACAGTTTTTAGTGCAGAGTGGGTCATTTTTGGTAGAAAATGGGAAACTTTGACTATTCATGGCTGGTGAATACGAAAAATTTACCCCACCCAAACAGATTAATGTAACAACTGTCACCTAATCGTTAAAAGTTCATCCGAGGTTAACATAGGTCAACATTTGAGAAGGAAACCTTGTCAACATGATAGGTAGGAATGTTTGGTCCGATAGGCTGAAATTTAGGTATTGCAATCGATATTTCGGCTCATTTTTACTTGACAATAACTTGACCACCTGGACAGGTCACGCGCTACTTGGTATGTGGGTGCCCCATATTGAGTGCCTGTCCGTATTGTTTAAGGGTCAGAGGAAATGCCATCTGAGGTCATTGGACATGGAGGCAGCCAAGGAATCACAAGCTGCTTATTCGTTGAACAGAACATTCTATTAAAGAAAAAAATCGGGATGCATTGTTCGAGGGCGTTCCAGTTCTCCCTTTAAGGGATTCAATGGCATATAGAAAGGATAGCAGAGCGGCTTAACGAAGTTGCAGTATTTTTTCTTCTTATTCGCGTTATCGTGGGGCGACTCATTCCTGGAAACCGTTCAACTTGATGAAACAAATAATACCACGAAATTATCACAAAATCACAATTCTCACATAAAACATGCTATGTGAACATTTGGCGACGATGATGCAAAAGTATACAAAACTGCCATTATTCATTGAGTTCGGTGCTCGATCATTGATGACATATTCCATTATTGAGCAACATTTCACTGGGCTCGGAAAGTTCAATTGTGCGTGCGCTCTCTCCCAGGTTTAAATCTTACTTTTGGTTTCGATATTACTGTAACAAACTGTAACAAGACACTGTTAGAAGTGGGTTTGATAGATACTGGTACTCTAGTTAGCATATGACGGCGGGAACCTGAGGGGTGCCCTTCATTCATGAATGACGGGTCCGATCCGGCGGTCAATTAACAGTTTTACAGGACAGTCACAACATTGCTCGACATCATGAATATGCACGAAGTTGTCAGGATGCATAGGTACAGAAAGGTCTGGAAGGTCGGCCTGGAAGTTTTGCTTGTAGTTGCTCATACGTTTTGTATCGTTAGCGGCATCGAAACTGGGGGTAGTGACAGTTGAGCTCGTTTTGCTGACATAAACCAATTACCAGGTCTCAGAACCTGCCCGATGTCGGGTATTACTAGCTGAATTCGAAATTGATTCATAACATCAGCGGCATACAACCTATATCAACCAAACTCTCGCGCCCGCTCAGGATCGTTCATTATTTTCCTGCACCATCCTAAACAGGCTTGACTTTTATTGGAAATTCTTCGATCTCAAATTCATATAAGCTTCCGGGTATCGATCTTCACTTTGTATCGAAAAATTTTCGGATATGGTCCTAAATAGTCATTTTCCGGCTAAAATCTTCAAACTACGATTCGAGGGAATGGATCGAAACACGTTTTAGTCCCAGGCAACAAAGTTCAACATTGACTCGTTTGCTTGAAGGGGATGAGAATGAAATATCCCGTTTAATCTATAGAATAAATAAGTCGATTGTGAAATTGGACTTCATTCAATAAATTTGTTCACTGATATTGACTGCAAAACTTGTTTGGAAAGGATTAAACCCTCATGGCGTGCAAGCTCTTCATGGGTGAATTGAAAAGTATGTACAGAATAAATACGTAGATTGTGAAAGGACTTAATTCCATAATATTTTTTCACTGATATTGACTGCAAAACTTGTGTTTTTAACGGGTGTAAACTATTATGAAAGGCAAGCTTTTCTTGGATGAATTGGACGGTGAATATAGAATAATTAGTGTTTTTTTAATGGATTTCATTCCATAATATTTGTACACTACTGTTGACTGCAAGTCTTGTTTTGAAAGGGTGGAAACCATTTGAGAATTCAATCTTCACATGAGGTGAATTGGAATATCTTTTTTTCTCTCAGGCAAATAGAGGAGGTTCCATTTCAGACCGGGGTCGACAACAAACGAATACGACAAGGATCCACTATCCACACCAGTTGCGGTCTCATCAGATCAACTCATAGCAGTTGACACTGGAGGTGCTCTGACCTTCTCTGAGGAAGCACCACTCGGAAAACGTCGCTCTCCTCTATATAAGACTGTATATCGCCTTTTTGATGGGTGGAGAACCAGTGAGTTATTCTTTATAACTTCGCTACTGATGAACATATTACGCACAACTTACTATCATCGTAAAACTGTTCCTAATTCTATGTTGTGAAAAATCCTGTGAACTCCATACGCCACAATCGCTGACTTGGAGAAAGGCAGAACGCTATCCTGCAGTGCAACGGGCCCTCGCCCCGTCATTTTGCGACCAGAGTGGGTGCACGCTTTAGGGTCGACAGCGGTCACTTTATCCGATGTTGGGGAGGAGGGCGCTTCCTATGCATATTGGTAGAATAAAAAAAAAATGGATCGTTTTACTATGGATACTCATTCTCGGACTTGGTGGAACATAGTTGTTTGTACTCCATGCGCTCGAGTGAACGTATTTGGTCTTTGACTAGGCCTATTTCTGTGTGAGTGCGTGTGCCTTTGCGTGTGTGGTGTGGTGGTGCGTGCGTATGAGCTGCTTTTAGGGTCCGTCATCCCGGTTACATATCTGTCGTGTAAGGCGGGAGGAGGTATTTCTTTCGGGAGAGATCAAGTTCATGTTGCCCAGCACGGGCAGAATGTTGATACATTCATATCCTCATAGCTTGACGGGAAAAAGTCGATTGAGTTCATACTTGGCATTTGTGTTGACTATATTTATCCGGAGACACACTCCGATCGTAAAAATTATCTCAACTCATACTTGGTCTGTGTCTGTGCCACAGTCTAGAAAATCCAAGGTCGAAGATTGGGAAAACACAATTCATTAATGGGATCTGCAAATGAAGTATTAGAATGCACGCTGCTGGCAGCATGAGACCAGCCGGGATCATCGGAAGTCACTGATTCCGATCAACCTGAATGACTTAATATGGGCTTCATGTTGGCCACGGGTCAACGACGGAATTGACGACAAAAGTGGGAAAGTACGTGACCCACCATACCATCAACTGAGTGTTCGAATAGATTGGAAATGTAAAACAACGCTCCCGATTGTGAATCTTCAACCAAGCTTTCCCGTTTTTAAAACGGAGATTTCCAACTTTAAAAATGGCATAGGCTAACGGGCCCTACCATTAGGGCAAAACAAGCAGAATTTCAATGCAATGAATATAAAATGAAAATCTCTTTTATATGTATATATATATGGTCAGCCAACTTCGTACGGTGTTTTCTGATATTTCAATTGTTCCAACCTGACGTGTCGATTTATCAGTATGGTAAAACTTTTTTGCAATTGTTTCCGTTTGTTTTCACATTTTTGTTCTTGTTTTCACATTGATGTTCCAGCTCCAATGACCGTCGAACAAAATCAACGGAGTCTAAAAGCCTCACTTTTCTCCTATCTAAATTTGAACACACCTTGTAGGTTCACCGAAATTGGTTATTTCGACTGATTTAAACCATAGTGTAGACTGAACTACCTTCGTGCATACCGAAATTAATCTACCAGTTTTAAATTTATCTTATGGTTAGTTAAACCAGCTTCGTGCATACGAGAATGTTTCAATTCTGGGTTTAACTTAAAATTAACCCAGGTTTAAGCTAACCGCCGCTAAACCAGCTCCGTGCATTCAGGCCTCACAGTTTAAAATACGTGCTTCTGCCCTGTGAAATATGCGTTATGCGTGATATCGCTTGTGTCACATCTTCGAGGTACGATCCGGTAATAGCTTAGGAAATTGTGACAGTGTCACAGTGAGCGTTTGAATTTATCTTGACAAATACAGAAAACGTGTGAACACTATCTTTTTCACCGTATCTCGCTCGGTTCTTCGCTTCAGTTATGTATTCATATATTCAAAGGTTGGCTGGGCACATTCTCGAGGTTTGCCTATATCGTCCACTGCATATGGTCTCAACGAATAAGGCAATTTCGTTGACAGTGCTCGTATGAACTTTTTACTTTATTTCATTAATCGTCACTTGCGTAGCACCAGATACCGGTTCACTGTTATTGGAATGATCCTATTCATCCTACCCTAACGAGGGACTCTGTATATTCTAGTCAGGGCAATGAATAGCCTATCCTCCACCTCATAGCCTACCTCCAACTCACATAATATCACACCTAGCTATTCATGGATCCGAAACATATCACTGATAAGACTTATATCCCGTATTGAAGTCTGCTCTGTGTCTAGTCTTGCTCTATTTTCAAGATCACGGGTCATTATATCCACCCGTCACAGCATTTTATTTTCGCAGGCATGAACTCCGCTGAACCTGACCTAGATAGGCTACAATTCCTCGGTAATTTTGATTTCAGCAGACCTGGGGTAATATGTCTAATGGTTTCAAATTACCAGGCTCACATGGATTCTGCGTTTATAATCATATAGGCAGTGTGTGCCAACACGAAATCTACCGATTAATGGGCTTTCGAATCGAGCGGTAGCCTACTAGTCGGTTTGCAGCAATTGCCCCATCGGGTGTTTGTTGTGATCAGGGCCTGGTGACTTTGTCAAAATTTTGTGTTTTGACGAAATTTTGGACGGATTTTTGATGCGGAAACAGCGACCACTAATGCAATTATGTGCATTCATGTTTCAGGACATTCGCTGAATTGTATTGTGTCTCTGGTGAGTACAAATTGCTTTGGTGAAATCCGTATTAGTCCGTATAAGTTCACCCAACTCCAGGATTTTTTGGAACTTACTAGTGAATGACGAATACAACGCGGTTGTTCCCTAAGCAAAATGACTCCCCACGGGATCAACAAGTGGACCTAACTCATCGGAAGAGGGGATTAGTAGTAGTAGTGGGGTAGTAGGATGAGTCCAGGGGCGGCCCCAGGGTTTTACACTCGGGGGGGGGGCTGAAACTTGATATGATTTAACAATCTAAGCGAGGCCCATCACAGGTTGGCGCGGAGCGTACCAGAAAATTTTGACCGTCCTGAAGCTCGCCAGATGACAGGATATCGCCTCTCTGGGCCGTTACATCGACACTGAAAATATCTCCAAGTTGGCTTTTTTTGTCTCTTTCCTTTTTATAATGGGTATTTTATATTGAAATTTTCCTCACTTTATTATGAAGAGGGCTGTTCGCGCGACCAGCATCGCAGTTAATAAACTGATAGCATACCACGAAAAACTCGATCGTGAACGTAGGCCTTCAGTTATTCCAGTGCGCCTATGCGGCAAGGCGTAATATTGTACGAACTTTGTATTCCGATTGTTGGACTAATAACCGCTAGATAAATTATAAAGACTGGTGTGGCCGGAATGCGTCCCAGAGCCGAATACTGATGCAACTCCTCCCTCTGACAGTCGACAGCCCCCAACGGTAGCAAATATATTATATTAGCGTGTTCATACACTCGGTCAAAGACAATTGACGAAGAAAACACGGTAACTACTCGTGCGAAGCGCGCGGGAATTTTGGTTTTTTTACTTATAACTAAGTGTTAAAACCCATCTTTGAAGATTTGTTTCAATCCGATACTGTGATTTATCGGTACAAGTAGATTCATGCGAGGCACATAATTGGATTCAAAAAATGAAAATCGATCGTAGGAAACACCCCACCCATTATATGGGTTGTTTGATTTACTAGTGTTAACAACTACACCACAACATGTTTCCTTTGGAGATTTGGGTGAACATGCCCCCCCCCCCTTCGGATATTTGTTTCGAATCCTCGAACTTCATGTTTGGTACAATTAAATTGATGCGTGGCATATAAGCGGGTCAAATGAAATGATGAAGAAAACACAGGCACGCGAGCGGCTCGGAAGTTTTTGGTTTTTTGTCTTACTAAGTTTGAAAACATCACCACCACATGTTTTTTTTTCACAATAATTTGATTGGGGGAACGTGCGCCCCCCATCTTTGAAGATTTTTTCGAATCCGTCAAACTTGATTTTCGGTACAAATAAATTCATGCGAGGCACCTAATGATGAAATGAAATCATGTAGGAAACACAACCACACAACTTTATGGGTTTTTTTACCTAATGGTTAAAAACTATCACCACAACATGTTTCATTTGGAGATTTGGGTACCATGCCCCCCCCCCCCATCTACGAAGTTGTTCGCATCCGCGACACTTCATGTTTGGTACTTAATTGATCCGTGGCATATAATCCGTTCATGAAAATTGATGAAGAAAACACAGGCAACGCGCAAGCGCCGGAAGTTTTTTTGGTTTTTTTTCTTACATAAGTGTTGAAAACTATCACAACAAACCTTTTTTCACAATAATTTGATTGGGGGAACTTGCCCCCCGCCCCATCTTTGAAGATTTGTTCGACTCCGCAAACTTGATTTTCGGTAAAAGTAGATTCTATGCGTGGCTTATAAGCGATCAAATGAAATTGATGTAGAAAACACAACCACGCACGCGAAGCGCGCGAAAATTTGTTGGGTTTTTGATTTACCTAAGTGTAAACCTAACACCACAACAGTTTTTCAGTTTGGGGATTTGGGGAAATGCCCCCTGCCCCCCCCCCTCCCCATCTACCCCATGTGATTTCGGATCTCTAAACTTCAATGTTTGGTACATCAAATTGATGCGGGCTGGCATATAATCGGATCAAACGAAAAAGTTGACGAAGAAAACACCGCCAGGCGCGCGTGACGTGTGAAGATTTTGGGGTTTTTCATTTACCTAATAACTAGGATTTGATTGGGGGAACGTGCCCCCCCCCATCTTTGAAGATTTGTTCGAATCCGCGAACTTGATTTTGGTACATTAGATCCATGCGTCGGATAATCATATTCGGATCGAATGAAAACTGACGAAGAAAACCCGGCCACGCGCGCGAAGAGCGCGAAAAAAATTGGGTTTTTCATTTATACAAGAGTTAAATACTATCACCAAAACATGTCTTATTTTTTCCACTAGGATTTGATTGGGGGAACGTGCCCCCCCCCATCTTTGAAGATTTGTTCGAATCCGCACAACTTGATAGTCGTATTAGTAACATATATAGACCCCTAACCCCACCCCCCTCGAAAAAAGTGCGTTAAAAACACATCGTTCAGCACGATTTTATTTTTTCGGCCCAAAACCCATAGGGGGGGGGGCAACCGCCCCCTTGCCCCCCCCCCCCCTGTGGCGGGCCGCCCTGGTGAGTCCCTCAATCTGTCCGACATGCTCAGTAATTAACCTCCGTCACGTTATCACAAATCATGTGCAACGTTTATTGCTTCTGGTGGTAAGAACTTTTCAAAGTAGTCTTCTTTGAAAAGTGACAATTTCCGTGATCAATTTCCTTCTTGTACCGGCACAGTTCACACAATTCAACAGGAGGAATACTCTTCATTACATTTTCGTGTTTGATGTTTCTTCCAATTTAACCTCTCCTGAAGATTGTTAACATTGTTGAAAGCATTGTTGGGTATACAATTCCTTCTGTTGAAGGGACAATGTTTCAGCCAAATTATTACTCTGTTCAAATGTTATAATGTTATGGATTATTGAAAAGCATGTGGATATCACTTTGTTCCAGCTTCATGCGTCCGGTTATGGATATATGGTTTCCTAACAATTACAAATAAATTAGCGAGTTTGACTTTTCCTCTATAAAAATTACGTCATCAAATGTTGTCAATTTGAAAACGTCTATTTTCTTTCTTTCGGTTCAAAAGTTCATATACTCATAACCAAACATTCTACGACCTTCTAAACAGTTTCATTAGCATGATTGTCCAATGCACAGTTTTCTTGACCAGTGATATTTTTGGTTGGACTTTCCCTTCAATGTCTTCTTGGAAACGTCCTACTATTTACAAGTGTTCCAACTTTCATTTCCACTGTTGATTCCCTCGCTTAAGGCAAAAGGAGTTATATGCAGCAATGTCTGTGCGTATGTGCGTGTGTCCCGTGTGTGTGTGTTGGTGGGAGTTGTTGTGGCGTGTGTGGTGGTGTGTGTGTGTGAGTGTTGGTGCGGTGAGTGCGTGTGTGTGTGGTGACCCCCTTTTCAGCAATCTATCTAACGAAAGCAACGGTATCAACTTATCCGAGCTCAAATTAGGCTCGTGGGTTTGCTCATGTTGGAGAAGGATGAACCCTATTGTTTTTTGGTGCACTTCAGGTCATCAGGTTCACAGACAGGGTAAGTCAAAACCCCTGACTGCACGAATTCTTAATGCAAGCAAGTCAGGTCTATTTGGTTTCATATTAGGTATGTGGGTTGCAGTCTGGTGAGGATGAACACTCTAGTTTCGTGTCAGGTCGGTCAACGTCATTGAAAGTCATTATGGGCGATCCTTCCTATTTTGGCACGAACATTTCAGAGCGATGACGTAATGGAAATTCTGTTTCGTCTCGGTGAACTACACCTGGTGACCAGCTTCGACCTCATTTGACTTTTCGACTGCTGGACCTGCATTCATTTTTTTGTGACGCCAATCATCGTCTCCTTGCAACAGCAATAAAGAAATTGCCACGACGTACTAAAACACTCCTATCACACGCAATTTCCAGTTATGTCCTCTGTAAGGGTTGAAACGGCCTTTGTCAAAACACTGATTAGATCAAATCTTTCTATATCTTCCACACGAAACATTTTAGGGGGTTGGGTACTGAATACTTGTTCGTCTGGTGCAAACTACACCTGGTGACCTACTTGCTTCCTTTGAACGTTTGACCTCACTTGGACCTAATGACCAGACTCGTCGTGTTGCAACAATAGGTAAACTACAACTTGACGTACCACAACACACCTAATCATACGCGATCCGCCCGTTTCTGTCGCTCTGTTGACGAGTGAAACAGCTTCGGAAAAAAAAAACCACCTTTTCCTTTTCAACCCTCGGCACTGAGACATCCTCGGAGGAAAGGCGTGCGAGGAGTTCTGTTAGTCCTGTTAGGGAAAGACCATTTATCTGCACATATATCTTCGCATTTGTTAATGACCAAAGAGAGCCCTGGGTTACTACTTGAAACTCCACTTGAAGAAAATCCGGACGTGTTGGTTTGTGGTGAGTTAATTATGCTGCTACCTGCCTACTTAGAATAAGTTTTCAGATCTTAGGTGATCTTTTCTCGTGTGAAGTTCTTCTTGTTACAGAGGTTTGATATTTGGCAGAAATCCTAAGCATAGTTGCTTCTGTGTTCGATATTGGCAGTAATATGATGACCAGGTGAGGTGTTGATCAAGAGATATCAGATTTCACGCATGGTGTTGGTTACGGTGAAGATGTTGTTGGCGGTATTGTCTGCATGTAGTCATGGGCACTAACTGAAGATGGTGATACCTGCATCAGGCCATTGTCATGTGATATCAAAGCGCTGACTAGGTACGTTATAAAAAATAACGCGATTGCACTGTCTCCTTGTGGTGACCCAATGGTTTGTATTAAAAGGATGTCCAGGTGCAGATTGCTCTCTTAGTCTAGGTGTAGGGAACATTATCAAGTAGCAGTGATATCAGATGAAGTTATCAAGAATTTGTTTAGGACATTGAGTTGAAGGTGTCTTCGAAAAGTGTCGAAGGCCTCGCTTATATCAAACATCAGTAGATTGATGGTATATCCTATGTATGTGGATGTTTTTTTCTCTGTCAATACTTTGGAAGCGAAGACAAGTTTAGCAGTGCATCGTTCCAAAGGGTAGACAGCCTGGGTGACGGGGTATTCATCCAATATTCATCAATAATGAACGAATCATCGACAGGCTGAACAAATTGCAAGGGATTGTTCCGCGTTTTAAAAAAAAAAAAATTTTTTGTTGGGGGGACAAACAGTAAGTGACTGGCCTAAGTTTTATTGGGACTTCTAGCCTTCCCGGAGTTTGCCTTGTTTTTCAGGATTTTCGTGCTTAACTTCAATTGGGATCTCTCTCGATTCTATTCTATGCTATTCAGGATACTCGCTGTGTGGTTTGGGGAGCATGGGACAATGTTTCTATATGTTCAACTCTTGTGATCTGCTGTTGTCGGTGTTATTTTTTAATGATGCGACCGCTCGTTTGATTTCATCTACATCGAATAGCTTGTTTGGCTTTGGCATTTCCAAAATGTTGGCTGTTTTATTTCATTTCTGCATCTGGATCTCCTGTGTGTTTATCAACAATTTCAATTGATATTGGGTACCTTTTACTCTTTCGTTGCAATACTTTAGTTGCTTTGAAGAAACGGTGGGAGATATCCTTACAACTTTCAATTTCGGCATTTCCGTCAATAAATGTTTGTTTATGCGCAGCTTTTTGCTTTATTGGATAAGTTTGCTCTTACAGTATTATTGAAACGAACATTTCCCCCGTGGGTTTATCTTTCCGACATTTTGCAAGCAAATTGATGATGGGGTTTTCCTGTTAGCTATAGCTGATTCGGAAAAAAAAAATCTTCATTTAGAACCCTATTTACATTTTTATTATAGTCAATTTTGTTTTCTTCAAGATTACGCCGAGTTACTCCTTCCACTTTCGCCTTCTCGTTGATCAATTTGGGGTGAAACTACTTATAATGACTTTGTGATCAGTATTTATATGGAGGCCATTAGATGCTCAAGCGTCGTTTTTAAAAGATTTGCAAGCTCAATTGGGCTATGATATAGTCAATGTGACCTCTGTGGACTTTTGTGGTTATTAGGTATGAAATTACTCGTAAAAGTGCTAATTTGCTTGCGTTTGTGTTTGTAGAAAGTGTTACATATGTAGAAATTGTTTCGCACTAGGTTAATATATACACCACCATATTAGAGTGCAGATCGGCCTACCGCAGTGCGTAAAGAGTTCTATACTGCGCATATGCTTGAGATCAATCTGGAAATAGATCAAATCAAAATCTAATTCGAAAGAGGAATACAGCAGGTGTTGGGGTTCTTGAGCACCGTCAATACTTATGGCAGCAAAAATGCCAAACAAGTAGCTGTTCATTTTTTCCCCTTGGAACGGTTTGAAGAAATGTGGGACAGGTTCATCAGCTGAGAATGCAGATATCAGTAGAAAAGTTGACAGTAGTTTTGTTCTTTGTAGAAATCTGGCTTTATTAGCACTATTTTTTCATTTCCCCTCCCCATGTCTCAACTCCGCTGTTTACTTTCATCCATTATTGCTGTCACATTCATAGGTGAATACGCATCAAGAATGATGCCCCAAACAGTTCCAGCTGGGTATGTCCTGTCAGCACCACCAGCGGAAACAAGAACGAGCCCAAAGATGAGACCATACTTCAAATCGAGGCTATTAGACCGCCGTGTTACAACCCCTCATTGGGGTCGTTACAATGATTTGTGGAATTGTAGTCATTATCCTGCGATTCCCGAGAGAAGAAATTGACGACTCCAGTGGAGTGGATGTTTACACCGGACTATTTCGCGCGACAGATCTGACAACCTTGCTTGGGCTATCGGGATAGGGGCTGTAAGTATGCCGCATTGTCACCATGATATGTTAATCCCCCCGACCCGCTAGGTACTACATTATCTGAGATTCCCAGGCGCTGAGCGCCTTCAGAAAAATTTCCAGAGCAGTACCAAGCAAGACTGAATGAATATATATCAAGCTAATTGGATCATCATTAAAATCAAGCCGTCAAGTCATTAATAACGCCATTGAACACCCAACAGAAATCTCGCATATCGTAATGGTGAAAGAATGGGTTTCCGGATTTCTTTCTCGAGTACTTTCATTTGATTCGTAAATATTCCTCGACGTGGTCTGTGCGTTTTCCGGGAATCAGAATTGTCGTCGAAAGTCACTGCGGTACTATACACCGCATGTACGTGTATGTATGCTCCAGCTCAAGGTAGGCCCACACAATCCAGCGCACTCACCGAGTATGATATCAGTTGCGTAATTAAGTGGTTTACGCCCCGCCAAAATGAAGCAAATCGGCGTGGCTGAATCGCCCTAATTTATTGATGTCGACGAAGAAGTACTGAGTGGGTTGCTGCAGACAGTCAACCGATGGAACAACTGTTCATGCCGCTGAATAATTGTGATAGCACGTGCTGAAATGGTCTGTTTTCACTCGTTGATTGAACCCTTGAAGTTGTTCCATAGCCTTGAAGCGTTGCGTGTGAAGGCGATGCCACCATATCGAGATTTTAATACACAGTGAGTTAGGGGAACATGCTTTCTGATCAGGTTCATCTCACCTTAACCGTCGCCTCAATTTCCGACTCGACTGCACCCCTTTTGTTTGTAGTGAGACAAAGATATCGATATTTAAGCAATTTTCCGAACAGAATCAGTCATCGATCCAACAATGGACGAGCATAACGGAGGCAAAACATAACAGCATCATGGCTTGACTCAGTGGGTGAGTAATGATCAGCTTTGCAGCTACATGCTCGCCAAATATTCACCGTGCTTGATGAATGTCGCCCTCAACTTGACCACCGATGACCACGAGACTGCGAAAAATCTATGAATGACCCGATCATCATAAACCAACACTCGGACCACCCATCAATATTCCGAGTACATACCACTGTCCATGTATTGAGGAATTGTGACTAGTTGCTACTCACGCTCTCCAAATACCCAGGTACGACTACACGATGAAATACCACAACAACTAACACAAAAGCAGGAGAGGAAATGCAGGTCAGGAATACTGACTTAAAACCGCCCATAGATTGGAAAACGCACAACCAACATCGCCTCACGACTACCGTATACTGATCGATGGACACTTGAAGATAATCAACTGCTATTGAGATCTTCTCCCTGAAAGATCGTCATTTTGAACTGAGCATTAGAATTTCCATTCCGAGCAGTCTCTAGCGACCCTTCGAAATGACCCAGACGCCCAGCTAGAGTAACAGGTCTTCCCATTCCTATTAGAAATTGGGATAGCCAGCTATTATTCATTCCGGCCCCAATACTCCTCATAACAGTGTAGTATGAAGCGCCTAAACACCAAAATCAAGACCTTCATGCCAATGTTCTTGTGCTAACCAATATCCTCAATGGCGAATTAAAGCACTGCAGCATTGCCTATTTAACTGTCAGTTCGCACTCATACATGCTCAGTGGGCCTTGGTTTGTATCTTCACAGGTTCCGGTGGTGACTTCATTCTTCGGGTATTTCAGCAAAAAGAAAAGACACCATAAACTGGTGGGTGTGTCAGAACCTTGTTTTAAGGTGTTGGGGCATTTTCCATGAAATTTATTGTCAAGAGACCTATGTTATTATCCCGAATGTTTTGATATTCCTCAGTTAGAACTTATGTGTAGGCAGTGCGACGTGTTTAAACCCTCATCATTTAACGATTCGGTCTAGTGATCGTATTGTAATAACTTACCCCTCTCCTGAGGACCTATTAAACACATTTGCGCTCAATACGTTGCATTTTGGCAGTTCCGTTGCAGGCTATCGATGATTTTTGTCTAGTTTTTTTGCGGTGAAAATTCATTACCAATTCGGGAGTGAACACAGTTTGAAAACAACAGAAATTTAATTTAATTACTAGTATCCGTGATGAGAAAAAACGGATGTGTCAATGAGGAGTGCAAGACGTCACAGTTGCCCACGTAACGCCCCCCCCCCCCACTCCACTTGGTTGCGATATAATAAGTATGCGTTATATCTGCGTGTGCTTAAGACTATAGTTAAGCGCTGACTAAAGCAGCTGACCTTGTTTCTGCGTTAGTGGACATGTCCTCGCGGTAACATCTGTAGAATCAATGCATCTAGTTCAGATGAAATGCGTAAAATACAATACAGTGGTGTTTCGAATGAATTTTAAAACTGGCCGTTATAATATCCGAAGAATTTCGAACACTACTCGACGAACGAACTTCCCAATACCACAACCTTATGTGTAACTGAATTGAATTTATCTAGTATATTGGGGGACAGGTACGGAATTTTTTTCAACGTTAGCAATATACGATCCGAGGTCACACACTTACCACCCAACTCAGCGGCGGCTGAAGCTAATTTGGGGGTTTCGGAAGTCGAGGTAGCTATAAATGCTTGGCATCGTTCCGCTATTTTTATTCCAATGTGATTGCAAAATCATTTGAACATTGCTAGACACCATGAAGAGCAACCATTTAGATTGCAGTTCATATATCATCCCAGTTCACAAGTAAGGTACACAAGAGTGAAGACGATAATATTCAACCTGTGTTTCCTTTCTTCCTTCTTCCACCGCGTCAAGATTTCGTTCTATATGATGGGGTCTCGTATTTGGATCATTGGTGGCACTTTGCGGGATAATCGCCGCGGGTGTGTTTGTCCTCCAAATTGCCATTATTCAGACCGGCTTCCTCGAAGTATGATTGAGACTTTCGATTACGACATGGTGCGTGCTCTGTGCAGGGATTTGATAGGGACAAAACCCGGGACGTCGTCCTTATCCGTTCAGATAGATATATAGGTGCACCGAATTGGTGAGTGCATGATATCAGGATGTATACATGATGCACGATGCCAAGTTAAAATATGATACAAAAGCTAGACGAAATTTCGCTTTCTGACCGATGAACCAGATTCACGTAATGAAACAATACTGAAAACTACCCGTGACACGATAAACTTTTCGTTCGAAAACTTCAAAACTCTGTTTAATTCATAATTTCAACGATTGATTATTGCCATCTTGTTATTCGCAACCGACCATCATGAGTAAAACATGTTTCTGAATACTCGAGCAAATCGTCATCCTCGTATTAGGGGACAAGTCTTGTCTTCTGATTCATGGCCTAATGTCACAAAATACAAATCATCCGCGCTCTCTCTTGTATTCGCAATTGGAGCTGCTAATTCCAAGACGCTACGGAACACAACGGCTTGATGCCACTGTGTAGCAATTCTACCGAATCCCCTTCAATTGTTTTTGCATATTATCTTCGTAAGTGAAGAAACAACGGTTACCAATTTCTGTTTAAAACAAATTGCGTTTCTGATCGACTAAATAATTTTTTCAACTAGTGATCCAACCTAGTCAGTGATATACCTGTTTGTTTTTAATGTACTTGTTCTTCATAAAAAAAAAAAAATGGAATTGCTCCTGTTTGGTTTGCCATATACAAAATCCTAATTGTCATTTCTCAATCTCCATGTGGCCAAATGACCCTGTTATCGATGGGGTTTAACTATCAAATAATGCAGTGATATCCTCACTTTGGTATTTCATAGAACCGTTCATATACTACGAAATAATACGCGAATAATTACTCGATGCTACTAGTCAAGTCCAAATGATCAAGTTATTATTATATCCCCGCAACACTGTAAGTGTGTTCGGGGAATATTATGGTTTTGACCCTGTGCCCGCCGTCTCCGCCGCCGCGCCGCCTGGCTCCGCCGCCGCCCCCCGCCGCCGCCGGAACACTTTAGGCGTTAGCGCTCTTCATTCTTTAACACTTTATCCGATTGACCAAAACTTGGTACCATTCCGTATGATAAAATCCGCGGATGACTTCGAACATAGGCTATATCGTATATGTGTTGCCCTCTTTTTGCAGGTTTTTCGCAGAAAAATTTTCAAGGTCGTTGCGATTTACACGAAACGTGGTGGTTGTGGTAGTTGTTGGAGCCGAAAAAACATGGCGACAATTTCAAGGTCATCCGAGGTCAAGTTGCATTTCTTTGGCCAGTAGCTAATTATCGCATAAATGTATGTGATTTTCTTCATTGGATTTTCATGAAACCTCGTGAATAGGGCAACTCTCGTGCCGATGGAATGTTCCTAAGTGGCCGAGGGTCAATGGAGCGTCACTAATTGCCTAATAGTTGGCCACTTAGCAATTAGCACAATTTATAAACTTTGTTGGATTCTCACGAAACTTGGGAGTAGGACCCTTCTACACCGTACGATCATTATTCAGTTGCGTTGAATACTGCGGTCATTAGTGTGTGTTTAATTGTCATATTCGTTAGCATAATTAGAATAATCAATGCAATTATTTTTTCAACTTTCAGGGATTTTGCGAAACTTGTGATAGGACTATACACAGTCTGATAAATTTATTCAATAGCCTCAGATCACTGAGGGTAAATTTGTGGACTCAATTTGCATATTAGTTGTAGGACAGTCAAAATGATGCGTCATACTTTTTTCGCAATAACATTGAACATGTTCATTGGAATGCAATATGCTTCTAGGAGTGGATGCATTCACATGGAGTGTAACAAATTTTCGTAAAAAGCCGCCATGTCATTGAAGGTCTTTAAAGGTCAACCTTCGGGGTCAAAGACTGGTTTTAGTACTTTTCGGCAATAGCCTTGGTGTGTTCATCAGAATGCAAAATGCTCCTGGAGTGGATGTAGCCACATGGAGAGTAACTATTATCATAAAAACTGTCATATCATTAAGGTCATTCGAGGCACTCAGGGTCAAAACTGTTTTTTGGCTTACGGAGAATTGAAATATAGGCGAAGGCTGGATGGTCACATTGTGAGTTAATGTTGACCTGACAGTGTGGACCCTATGACCTGATTTGAACCTCGGTCGGGGGGCCATGTGGTTAAAGGTCGATCTTGAAATGAATGTGCTTATTTAAGACGCACCTTGTCCGGGGGCTGTAGGGGTGCCTCAACAAGTAAAAGTGGCCTTTGGAATTACCCATTTACCTGTACACGTTGTCGCTTCACAAGGTTATAAATGTTTCTTTCCACGACTATTGTCCGGTGTCATGTTCACCAAATGTCTGGAATAAGAGATGCGGGGAAGATTATACGTATGGCGGTTTACCCGCCAGCATTTTCTAGTTCTTATCAGATTCATGGGATTCCCTAGAAGGATAGGTGTATCATCGATATCCTGTAACATCGCCAACTGTCGAAGGGTGGTACCTACACGTTGTGTATTGGCTATATGTCATGAAGTGCGTATATAGGTACTGCGCTAAGCGGAGCATAGTTCGACATCTCGGAGAACATAGAATGCGTGTCATGTGTGCAAGAAGAAGGCAGAGCTCACAAAGCATAGCGGTAAACGCCGGAACGGGAGAACGAGTCACGCGAGCAGGGAGAAAGAGTGGCCGGTGACAGATTCCCTCGCGGGAGCTGTGACGAAAAATCAAGCAAGAAAGAAGGAATAGAGAGAGGGAGAGGGGAGGGGTGAGGGGGAGAGCAGAGCTCATAAACGATGCTCAATTTATGAAGTGTTAGTTAATGAGAGAAGCCTCTCCATGAGTCTAGTGACCTTAGACTGGGTCTTATCAAGGAAAACCAAAAATTAATTGTACGAGTGAACTTTGTTACCATGCCAAATTCGGTTACATTCCACAGATGCAGAGGCTAGACTAATCTAAAATGATGATCGAACAATGTTAACGAATTCGAGCTCCGCTTTCTCTGACTCATGAGTATGGTTTACGTCTTAACGGGTGCGATATCAAGGGGTGCGCGCGTTAGAGCATAGTGTATCATGCATTCGACACTCACAGCAAGCGCGTTCCGATGAAATTATCGACACCTGAATCCGGCATACGTACACAGCTCATTAAAACGATCGTCGGAGGTAATTCAAAACGCGTTTTGATCAGGCCCTCCCGAATAAGAAGCAAATGGAACGACTCACGAAGCAACTTGCTAAACTCACCTCAACCTAAAACTAAATTCAAGCCCTCGACACATATGCAAGGGAGTGCCAGGGCTAATTTCTAGGCTTGTGTATGACGTGTACCCTCCTGGAATCGATGAGTTGTGAAGCTGTCAATATCAATGTTTTTTATATATAATCGCAGCCGTTGCCGCTGGCTGTTACGTTGTAACAGTAACGATTGCGGACAATACTTGAAATTGACTAATGTTTTCTGTCAAAAACTTCGCACTTTAAAAGACCTCTCCCCGTCTTACTTCGCACATCTCAGTGCAGCAGATGCCCATCTCCCGTACTACATCCATCATGCTATTCTGTTTCCTATGGGAGTTCGTGGTTGCGATTGTCGCCGCCAGTTCCGCCTGCCGAGGACTAAAGTACCGTTGTCTCTTCGTTGATGACGAACCACAGCGACGGTGTTCTAAGATGCTAGTACGGTTCGACTAGAACCTTAGGACCCTGCGATGTGTTGTAATTCGTTCTTTGGCCTAATGAATGTTCACTACTGCATCGAGAGTAACCGATACTGAGGTACATAACTGTGATGCGGACTTCCCGACAACTCCGGTCCTTCTCCGTTCTGTCCGTTTTTTACCACCCTTTTAATATCTCACAGGGCGCGACACATGCTGTCGCTCTACTCATGTGGAGCCTTTCCGTTGTTTAACTAGCTGCGGATGTATTGGCTTAATGCCACCTTCAATGTTCATACCGAACATAGACTGCTCATGGTAATTTTAGGGTATGGCAAATTATTTGCCAAGTGACAGCTATGGAGTGATAGGATGGGAGAAATAGTAAGCTGTAGGACTTGACATAAGTAAGGTCAATGGTATTTGTTGAGGAGTGGGGGGTTATTTCTGATGGGCCCAATCCGCTCCTAATTGAGGAACGCAGAATACGCAGTGATGATCCAAGCAGTAGGCGGGGGAGGGGAGAATTTGAGGCCTCACGATCTCTGGCCTAAATCCAGAATGAATGGTTGCCACACAGGTAGAGAAAGGGAGGGGGAGGTAGGCTGCAAGTTTCGATAAGTACAAGTTTTCAGCATCTGAAAGGGAGGAGGAGTGGTGTCACAATGAGAGAAGGTGGGAGTTGTACCTAGTTGGGGGCTCTGTGTGATTTTTGGCATTGAAAGAGGGGAACTCTTCCTAATTGGAAACGCAGAACTACCAAGGTGAATGCTGTTGGCATTAGGAAGGGGTGGGAGGGGGGGGTCGGTCAGGCAGGCAATTGAGGCCTAATCATCCCTGTCCTAAATCTATGAAGAAGACAAACTATCCACTCTGTAGAGGAAGGTGGAAGGTAGGCTGCAAAATTTGACGTACCTACATTACAATCTGGAGGGAGCCGGGGGTTGGGGTCACACAGAGAGACGATGGGAGTGACTCATCCAGTGTTATACCTTATTGGGGGCACCTTATGACTTTTGGCATCCAAATGGGACATCGGTGCGCCCGACTTTCTCCCCTACCTATAATCCAGTGGGGTCACCAGTATCCCCCAACTACAGCTATTGAAGGGGGGGTGGGAGCTGGCTAAAATAGGGTAATACGAATATTACTCTTGTTTGTCCATGGCTGCATTTGTCTATAGCGCCACATAGCCCCCACCTAATAGGGGAACGCAGAGTAACGCAGTGATCTTTCGCAGGAAGGGGAAGGGGTGGTGGTCAAATTTGAGGCCTCACCCTCCCTGTCCTGAATCTGGTACAGTCAACGGATCTGCTAGGTAGAGGAGGGGAGAAGTAGGCTGCAAAATTGGACATCTAAGTACAATTCTTAGCATATAACTACAATTTTGGGCATCTGAGCACAGGGGTGAGTTATCAAGAGTTTTACCTATTTTGGGGGATATATCAAAGGGAGGATAGGAGAAATATTATGCTGTACAACTTGACAACTTGAAGAGGTCAAGAACTGGAAGTAAGGTCAATGGTATTTGTAGGTGTATTTGTGATGGGGCCAATCCACCTCCCATTATGGAACCCAAAACACGCAAAGGATGCTTTTGGCAGTAAGGGGGGGGGGGGGGAAACTTAAAGGACTCACACTCTTTCTGTCCTAACTCTAGTGAAGTCAAAGTATCCTCTCAGGTAGAGAAAGGGAGAGTGACAGTAGGCGGCGATTTGACAAGTACAAATTTTGGGCAGCTGGAAGGAGGAGGATGCTGTCACAAGAGTGAGGGTGGGTAGTGACCTCCTGAATGGGTACTAACTGGAGGCCACCATATGGCTTCTTACATTCCAAAGGAATTGGGGTCCAGACTCCCCTACCGCTACTTATATACAGTGAGGTCACAGTATTTCCCAGCTACAGCATGCGAGGGGTGTGTAGCTGCCTGGGTTCGTCCATAGCTGCAATTTGTCCTATAATACCATATGAGCTGGCATGCTACTATAGTTTCCTTGGATCCTATGTGCTGGCCTTTCATGAGGATAATTTAGTCCGCTGAGTCTTATTGTCTTTCTGATGCTGTACTTGGGTCATCAGATGTCAAAAAAACAAGACAAGAAATGTGGCCACATGAAGGCTAAGGTTGAATTTTAAACCTAAACGCACCTACCTATGTAATTGAATCCCGCCCTCACTGGTCCTAGTTTCTGGATGATGCTTAAATGTGTACAGGTTGCTATATATGTGTTTGGACAAGATGGGATGCAAGACTGCGGTTCAAAGACAACTCATTGGTATATCCCGGGCAGCGCTCGGTAAAAAAATATGCCAGTTGTCAGCCTAATTTGGCTACTATAGCCACAGCCCACTATTATGCCTATAGTTAGGCCCCGGATATCTCATGGAGATGGGTATTGGGAGATAACATTACATGTGTCATGCTCATTCATGTGGGGGGACTGAGGTGGGTACAATCCACTGGAGAGTGAGAGTCCAGGTGATTCCGCCGGTGGGGTTATAGAACCACATGTTCCTGGTCATGCCAGTAAATGACACGTATGTCCTGTCCCGTATGGAGCATTTGATTAGGTCCCAAACATTCCATCATGTTTGCATGGTAATAGATATTTGCAGATTGAACCTTTTAACTGACGTAATGTAAAGTCGCTAGTCTCAATCAAACTTGGTAGTGGTGCAGAATTGATGTGTGGTGTTAGGTTGGGTTAGGGGTAAGGAGGCGTCGTGGACCAGATACGGTTGGGGAAGGGTACTAGGAGTTAGGGCCTAGTGATATATATAAATATGATATAATTTTCAAAGTTTATTACTAACGATTCCACAAAACAATATTTATATGCATCCACACCTGCTTGACAGGAAGGGAGTGGGTGTTCACTGTGTGGTGGGGCGGGGGGGGGGGGGGGGGGGGGGGGGGGTACAATGTTAATTAACACTAATCTTACTCTGTTGTCCAGGGCTTGCATTTATCAATGTCTGTCCTATAGGAAAAGGACCGAGATGGGAGTAGGAGGTGACGCGAAAAAAAATTAGCAAAGTGAACACACATTCGACACCCATCGTTTGCTGAAGGCCACGCCGTTAGCTGTATTTTAAAATATGACCCGTAATTGACTTTTTTGGTGACCGTGAAAATTACACTCTACGCCCAACTTACTTCTCTACCCAAAACAGTGCAACCATGACAACCTTGTTCTGCTTCTGAGATACTGTCCTTTTTGATTTCAGTTTTTGGTATCTCATTTACCTTTGGTTACCTTAGCACTGAAGAAATGAATAAGTACTACTAAACCACATTGCAATCTACCTGCCCGATATAACGCTCATTGGGCCATTTCGGTTCCCAAGTTTTCTTGACTCAAAACGTTTATGGGCCCCTACATAACTTTGCGTGACTTGACCCTGTTAGCAACCATAAAGCCAAGATGCGTAGTGATTCCTTACTTTTTCTATAACCTGATAGCCGACCAAGGGCATAGGGGGATGTAACGCCTCATTCAGACGAATATCCCATTTGTTCACCAACCAATAGGGTTCATGTTACTCTTGATAAGAACTCTACACTACCACCAAATCTCAAGGTTTTAAGACCTTTTACCTCTGGTGACCTCAGACGACGACCTCTGACCGACCCCACCATAAGGTACATTACTCATCATGGGAAACTCACATACTAAGTATGATCTTCAATCCATCCAGGTGGAGTCCGAGTTAACGTGTTTTACCAGCTGGAAGTTGGCCAAATAATCGACCTTTTTCACAAATTTCCGATTTTAGACTAACATCGCCCCTGACTAAACCAAAAACAATAGGGTTCCTGACTCCTATAAGAAAGCTAAATCACCAAATATCAACTCGATCAGGCTTTCATGTTCTGGACTTTCATGTTTACAAAAGCCTTTCCATCTTTACCTTCGGGTGGACTTCAGATGACCCTGGACCATATCCAGAAACAATAGGGTTGTTGTCCTCATCATGGGGAACAGACATACCAATTATAAGCTTCAGCATCGAGGTGGGTAGGTTATCGTGTTACAGCCAACATTGGCCCAAATATGACTTTCCAAAAAATTTTTTAGGTTTTTTGGCCAACATTCACCCCGACCTAAACCAAAAACATCGGGTTTTCCTGTACTCCCATAAAGAAAAGAGCTATAATCGATCTCAACTTGATTCGGCCACCTACTGTACTTATCGTGTTTACAAGCCAAAATTGGCAAAATATTGATCTTCCACAAATTTTCTTTTTGGCCAACATTCACCCGACCTCAACCAAAAACAAGCGGTTCCTGGACTTCCCATAAAGAAAGCTAGACCTCGAATCTCAACTTGATCGGACCAACCATTCTGGACTTATCATGTTTACAAATGTCAGATTCACCTTGGTGACCTCAGATGACCCTGAATGACTCCAAAGTAGGGATCATGACATCATGGAAACACACTCACCAAGTATGAAACTGATCTACTCGACCTGATCGAGGGTTATCGTGTTACGAGCTGGGGAACACACACACGGACTTTAATGCATGGATTCCTCTGACTTCGTCAAGGAATCAAAAAGGGGTTGTCCATTCTACTGACCGAGCTACATGACCAAATATGATCCTATGGCATTTAGGATTTCCGAGTTTGCTCGATTACAGGAATATGAACGGTTGGACCTTCGTGATCTCTCGTGACCTGACCAAGTCATGAAAATAGGGGTCATCTGACTCCACATGACGGAAAAGCCAAATGCCATATATGGCCCACATGTCAGGGTACGGGTACGAGCTTGCTCGATTACAAGATTGCGAACGATCGGGGCCCTACATGACCTTTCGATGGAACCGTGATCCATTAGGAAGAATATGGACGTCTACCACATGGCAAAGTACATGCGAACTATTCACGCTGTGGTTCATATAATTTGCAGAGTGTGCAAATGACGAGATTCGAACAGTTCCGGCCCCTACGTGATTCAGTGACCTTGAACCATTTCATAAAAAAGGGGTCATCGACTCTACATGACGAGTACATGCCATATATGGCTGCACATGTAATTTCGCGGTTTCGAGATCTGCCTCACGGTTACAAGATTCCGAAACGGCCGCCCTACAGGACCTTTGTGATCTTGACGAGTAGAAAAGAACTAGGGGTGTCTTATCCATATGACGAAGGTGCCACAAGTCTGACATTATGTCCGTAAGGTTTCGAGTTCGAGATTCCGAACGGGGGACCATACGCACACCACACACGCACCACGTTACGCCACACACACATACAAAAAATATACTACAGGATCCTTTGCAGGAATAAAAAAAACTAATTCAAAAGGGGGAAGACAGCAGAGTGGGTCTCGTGAACACCGTCAATACTCATGACAGTACAAGTGCCAAACAACAGCGTTTAGTTCATTTCTCCATGGGAGAGTTTGAAGAACTATGGGACAGGTTTATCAGCTGAACACAGTTGCAAATGTCATCGGGACAAGTAACAGTAGTTTGTTCTTGGGCAGGGGCGGCGCCAGGGGGGAGGGGCAGGGAGGGCGGTGCCCCCTAGGATTTGGGGCCGAAAAAAATAAAATCGACAGAATGAGTTCAATGCACACGTTTCGTCGGGGTGGGGTTTGTGGTTTGTTTTTGAAGGGTAAAAATACGTATCCAACTTAGGTATTTTTCTTCGTTTCAACGAGACTCAAAATGTTGCAATTTTACCATGAACCGTTGCGTGTGCACTCACCAAAACATAGGAAACTGTTCAATTCCGTGTGCCGAACCAAATAGGCCAACATCTAACAGGTGGATAGAAAGAGGTCCATTCGCGTGACACGATACGATATGAATGAAAGACGCAAGCATTCCAACAGATGATTTGAGAGTGACAGGGGGCAGGGGCGGGGACATGTAATTTATGTTAAAGATCGTTAGAGGATTACGCAAGAACCGCATGTGCTACATTGATGTAGTTGGATGTTGGACCTGGTGACAGGTAGATGAACTGATTAGATTTTCAGCCTAAGATCTGCTAATTAAGGGTTTAATTTGCTAATTTATGCGAATTTTTTCAAGTTTGTCGGATTTTTACGAAAACTGGTGGATGTGTCCACCATGGTTCAGAAATTTAAAAGTGAGTCGGGGTCAAGGGAGCGTCATTTAATGTTTCTAATTTGCCTAATTTCTGCACTTTTTGAAAGTTTGTTGGATTTCCACAAATCTTGGTAGATGTGATCAGCCTTTGATCCTGATCATTTTCAAGCTACAGCTGGGTCAGTAGAGGTCATTGTATGTGTTCAATTTGAACTTCATACAATCCAACTTAGTAAGCATTTCGCCAAACTCAGTAGGTATGGTCTGTTAACATTTTCTGGATGTGTGTTGGATGTTCATTAATTTGGATTGTATTCCACATATAATAGCTTCCTGTTGATGAGGCACTGAGGAACGAGTAAGCCATAGCTAACTGTGCCAATTTTACTGCTGTATAAGCCCCTTGTATGGTCCTAATTTGCATATTGATTCCAATTGCCAACCTTCGCAGACTCCATTTCGCAAGCTCCCATTTTGCCATCTAAGCAGTTATTAATGGCTCAAAAAATCGCAGAGGGGCGGGGGCCAACCCCCTCCCTTGAACCCACCCCCATGTCAGACATCATGCCAATTTGCCCCCCCCCCATCGTATGAACCCTGGCGCCGCCCCTGTTTTGGGTATAATCGTGCTTTATACGCAACCAAATTTCATTTTCCTAATGTCTGAAATCCGCTGTTTACTTTATCGATTACTGCTTGTCCCTATTCAGAATAACCCTCACGAAGTACCTGTTACTAATGATGCCCCAACCTGTTCCGTCTGGTATGTCATTCAGCAAGACACCGGAAACCAAAACGAGTCCAAGCGATACCCTGCTATCAAATCAAGGCTCTTAAACCGCCGTGTTACAAACCCTCCTTGGGACCGTGTTACAATGATTTGTGGTAGTGTAGTCGTCATCCTGCGGATTCCGAAATGTTTCCGATAAATGGTGATGATTACCACCCCTCCAGTAATTCACGTAGAATTATCTAGCTACGATCCACGGGAACTACAGGCACAGAGATGCGACAAGCTTGGCTAGCGGAATGGGCTGTAAGGAAATGCCACATTGTCCCAATGTGATGTTATTCTCTGTGATTGAAAACTTTTATTTGAAATTTCCAGGCGCTAGGCCCTAGGTCAGTACCAAGCCTGATCAAATTGAATGTAGATATAGCGCTTTTGGATCTTCATTATTATCGAGGAGTCAACTCATTTATAAATCACAGGCCAATCAGCGTTGTCTGCGAAAAAACGAGATATGGCATTCGATAATGGTTAAAAGAATGGGTCTCGGATTTCTGCTGTCCTAAAGAGGCATGCTTAATAACAATAATATATTCCTTTATTACTGAAGTAACACTTACAAGTTACAAAAAATGATATTTCGAAAAATTATATGCGCAAACACTTACCACTATGATCTAATATGCAGGCCTCATGTTAGGTCGGAAAATGTATGCCCACAAGATTCGTATATTACATGTTGTGGAGGAGGAGATATGGCATTCAACTTCCTGACAGGTCGAAGTCTGGACGTCCCAGCCTGCTGATCAGTTTAATTGATCAGAATGAAATAGGGGTACAGTTTTTTTACAGGGGGAGCCACACTCGAATCACTATGCGGGGGCAATAGTGGGTCACTTTGAAAGAGAGACTGGGACTTTAGCGGGAGTTTGGGAAGCACATTTCTAGCTGGTATTCGATTATTTATGGATGGAAGAAGCTCGATACCATGATGTACATGACCCTGCTATTTTTGGAGAGAGCGGGGTAATGTTTGGTTGAAAAAAGTTGTGAATGCAAAAAATTATAGTTTGAAAAGTTTAGCATGTAACCAACGAGAGTTCATATCAGTGCTTTATTTCCTTATCGTGGATGATTTGTTCTCATCTATGACTTTGCATTTGCAATTGCAATGCTTCATGGTGTCAGCAACGTGTTGTCAAGAAGTGATGTGAGCTGAATGAAAGATGGTCTAATGTTATCACGTGTATGCTGACACGTTGAACCATCTTCGAATAGCTTCACAAATTATGGTTGACCGGACTCCGAGCAATGATGGGCAAACTTGAAATCCTGCCCCTCAAAAGAGTAGGAGAGGGGAAATTCTATGAAAGAGTTTTGACAAGTCAATTAGGTCACTGACTGGGATCTAGTCAACTCGAGTCGCGCAGCTGAGTATGGCGTGACTTAATTGAAAGAATCAAGTGAATTGAAATCGACCAGCGAAAATGACATTAACTCGATTGGCCACTGACCTGCTTGACTCAGAATTGAGCCACCCAGACTCGATCTGATTAGCGAGGCTCGAGTTTTTGGGCAGACGGGGGAGGGCTCTCCAGGAGCCTGATTCCTTCCATCTGATTCGTAAATAATCGCTTGATCGGGTTCCTTCGCCTGAATGCAACGGTGCACGTGACCGCGATTTGTGGTTTGCACGGTATTCGATTCAGAATTGTATGTAATGTATGTAATGTATGTAATGTATGTAATGTATGTAATGTATGTAATGTATGTAATGTATGTATGATGTATGTCGTATGTTTGTGGTGTGCGTGTGTGTGCGTTTGTGACTAGTGGAACCGATGGTGGTAAAAACATAAGGTGTTAATTGTCAATCGAGGTACCACCGACAAACGAGAATACCTCGGTTAGAATAGGTTGTATTGAGGCGCTCTCCGCACCACCCCTCTCGCGGAATTGTGCTGTTAATCAATTTGAGCCAATCTCAGTATGCTGTTGAACGTCTTCCCACGCTTACTACCACGTGTGTAAGTTTTTTTTTTTGTTAATTAATTTTACAGAACCTCGATTCTGCGGTAGCTTTTCAGGTTTAAGCATACTCTGTGACGATGTAAGAGTCGTATCTGCTGGCTTATTCGGAGGGAGACGCATAGTATGGAAATAAGTACGATCCCTCGTTTGGGTAGGTAAAAAACACACTACCGCGTTTTCCACCATAGACAACTAGGATGTGTGTGTGCTTGTAGGGTAGCACGTAGGATGTGCTTAGGTAGGAAATTCTCCGTCGATACAACAACGGACCACCATAACAAGGCCTAGCATGACAGCCGGGTGGAGACCGATGGAAATGTGCACCATGCGTGAGTGAGTGATGAACGAACACTTTTGTCAGAACGTACCTAATCGCAATATTCAGCCGGAATTGATTAATTTCTCTTCTCCCTCACCGTGACCCACAAGTACCTGCGAAAAAATATGAACAACTCGAAATCATCATATACCAATACTCGGAACATCCCTTTAAATTTTTCTGAAGTAAAGGCATTGGAGAGTTGTGATCCGTGCATTGAGGAGTTGTGATCAGTTGTGACAGCGCTTTCACTTACAACAACGCTCTCCGATTACACACGTACGACTACACGCGGAATACCACCAACTACCACAAACAGCGAAGAGGAAATTCAGTCTGGAATACTGACTTGATATCGCCCACGGATTGGAAAAATCACAACCAACTCGCTTTACGACTAACTTCTTATGCATCGATCATCACTACCTTCCCCAAAGCAATCAAACTGCATATTCGAATATTCAATCTTGAGAGACCACCATTTTTCAAACTGACATACATTTTCCGTTCCATTCCGGATCCTGCCGAAACTTTAAACCCAGGACGGCCCAGTGACGGCTTCCTGTTTTTATTGGATATTCGGAATACTAGCCATTTTTTCCTTGTTTACACTCCTCGTGAACCAAGAACAACCATAGTATGAACACCTAAACCATTAATCGAGACCTCAAGCCACTGCTCTAATGCTAACCAAATTACTCCATGTCGAATTGACGAACTATATTGCATATCTAAAACAGTTTCATGCTCCTGCTTATGGGCCTTGAGTTGGTATCTTCACAGGTTCGGCGGTGACTTCTTCTTCGTTCGGTTTTCCAGCAGAAGGAACCGAAAAGTGGTGGTGCCATTCAGAACCCATTGGGTTATCAGGTTTTCGTCGGCGGCATTTTTCCAGGAAATTTCTGTCATTGTTATGTATGTTATTATCTCGAATGTGTTAATGCGTGTGATGCTGATCGGCATGTGACACGACCATTCTGCTCCCGTTAGGAACTGATGTGTGAGGAAGGCAACGATCGTTTAAACAAACCTCACCATTTTGTTTCTTCGGCTCCGGAATGTTACAACTCTCCAGAAATAAAACGAACGACGTCGCCTGTAATTTGCGCTAAACCTGCATTTTCGATGTGTTTAACTGGGGTTTTGCGGTGAAACATTGTGTACACAATGAGTGAACACATGTTTGGGACAACATAACTTCATTTTAAATACCCATTCCGTGGAGAAAAAGCAATGTGTAACAGGAGGCAATACGTCACTTTCGACGGCAGAGTATCAATGATTCAAATTTTACTAAACCTAACATGTGGAAACCTCTTCTCAAATCGATCAAATCCATTACCCCTACTCGTTGGTAACTTTGGAATACATGCACCCTCTTTTGGATTTCTTGGACGGAGCCCAACATGTCTGGTGGAATCGAATTCGAATTTGGTTGATGTGCTGGTTATGATGAGTACATGATCGCAATTTAATTTGTAGGCGTAGGAGGTCTTGGGAAAAATTCAGACATGCCTGGCCCAGTCATATTCAAACCCCATGTGTTCCCTGTGAGTTTCACAAGTGCTATTGATTTGCTCGTGTTCACGAAATCCTTAAGCCTTTTGGCTCTCTGGTTCTTTGTCTTTAGTGTGAAAATATCATTGTATTATTCATTATTATTTGCTCATAGCGTGCGTATTTCTCTGCTGAGGCCGAGCACAAGTTGAACGTTGGGCGCAGGGCAAAATTAGAGAGGTGGCAGCTGTAATGAATGTTCTTGTATAGGAGTAGAACGCCATGCACGGGGCCCCTTATGAAAGTCCTCCCTCCGGACGTCCAGTGGTTGCAATCTTAGTTGTTGCGTGCATGTGTGTATAGTCAAGCACTAACTAAGACAAGTCTACTCTGACCTGGTTCACGTGGACACGTGGACATGTTCCTCGAGGTAACATCTGTGCAATCAATGCACCTAGTTCAGATGAAATTGCGTATAATACAACGAACGAACGTTGGTATGCATTCGTGGATTAACGTGTATTACTTGACGAACGAACTTTCTCTTTTTAACACCGATTAACAATACACCATCCGTAGTATTAACCAATTACCCAACTAATAATATCAGCGAGGGCTAGAGCTTATTTGGGTATTTTGGAGGTCGAATCGAAGTAAATGAAATCCATACGCAGGCCTGCTTGGCTAGATTTGCTTTTTTTCATTTCAAGGTGATTGCAAAAAATCAGTGGAAATGGATGGGCGATAAAAGGCAACAATTTAGATAGCAGTTCATATATCATCACAGGTCACAGGTAAGGTGACAAGGTGACACATAAGTGAAGGCGACGAATCACTAGCTGTGTTTCTCTCTCTTACTGCGTCAAGATTCGTTTTATATGGGGTTCTCGATACTCGGGTCATTCGTGGCCCTTGGCGGGATAATCGCAGCGGCTCTGTTCGTCACCAAAAGTGCTGCGTTTCGAGACGAGCTTATGCGGAGCAGGATTGCGACTCGATTCTTCTACTCTGGTGCGTGCAATGTGAATACAGTCCCTGGTTACACCCAGTTCATCCACCCTCGTCACGAGTTGACCTTCGACATGTCCGTTCAAGATAAATACTATAGGTGCGTCGACTCGGTAAGTGATATCAGGAGGTATACGTAGTGATCGCACGATACCCAAGTATATATCATACGAATATCCGGACAAATATCTCTTTCGGATTGAATTAGATTTTCACGCAATAAACCAACGCTGAGAACTAGTCCGTAACATGATAGACGTTTTGTTTTACTACTGACTCCAGACCTCTGCTTCAGCTATTGCAACGATTTGATTACTGCTAACTAGGTTTTCTCATTCCGACCAATTTGAGTAATTATAAGTAAGCTAGGAGTAGTCAAGCAAATGTGATTATCAGGGTAGGGGAAAGAAAGGCTTACCTTCTGATTCATAGGCCCAATTGTCGGAAAAATAGCAGTGTTAGCTTTTTTCTCTTAGTAGTTCGACACTTCGGGGCTAATCCAGATTACTACAAACAACGGCAGTTGACCCTATTTGGATCCCAAACCCTGAAGAATAATACAAACGATTTTACAATAGGAGCTGGTCTACCGGGACACAACTCGTCGGAGGTGTGATTAAACTTCTGAGGCACATTACCTTAATGTGAACCAACAAACGGTTCCCCAATGTTTGTTTGAACACGTAACTAATCGATTACTGACAAAGTGTCTTCCTGATCGATGAAATAATATTTTTTTTCCACCAGTGACCAGACTTGATAATCAGTGATATCACCTCTATCAACTACGCCTCCTACAGCTGATACAAATATCGCAACCAGAAGAAACTCAACATTCTCCGACGAAAGCTCATAAAAAACAATAATTTAGGCATTGATAATCAGGTATATCTTGAAAAGAATAATAAGAATAATAAGTTATTCGGAACAGTTCATCATTAGAGTGATTAGTTAGGGAGCAAAACAAACTGCTATCAGCGAAATATTAGGAACGTCTCGGACCATCGTAGTTTGTTGTATCACTGGCAGTATCAACTTTGTTTGCTCTTCAATATACACCTAAATACAAATTAATATCAATGCAATCATTCACTAAGTCAATCAGGCACAAAAATGAATGGAGTGTGTTAGAACGTCGAACGGCCTAAATTTACGGATTGAAACTTTATAATATGGATAGCAGTGACTGTTTTCGTTTGTTGTAAGAGAACTGAAAGAAGGATCTTGCCTTTGATGTGCAGATAAGCTCAATTGATTCTTTTTACTTCGTTTTTCACTTCATATGAAATGAATTCGACACCCTCAAGTAAGCGTGTGAAATACTAATATTTTGAAATAAAGGGTTGTTTTCCGAGTAATGCCACTACTTTCATGCTGCTGTCACCAACAGATTGAATTAGTGAGGCCATGTGGCCAAATTACCTATGTTATCGATGGGATAATAACTATTAAATATTAGTGATTTCCTCAATTTGGTAATGTTATAGAATTGTCCAGTAAATACCGAGATAATTAGTCGATGCTATAATCAAGTCGAATTACCAAGTTGTAATTCTTATCAGCATTTATGGGATTCCATCGAAGGATAGGTGATATCATAAAAAAAAAATGTAACATTTCAACTGTCGAAGAAGTGTTACCCATACTTTGTGTATTTGCTATATTTCATGAAGTGCGTTAATAGGTACAGCGCCAAGTGGGCGCACTGTTCGACCTCCCAGGGAACATAGAATGTCAACAGGCTGCGCCGAATAGAGGCTTAAACGCTTGACTTCACGGGTAATTATACCCGCGCATACGAGCGAAAAACAAGAAATCCTTGACAGGAAGCCCTCATTCTGAAGAAATCGTTTTATGAGGAAGAGATGGGCAATGAAAAAAAAACACCTATAACAAGGCATGGGGAAAAATAGGAAAGATTAGAAAAGGAGAGCCTGTTAAATTAGACCTGAAAAACTAGATGTTGTAAGGAGAAGAAATACCGCCGAAGAAGCAGACCATTTCGAAAAGCGAGAGGTTCTGTTAATGAAAGAGAAAAAAAGAGAGACAGTGTGGGATGTTGGCGAATTCAAGCTCAACTTTCTCCAACACAATGTGAGAGTAAAACCCCGACAGTTGCTTTTTTCCGGCGAAGGCGATAAGCTTGACGCCGTTTGCAATAGAATGTACCACTACATTAACGTCCACCAAATATATTTGAGAAAAAAAATGTTTCAGGAAATGTAACAGACGAGTGCAGATATTATCAGCAAAAGGCTCACGTAAAATGCCTATGACCCATCTCTCAACATATCACTCATGACTGAGTATATTTTCTTCCTACGCAGCTAATGTTTAGCTTCACGCGATCATGTATTGCTAGATATGCGTCTCCCACCAATTATAAATGGATATATGCATTACTGATCTGGGCTGGTCAGCACGTTTTTTTCCGTTTTTGTTTGTTTGTTTTTTACATTCGTGTTATTCCTGTGGCTCATGAGTATGCAATTACGTATTAATGAGTTGCGATATCAAGGGGCTGCGCCGTTAGAGCATATGCATCATAGCATATTGACACTACAAAATCAAGCGTTCCGATGAAATTTATTCAGAAACCCGGATCCGGCATACATACACAGCTCTTTGAAACGATCGTCAGAGGCAAATATTAATATTTATGGAAGGAATCCAAAAACGCGATTGATCGGGCCCTTCCGAATACGAAGCAAATAGAACGAGTTCACGAAACATTGCTAAACAATTCACCCTCGACACATATGCCAAGGAGCGTTAGGGCTCAACTCTCGACGTGTGCAAGACGTGTCAACAGATTGAGGATGGACTATATCGATTGATTATATACTATAGCGGTTGTTGCCGCTGTTGTTGCTGTTGTTAATATTAACAACAGCGAAAGTATTTCAATTGACGAACTTTGCTCAAGGACTTAACAGTCAAACCATTCCTCTCTTGCTCCCAGCATCTCCGTACAGCAGAAGCTCATCTCCCGTACTACGTCATTATGCTATTCTGCTTTCTATTGGAGTTCGTGGTTGCCGAGGTCGCCGCCAGTTCCGCCCGTCAGGACTAAAGTGCCGCTGTCGCTACATTGATGACGATCAGGGACTGGTAAGTTGAGACGCTAGTGACGGTTAGACTGAATAACCTTAGACAGTGAGGTTTGTTGTATATTGCGTTCTTTGGCTTACAGGAAGTCACTATACCTGGCGTTGACAGTGTTATGTATACATCGAGAAGTTACAAATGATATAGTAAATAACAGTGATTCTGACATCCCGACATCCTGTCGTCTCCGTTCTGTCCGTTTTTTACCACCCTGTTAATATCTCACCGTGCGCCAACACATACTGTCGCACTACTCATATGCTGCTATACCAGTTTGAGCTTCATACATCTATCGTATCTTAAAACTAAATTTAGCCAAGTCAAATCAATTTTTCACAAACAGTTACACCTGGTACACCACGGTACACACACAAAAAAAAAACGAAAAAAAAAAAGGTCGGCGTAACTCATGGGAAAGGTGTGTCCCAAAATTTCACTTGACGGCCCAGCCATTCGTGTCCATCGGTTTACAAGGTTTTCAGCCTTCTGCTAACCTCAGCGACCCTGACCGGACCCAAAATGATATGGTACGAATACTCGAACACCTACAAATATGAGCTTAATTCTCCAGATGTGGCGAGTTATCGCTAAGGGGGACGGCAGCCGTGAACCCGCGGGATTGGCCACCCATTGGACAGCCGGGCGTGACGGCAGAGCTCTCTATAAGAGAGTTCGTCAAGCTACTGCTAAGTTTGATGTTCACGTGCAACGGGTCTGAGGTGGACCTGTCCCTCTCACGTACCGATAAGGTAGTCGTCGTGAGTACAGGCACTCTCAACGGCAGCCAACGACACAAGTCAGTATAGGCATACTCAACCTGATGCGCGAAGGAGGGAACCGCCAATTGCTTGTTAGCGCTGAGAGGGACTGGCAGCTCGAGGGCGGGCCCGCGGCGCGCCTGCAGCAAAGGGCGCCTCAAGGGAGCCGGCCACCCAGTTGGCTAAGTGCGTCACGGGTAGCTCTTATAAGGTGTTCACGGACGCCTACTAAGTTTCGATTTCCACGTGCACAGTCCTCTCACGGGCGCAAAGTAGTCGTCGTGCGATACAGGGCCGTACCGCGTCGGTACATGCATGTTACATACTACATACTACGACATACTACATACATACATACCATACATACAACATACATACATACATTCCATAAACATACATTTACATCATACATACATACATTACATACATACGCACGATGAGGAGCGCTTAAGGGGTACCGGCAAAGATACTGTTTCCGCTAAGGGGGACTGGCAGCCCCGCGCGCGCATGCGGCGCGCCTGCCAGCACGTGCGCCCCGGGGCGGTTGGCAACCAAGTGCGCAGCGGGGCGCGTGGCGGCCACAGATCTTTATAAGAGACGTTCGGTGGAAGCCTACTGTAAATTTCGAGTTCACGTGCGACCGAGAGGAGCTCGGGGCCGGCATCTCGCGTAATACGCGCTAAGGTAGTCGTCGTGCGTACACGCACTAACATGGCAGCCAGCTACACAGAGTCAGTATAGCATACAACGAACGAGAGGGCGCCTAAGGGTACCGGCAAAGTACTTGGTCTCCGCTAAGGCGGACAGGCAGCCCCGAGCGAGCATGCGCGCGCCTGCAACACGTGCGCCCCGGGGCGGTTGGCAACCCAGTGCGCAGAGGGGCGTGCGGCACAGCTCTTTATAAGAGACGTTCGCAGAAGCATACTGCCTAAATTTCGATGTCGTGTTCACGGCGACAGAGAGGACCTCGGGGCCGGCATCTCGCGTAAGCGCTAAGGTAGTCGTTCGTGCGTACAGAACTTCCCTGGCAGCAGCTTACACAGAGGTCGTTACAGGCATACATACGCACGAGAGGAGTGCTAAGGGGTGACGGCAACAGTACTTGTTTCGCTAAGGGGGACTGGCAGCCCCGCGCGGCCTGCGGCGCGCCTTGCAGCAACGTGCGGCCCGGGGGGCGGTGGAAGCCAGTGCGCAGCGGGGAGCGTGGAGGCCCCCCAGCTCTTTCTAAGAGACGTTCGCAGAAGCCTACTGATAAATTTCGATTGTTTCATGCCGACGAGAGGAGCTCGGGGCCGGCAAACGCGCGTACGCGCTTAAGGTAGTCGTCGATGAGGACAGCACTCCCATGGCAGCCAGCTACACAGAGCCAGTACAGGCAATTACATACGCCACGAGAGGAGCGCCTGAGGCGGGTAACGGCAAAAGTAACGTTCTCGCTAAGGCGGAATGGCAGCCCCGGGCGCGCTGCGGCGCGCCTGAACGCACGTGCGCCACGGGGCGGTTGGCAACCAGTGCGCAGCGGGGCGTAGCGGCACAGTCCTATAAGAGACGTTCGCGGAAGCCTACTGCTAAGTGTGATGTTCCTGCGACCGAGAGGCGATCGGGGACGGCCCGTCTCGCGTAAACGCGCTTATGGTAGAGTCGTCGTGCGTACAGGCAGTCCCATGGCAGCCAGCTCACACAGAGTCAGTAAAGGCATTACGCACGAGAGGAGAGCAGGGGAGGTACCGCAAAGTATTGTTCTCGCTAAGGGGGGCTGGCAGCCCAGCGCGCGCCGGCGGCCGCCGCCGGCACGTGCGCCCCGGGGCGGTTGGCCACCCAGTGCGCAGCGGTGCGTGGCGGCACAGCTCACTATAAGAGACGTGCGCGAAGCCCACCGCTAAGTTTCGATGTTCAGTGCGACGAGAGGAGGTCGGGGACGGCGTCTCGCGTTCGCGCCAAGGTAGTCGTCGTGAGGTCCAGGCACTACCAGGCAGCAAGCCTTACAGAGTCAGTAAGGCACTCCATGGAGCCAGCTTACACAGAGTCAGTACAGGCAACATACGCACGAGAGGAGCGCTGGGGGTACCGGCAAAGTATTGTTCTCGCTAGGCGGATGCAGCCCCAGGCGCGACTGCGGCGCGGCCGCAGCACGTGCGCCCCGGGGCGGTTGGAAACCCCAGTGCGCAGCGGGCGGGCGGCCTAGCTCCTATAAGAGGGACGTTCGCGGAGCCTACTGAGAAGTTTCGATGTTCAAGTGGACCGAGAGGAGATAGGGGACGGCGTCTCACGTACGCGGCAAGGTAGTCGTCGTGCGTTCAGGCACTCCATGGCAGCCAGCTCACACAGGTCAGTCAGGCATACGCAACGAGAGGACGGAGCAGAGGGGTACCGGCCAAGTACTTGTTCTCGCTAAGGGGTCTGGCAGCCCCGCGCGCGTCCGCGGCGCGCCTGCAGCACGTGCGCCCCGGGGCGGTGGCAAACCCAGTGAGCAGCGGGGACGTGGCGGCCACAGATCCTAAAGAGACGTTCGCGGAGCCTACGGCTATGTTTCGATGTTCACGTGCGACCGAGAGGAGGTCAGGGGCAGGCGTCTCAGAGTACACGCTAAGGTAGTCGTCGTGCGTACAGGCACTACCATGGCAGCCAGTCACACAGACTCAGTAACAGGACATACGGCAAGAGAGGAGCGCAGAGGGGTAACGGCCTATTACTTGTTCTCGCTACAGGTGGGGCTGGCAGTCCCGCTCGCGCCTTCGGCGCGCCTGCACACGTGCGCCCCGGGGCTGGTTGGCAACCCAGTGCGCAGGGGACGTGTCGGAACAGTCCGTAAAGAGACGTTCGCGGAAGCATTGCTCTGTTTCGATGTTCACGTGCGACCGAGAGGAGGTCGGGGACAGGTCTGCTACACGCTAAGGTTAGTCGTCGTGCGTAAAGGCACTCCAGGGCAGCAGCTCACACAGAGTCAGTACAGCATACGCACGAGAGGATCGGCAGAGGGGGGGGGGGGGGGCGGTACCGGCCCAAAGGACTTGTTCTCGCTAAGGGGGGCTGTTTCAGGCCCGCACGCGCCTCGGCGCGCCTGCAGCACGTGCGCCCCGGGGCGGGTGGCGACCCAGTGCGCAGCGGGGCGTGGCGGCAAAGCCTATAAGAGACTTTCGCGGAAGCTACCGCTAAGTTTCAATGTTCACGTGCGACCGAGAGGAGGTCGGGGACGGCGTCTCTAGTACGCGTTCAGGTAGTCGTCGTCGTGCATGCACTAACATGGCAGCCAGCTCACCAGAGGTCAAGTACAGGCATACGCTCGAGAGGAGCGCTGGGGGTACGGCAAAGTACTTGTTCTGCTAAGGGGAACCGGCAGACCCGAGCGCGCCTGTGGCGCGCCTGCGGCGCGCCTGACAGACACGTGCGCCCGGGGCGGTTGGCAACCCAGTGCCGCGCGGGGCGTGGCGCACGCTCCCTATAAGACGGACGTTTCGCGGAAGCCTACTGCTCAGTTTCGATGTTCAACGTGCGACGAGAGGAGGTCGGGGACTGCGTTATGCGTACGCGCCAAGGTAGTCGTCGTGAGTACAGGCACTCCAATGGCAGCAAGCTACACCGAGTCAGTACAGCATACGCACGAGGAGGAGCGCTGAGGGGTACGGCAAAGTGCGTGTTCTCGTATGAGGGGGATGGCAGCCACGGGCGCGCCTAGGCGCGCATGCAGCAGTGAGCGTCGGGAGGTTGGCCACCCAGTGCGCAGCGGGGCTAGCGGCACACCTCTTATAAGAGACGGCATTAGCGGAAAGCATACTGATAAGTTCGTGTTCACGTGCGACCGAGAGGAGGTCGGGGACAGCGTCTAGATTACGCGCTAAGGTAGTCTCGTTGCGTAGAGGACGCCATGGCAGCCAGCCACACCGAGTCAGTACAGGCCTACGCACGAGAGGAGCGCTGAGGGGTCCGGTCAAAGTACTGTTCTCGCTAATGGGGCGGAGCACCGAGCGCGCCTGCGGCGCGCTGCAGCCCGTTCGCGTCGGGGCGGTTGGAAACCCAGTGCGCAAGAGGGACTTGCGGACAGCTCCTTATAAGAGGCGTCGCGGTAAGGCCTACTGCTAAGTTTCACTGGTTCACGTGCAGCCGAGAGGAGGTCGGGGACCTGGTCGCGCGTCCGCGCTAAGGTAGTCGTCGGGGTACAGGCACCCTATGGCAGACAGTCACAACGAGTCAGTACAAGAAAGCATACGCACGAGAGGAGCGCTGAGGGGTACCGGCAAAGTGATTGTTCTCGCTGAGGGGGAATGGCAGCCCCGGGCGCGCCTGTAGCGCGCCTGCGCACGTGCGCGCGGGGCGGTTGGCTACCCAGTGCGCAGCGGGGCTAGCGGCACAGTCCTTATAAGAGATGTTCGCGGAAGCATACCGCTAAGTTTCGATGTTCACGTGCGACCGAGGGAGGTCGGGGACACGGTCTCGCGTACGCGATAAGGTAGTCGTCGTGAGTACAGGCACTCTAGGCAGCAGCTCACACAGCGTAAGTACAGCATACGCACGAGAGGAGAGCCTGAGGGGGTACGCAAAGTACCTGTTCTCGGGGCCGAACGGGGACTGAAGCCCCGGACGCACCTGCGGCGCGCCTGCGCACGTGCGCCAGGGCGGTTGGCAGCCCAGTGCGCACAGCGGGGCGTGGCGGCCACAGCTCGTATAAGAGACGTTCCGGAAGCCTAAGGTCCTGGCCAATGAAATCAAGACAGAGACGAATGCTCTTATCAAAACCATAAAGCGAGGTGCGAACACACCCTTCTGATCTTCCCGGCAAATGGCGCACAGCCATAATTTCTACTTACGCCATGGAAGCAAAATACAACCTTGCGGGAACCCGAAAGCAGAAATCCCTCAAAACAAGGAGCAAAACACGCATAATGTTGTCATCGGTAGGGTAATCCTAAGTTACGCGGGGGGGGGGACTCAAATTAAGGAGCAACTAATCGAGGAAAACATCCAACTTGTATTCGCTAAAAGACTAACTTAACGGGATCCAGGAACAGCGACATGGAAAGTAACGCTGGGCCTAGGGTCAGTTGAAGAGAAGGACAGATTAATCAATGAGGGATTAATTTAGGGTATACCACCATAAAAAGTGGTCCCATATATTGTAGAGCCTGCGGCGGGGCCGACAAGCAATGGACAATATATAAAATAAGAGGAAAAACTAAAAAGAACTGAACATCATCAAGTTGGTGCTGTATGATCGTATTCAGCTACAAGTACTACCTGCCTCCACTGCAGGCAGCACAGACACAACGTACACACTACAGCATACACTATAGTATAGACACTAACACTTAATGACAGAAAATTCCATGCAGTACTGCAGCAGTGCAAATGTAAACAAACAACCAAGATAGATTAATGCATAGCATAGAACCCAGAGAACAAGGGAACTACATTCCAATACTCTAATAACAATAGCTATGTCCCTACACCACCCCTCCCAAGAAAAAGCTACCCCTTAAAGTACCAACTTCAATTGCTCAACGTGAGCAATCCTCTTGTCCCCATTATCAGGAAGTATGCAACGTTACTGGGGATATTGCTCCTCAATTACGTCTGGTCCCCTCCAACGTGGTGCCAATTTAGAAGAAATGTCGGACAAATTGAAATCGGATGAGCCTAAGCGACCTTAATACCCAGCTTGAAAGGAACTTCTGCTCTTACTATAAGACTTCACTTTGTCCTCTCATTCTGTCGAGAAACATTCTCACGTGCTGTAAGAAACATCTGAGTTCTGTAAAACAACACCCCCCCCCCACCCCTTCCCGCTTCTTGTCCACCCAGCCCCACCGGTCCCACTACTTCCATATCATCCACCCCATTTTTTTCTGACCGGACCTGTCAATTGACGACAAATGAAAGCTCTGCTGGAGCATACAATTGTGGTGTGTGTGCATGCTGAAAGGAATTCAACGCAAACAAAATCCATCACCTACTGTCCCAATCCCTCTGATTAGTGCCCACAAAACAGCACAACATGGTCACCAAGTTCCTAGTCACCCTCTCTACCCTAATTGACTGTGGGTGATTAGGCACTGTTGTGAAAAACTCTCTGTACGCCCCATAAAAAAAATCTCTGCAACCTGACGGGAGGACAATCTGGGTCCATTGTCACAGATTACCAAAACTTCCGGAGGGCCACCCCAAGTACAAAACACTGTCTCAGGACCGCTGCCAAAACCTTACCAGTAGCTCGCTCTCTTCAAAGTATTGATAGCAATTGAAAAGTTCGAAAAAAATTGATCAGTAACCACCAGAATATACAAGCTTCCCTCTTTACTCTCAGGAAATGGGCCGAGAAGATCCAGGGCTAGTACTTACCGGTGTGAAACTGATAGTGGACTTCCATGAATCCCATTGGTTTTTGATACACAGGTTTAGAAAGTTGACACAACCTGCATCGATTATAAACAAACTTCACATCGTCTTAAACTTTTCCACCAAAAAATTCTCAGCAATTTTAGTCAAGGTTTTTTCCGACCCTAAACGCTATGTTGAGTCGTAAGGGGACAACAAACTTGGGGTGACCTGAAGTAGCTACACGTTTGAGCAATTGTTCGTCAATAAAATGGCTGAGAAGCCTTTGGATTAAAATTCGGATATGCCAACTTCGCCAAAAATATCACAACAACTCATCCTTTTGCTGCGCTAGGATGAATTCGTAGTATCTGGCAACACATCACGCGAGGAAACCCACGTGTCCACGGGCCACGAACCCCCCAAACCCCCTATCGTGCGACGGGCTAGCCGCCGGCCGGAGTAAAATTATATCAAGACAAATTCGGTGCATATCATTACTATGCTTATTCAAACCCAGGCACCGCCCAATGAAAACCACTATCGCCAACCTCACACTGGACCCAATTTATTTTAGCTGCTGGGTCCCCCTTACAAGCTGGAAGGGAAAACCACACATTGTATAATAGTGAACCAACCCCCAAAAAAACTACTGCACGAGATAGGGCATCAGCTACCAAATTTTGTGCACCCGACGATGTGAACAGTATAATCGTACTCCTGTAACTTTAGGGCCCATGACCAACTTCCCTTTGAGCTGCTTATTTCGCAGCATCCAAACGAGTACGTGCCTGGTAGTCTGTGTGAAAAACAGGTCGTATGAGAACGTTCAAGTAAGCTCTCCATATTCTGAAAGGCCCCCACGACCGCCAAACACTCCAACTCTGTGGCAGAATAATGCAATTCTGCACCTTCCTTTAATGGCCCGTGAGCAAACTCGATAACCCGCGGCTCACCTCCTTCATTCCTTAATCAGTGCCGCACCAAGACCCACCATTCGATGCATCACCAATGGACCCTCGAAAGGCTCCTGAAATTCGGGGTTATCGCCAATGCAACTGCACGTGCAATTGCTTGTTTAAGCTCCGTAAATGACCTTTGACATTGCCAGAACAATCCCAAAACGACTCCTTACGCAGCAAACCTATCAAGGGTTACCACCAATTCGGCATAGTTCTCTAATTTGCACAACAGCCTGTGAAGGCCCAGAATCTTTCAAGGATATTTCTTATCACCTGGGGTAGGGAATTGCTCAACAGCCTCTGACTTAGAAGATTCAAGATTATATGCATGCCTATCAATCACATACCCCAAAACTAACTCGGTCAACAGTATCTGGCACTTTGAAGGATTAACCGTCAGCCCTGCTGCCCTTCAGACCGGCCAGGACGCCCTCAAATCACTTGAAAGTGAACTTTGAACATCTGGGGAATGAATGACAATATCGTCAACTGTTGTCTGAGCTCAGATGAATTCAGTGGTTTCAAGACTATGTCCAGTAGGTTCTGGAAGTGTTGGCTGGCATTCTTTAGGCCAAATGTAAGGCGCTTGAAATCAAAGACACCCTCATCACAGACAAAAGCAGTTTTGTGCTGATGTTCCGGATCAACTGCCGATTGCCAAAACCCAGCCTTAAGATCAGAGTCGAAAAAACCTTGTTGTTAATTGGGCATGGAATGCAAAATGGACTCGGATTGTGGAATTGGGTAGCCTCAAGGGACGAGTGACCGCATTTTTTAAGAGCGTAGTCTATTGCTAGCCTGTAAGGTCCTCAGGCTTCATCACAAACACACCGGACTACACCATTGTGATTGTGGACGTACGATTATACTCTCTCCAAAACTTGTTACCTGACCACGCAAGCTTTCCTTTTTTGTCGGGGAAAAGCCTGTAGGGCTTATGTCGAACTGGCCTAGCTTGATCAGTTCAATGCGACTTTCAACAGTTCGCAGTAACCTGGGCGGTCCAAGAACACATCCTATAATCTGCACGTAACTCTTCTTTTGAGATTCAGTCCTGGGATTGGATTTGAGACACTGGCTAAGCATGGGAGGTTGGGATGCGAGTTGAGTGTTTTTCACCCAACTCCCCAGCTTGGACAGACTGGCTGTCCCATCTTGACTTGCCATTATAGCCTTCCCAACCAACCCTGGAGATCAGTAGCTGTCACCTTATGCTTATTGACCCACACTAAGGGATATTTCACATGGGGAGTCTTTCCTGCCACCCAATAAGAATCATTCCCCATGTCTATGGTCAATGAAACGCTAAGAGGTCCATCCCCAAAAGAATAGGGACATGGATATTGCTACAAGAAACTCCACCCTACCA
Organism: Sclerodactyla briareus; assembly: GCA_026419785.1. Taxonomy (NCBI): domain Eukaryota; kingdom Metazoa; phylum Echinodermata; class Holothuroidea; order Dendrochirotida; family Sclerodactylidae; genus Sclerodactyla; species Sclerodactyla briareus. Next base: position 24,723 of record JAODTK010000245.1, on the reverse strand, counting down.
CATTTCCAGCAGTAAATATCTCAACAACAGACTTACCCAAAATCAAAAGAGGGGTGGTGGTGTTATCCAATAATGAAAGATGAATGGATGCTCCAATGGAACACATCTTATATTACCAATTATGGAAGGATTGATTAGTGTTCTATCAGCTCCACTGTCCGCATATGCCAGTATCTTCTCACCGTTAAGCTTGGCTTCAAAGTACGCACCATCAAGAGAACACTCACAGAGTCGACCTGATGGCGAATCCCACGAAAAACAACAGTCTTGACTCTTGACACAATATCATTTGACATCTTGACGTATAGTTGACGGAACCCCCCCTGTGTACGGGACATGTGTAACTCATATGTCCTTGTTGGTTACACTTGAAACATCGGAACCGATGGAAACCCAAGGGGGCGTCCCGTCATCCGAATCCGTAGAGAAAGAAAACTTGTTGAGGACTGCGTTGCTTCCCGTCCCGAGGCCCACCAAAGGAACCTTTTGAGGACTGCATGCCCTAGGTGGACTCTTTGGGTAACTGTCTGATCGTACAGAGGACCGTGCGATTATAACAATCATCAGCGAAGTTGTCAGATCATCAGCGTGTCCAACGGTGGTCCAGCAATTTTCAAACCGCAATGTGTTATCATCGAGAAAAAATCAACTGCTCCGCCACCAGTTTCTCCAGCACTGTAGTAAAATCATCCATACAAGGAAGGACAGGCGTCGGAACTATCCAGCGCCGCAAATAGAGGGACAACCGACTTGCATACTGCTTGAAAGTTTCTGCTGGAAACTTTCTGGCCGTTCTCGAATTTCTCACGTTATGTGTCCGGGGTCAATTTATACGCCGCCAAGATTGCTGTTTTAACCTCCCAGTATTTATCCCTTAGCATCATCAAGCATTGAAAAGTCTTTGGAGCTTTACCTGTTAGATACGATTCCAATCTGTAAGTCCTTTATCCTGGGGAATGGCCCTGATTGGTACAGTTGCCTTCAAATGTAGCCAGATAGCATTTCAGATATCTTCCGCCTAACGGGTGAAAACCGTGCAGCTTAATGGTGATTTGACATCTGGAGAAGTAACACCGTGGCCTCCATGACTACCCGATGTAATATCGATCAAAATTCGGAATTGTTTGAAACGCGGCTTGCCACCTGGTCATCATTCGTTGTCAACAAGAGAGAGGTTCCAAATTGGACTCTTTACAAAGTTTTTTTTTATATAGTCTGCAGCCTTAAATTCAAGTGAGGATATCGTTCCTCGGAGGAGCCTGAACGACAATCCATGGCTTTACCGGATTCCCTTCGGATCTCCTGACTTTTTAAAGATAGATATCCAATTGTTGAATAATAACCAAGTTCAAACGGAGTTGGGTTGAAACATGTTCATCGCACATCAAGGACTTCCACAGTACAGGAAATTATCCCACAAATATTAGAGGATAAAATTCCTCCACATAAGGAATTATGTCCAGGAATGTCACCTGCAAATAGGTAGGCCCCTGCATATTGTATGGCTGTGCCAGTTTATACAAGAGCAATGTTAGGATGATCAGGTTAGGCCCACAGCACCATTGGTATAGGCTTGTGCAGTTTATACAGCAGTCCAATGTTAGATGAATAAGGCTATGATAAAATAATAATGGTCCAACTTACAGTCTAACTACACGTTCTCCAAAAGTCCTCAGATAAAATCCCACTCAGTAAAAAAAGCATGGCCCCACCCCCCCCCATTGGTACCAATTCGAGTATCCGATATGCAGGAACTCCCGAGTTAGCCGACAACGCCAGTGTAGAGCCTGGCGGGCGGGGCAGACAAGCAACTACAATATTAAAAATAAGAAGGAGGAAAACTAAAAAGAACTGAAAATCTTCAAGGTTGGTGCTGTACTGATATGTATTCAGCTAAAATCCTACCTCCTCCACTGCAGCAGCACAGGACACAACAGAACACAATACATGACTACCCACTATAGTATAGCACTCTAAAAAAAACATACTTACTGAAAGAATAGATTCACCATGCAGACTGCGCAGTGCCTAATGTAAACAACAACAAGATAGATAATTGCATATGCATAGAACCACAAGAGAAAAGGGAAATAATTTCCAATACTATAATAACAATCGGGTATCGTCCATACATAATGACCTCCCAAACTAGTGCAGTGCTTGTAACCTGCGACATTGCCACACATTAGGAGACTCCGCTACAAACAACAATGCCTCCGCTTTGGAATCACGAACTGCCCAGTCAAAAAGGAGGAAAGAAAATGTGCCAATTGCGGAGGTCCACACGTGGCTGTATGAAGTGATGCCCCAAGTACTTAGAAGCCGGACGAGAGAAAAGAGATGAAATGATGAGAAATTGGGAACAAGTAAAACCTAAAACGTATGTTCCGGCAGCGCGAGACAGTGGTCGAAGTAGTAAACAAAAAGCCGGACAACCATCAAATCAAGAAATGCCCAGTCAAAACGGAGGAAAAGAAAATGTGCCAATTGCGGAGGTCCACACGTGGCTCTATGGCAAGTGATTTGCCCCCAAGTGCTTAGAAGCCAGAGAGCAGAAAAAAGGATGAATGATGCGAAAGAAATTGGGACAGTTAAAACTAAAAACCCATATGTTCAGCACGCGAAGACATGTCGGAAGTAAAACAAAAAAGATGGACAACCAAGATAAATCAATGTCATCGCTTTTGAACGGAACTACTTAGCACTGCATTAAAAAAGGCGAATGGTCCCCGACGAACACAAGTTCCAGCAACACTTGTTTCACTGGCTCCTCCTTAACAGAAAATACTTCAAGATAACCAGTTACCCGAGAGGAAAGTCATAAAAATAATTCAGAGGCAAAGGGGCGAAGAGTCAGGCAGGTTGCCATTAACTTAGGGCAGATGACTAGAATTGACCGCCTCAAACGTATGCACTGAACAAATAGTGCTAATCAAAAAATAGAATTATTAAACTACTACATTAGCATCCATCGCCCGCATGAATCCATTGAATGAAACTAAACTAGACCGCAAATTCTAAATTAGAAATACCTCGCTATAATGTTTCAGGAAAGGAGTCACATCAAACAAAGGCAGGAGTGGCAATAGCAATATGAATAACATAATAGCAACTAAAAATTTATTAGACAACGCACATGAAGATGATCAAGATCTTTCCATGAAATTAAATAATAGCTGTAATAGATCTCTTTTAAAATTATAAGTTATTATATCACCAACCCCAAACTAGTGAAACACGATCGGTTTGCTCACTGGATCAACTCAATATTATCGGGGATTTTAACTGCCCAAATAAGCAGATAGGGTCAGACAGGCCAACTTCCCTAGACGACATCTTATTGGATGTTCTATAAACATAGCATTCAAATTTAAAACCAAAAATCCAAGCATAGAGGAACCCCTAATAGATGGGTCAGAAGAATTGTTAGATCTGGTGTTAGCCACGAGTGAATTTCTCCTCTGCATGCACATCTACATTATAGAAGATTCAAAGCTAGGTGACCACTACATAATATTATTCAATTTAACTATCCAATAAATAAAGCCAAAGCAACGGAAGTCTTATTATATATTAAAAAGGACTGACGGGGTGAAATACCAGGAACTAAACTCGTGAATTAGATAATTCAAACTATGAATTGGGAGAACTCAAAATAACAGAAGCAGATTTTGATAATTTTGCCGAAACTATATCACATACCATTGCTGGCAATTTGAAAAAATCTTGTCCACTAGCCAATAGAAAACAACACAACTGGGAGCTTCACTCAGAAAATCCATTCACTAATAAAGGCAAAACTTAAATTACGAGGGACATATAAAAGGACACGGAATTTACAAACAAGAGCCAAATGAATCGGATGACACTTGAAAGATAAAAAGCAATTGGAAACCAAAGGCTTAAAACAAATGGAAATGAGTGTTTGTCATAATATAATCTGAGCAAAACCCAACAAATTTCTGGCGTAAGGTCAAAGAATATTTCAATACTGGCCCATCGCATAACATCACAGAAATTGAATTGATAAAAGAAGACGGTTCACGAGTCTCTGATCCTACAGAATCAAGTTACATGATGGCTGACCACTTTTTGAACCGATTTTCAATATTCCAATCACCCACTTTTTTGGCGGAATCATTCGCGAGGCCATCGATCGTGAAGTATTATATAATCATTAACTTGTCTGAAAACTTTACTCCTCGTGCATATCAAGACTATATTAACCAATTTTAATAACAGAGATCTCTCAAATGCACTAAGAGGGGGACTCGAATAAAAATCAGGCGCCAGGTCCAGACAAGTTTCATTCAGACATTTATCCACGTTGCCATCTAACGCGAAATTATAATTATTAACATTCTTATAATCCACTCGCGCATTGGCTATTTTCCAGCTCAATGGAAAAGTCGAAAACATTTGATTCTTAAGCCCGGGAAAAAGAATTCTAACCCGATATAATTACCGCGGATTAGCTTAATCGTGCTGGGTAAACTGTTCGAACGCCTTATATCAACTCGAATTAGAGAATTAGAGATTACCTAGACACAAATAAGATTAAATCCAAACCAATTTGGACTCCAAAGAAATCAAGGGAGCTTTCAATGCCCTGTTCAGAACTTTCTGAGTCAATTAATCTTGGATTCCAAAACGTAAATTGATTTCTACTGTCCTTTTAGATGCTGAAAAAGCGTTCGATAAGAAGTGGCACAACGGGCTAAGATTTAAACGAATCATCTGGGGTTGCCTGTTTAAAATACCACTAGAATGTTATCTTCTTTTCTCACAAAAGAAGGATGGACCATATTTTTTCATAAGTTATACTCTAGAGAATGTCCACTAAAGGTCGGGACTACTCAAGGAATATGTATTAAGCCCACTCCTTCACATTACTAATGTCAACGACATTCCAGCATTACGGGGTGACGTCTCACAATGCGACGATATGGCACCTCTGGATCTCTTCAAGAAGCTGGAAAGTTTAAATACATGAAAATCCAGGCCGCTATTAATGAAATCGAGTGGTGTTGCTTTGGAGAATCAAAATGAATCCTCTAAATTCACATCTAATTCAATTCACAAATAGTCTAACAAATTAAAAGCAAACCAACAAATCAAAATCATATTCAACTATTACAATACTATTAGCAATACCCTTATACAGAGAAGAAAGCAAGTTCTTGGGTGTTATATTTGACTCAACACTAAGTTTTAAACCTCACAATGATCATATAATTTCAGACTTAATATTCAAAGTAATACTCTTAGAAGATTTATCTCCAATTAGATATATAACAAAGGATTACGGGATTGGCTATATTTGGTTCATATATTCCGGCACGTGCTATAGAATATGGAAGCATCTCTTTTCTAACTATGTGCACCGCCAATTTTAACAGACTAGAAAAAATATACACTGACTGCATTAGAGCAATCATAAGGGTGCCTAGTTACTCCTAAAATACATTATAACTCTTGCAAACAAACAACGTAAAGGAAAGTAGGCAATCTGAATATAATAAAAAACGTTATGATGAAATACAAAGATATTGATACGCACCACAGAGCCTTTGGTTGTTAGAAATATTACTCCAAGGCAAGTCAAGGATTTATTAAACCTCTTGGGGACCCTGTTTTAAGAGAGGAGCTGCGGGAGTGGGGCCGAGTGGCGGGGAGGTTGGCCGCGCGGGAAGAAGTGTAGATTTTTTTTCGCTTGGGTGATATTCCTTTTTCACACTCTTTCTTCACTCTCATATCTCGGCTTGCCTCTCTTTTCATTGGATATTAACCCTCCGTCACCATTGGTCCTTCTGGAGGCCAGGGTTCGCCTATTTCTACTCCACCTATTTTATAGAAAATATTCTGAAAATACAAAAAAAAAAAGGCTGTTAGGTGTGGGAGGGAAGTATGGATTCTTTTCCCTTTTCCTTTTGGCAGGTCATGGTCATGCATCTCCAGTGGGATTAGATACCAGATTCTTGTTCTCTTGGTCTCTGCTCCGTCGTTAGGAGAATATCAAAAATAATAAAATAGGGTTTTGTTTTTTGTCTCTGGTTTTTCCTTCCAAAGGCCTCCTCATCTTTTATTATTCCGTTTGTTCTTTACAGTGTGAGTGCAAAAATAATAACCAAAATCATTCATTTGGCTACAGCCAGTTTTTTCCTACTCATTGTGGAGAAAGGGGAGTCCTTCTGTGGATCCGTACATTCCTGCCATTTAACTTACAATAGTGAATACTTGACTAAGTTTCGATGATCACGTTGCGACCCGAGAGTGAGGTCGGGACGGCGTCTCGCGTATGCCCCGCAGGAGGTATGTCGTTCGTGCGTTTACCAGGCTACTCCCAATGGCAGCCGCTTACACACAGAGTCAGACAGGTCTATACGCCAGAGCGGAGCGCTGAAGGTGGGGGTGTACGGCAGAAGTACTTGTTCTCGCTAAGGGGGATGGCAGCCCCGGGGCGCGTCTGCGGCGCGCCTGCAGCACGTGGCGCCGGGGAGGGTTGATCACACAGGTAGCAGCGACCGGCGTTCGGCGGCACAGCTCCTCATTTTGAAGGACGTTCGCGGAAGCCTACTGACTAGTTTCGTATGTCACGTCCCCGCGGACCGTAGAGGGCGGTTGGGCGGGAAGGCGTTCCGCGTACGCACTAAGGTAGTCGTCGTGCAGTCCAGGCACCCCCATGGCACCCAGCTCACACAGTGTCGTACCAGGATACGCACGAGAAGGAGAGCTGAGGTGGGTACCGGCAAAGAACTTGTTCTCGCTAAGGGGGGGACTGGCCCAGCCCCGAGCGCGCCCTGCGGGCGTGCATGCCAGAACGTGCGCCCCGGGGCGGGTTGAAAGCCCCGTGCACCAGCGGGCGTGGCGGCACAGATCCTATAAGGAGACTTTGACGCGGAGGCCTACTGTTAAGTTTCGGTGTTCACGTGGACGAGAGAGACAGGTGGGACGGCCGTCTCGAGTACGGCGTAAGGTTAGTGGCGGGCGTAAGGCACCTCCCCATGGCCAGCCAGCTCACACAGAGTCAGTACAGGCACTCCCACCTGGCAGCCAGCTCACACAGAGTGCAGTACAGGCACTACGCACCGAGAGGAGGCGCTGGAGGGTACCGGCAAAGGACTTGTTTCTCGCTAAGGGGGACTGGCCAGCCCCGAGCGCGCCTGAAGCGCGCCTGCAGCAAGTGCGCCCCGGGGCGGTTGGAGCCCAGTGCGCAGAGGTGCGGGGCGTCACAAGCTCCTTATAAGAGACGTTCGCGGAAGCCTACTGCTAAGTTCGATGTATTGTCACACGTGCGCCGAGAGGAGTTCGGGGACGGCGTCTCGCGTACGCGCTAGGTTAGTCGTGAATAAGCACTCCCATGGCAGCCAGCTCACACAGAGTCAGTACAGGCTATACGCACGAGAGGAGCGCTAAGGGGGTTACCGGCAAAGTACTTGTTTCCGCTACGGGGAACCGGCAGCCCCGAGCGCATGCGGCGCGCCTGCAGCCAGTGCGCCCCGGGGCGGCTGGCAAGCCCAGTGCGCAGCGGGGGTGGCGGCACAGTTTCCTATAAGAGACGTTTTCGCGGAAGGAAAGCCTAGTGCTAAGTTTCGATGTTCCACGTTGCCACCGAGGAGAGGTCCGGACGGCGTCTCGAGTACGCCGCAGGTTAGTCGTCGATGCGTCTCCATACCTACAACATACAATATACATCCATGATACAGGGCATACTCATCATCGCCGGGTTGAAGGGTACAGCCAGAAACGTGGTGCCTTTTACCGCCCCACCAAACAAAAATGGTCTTGATTATCTAAATAACTTAAGACAATCCTTGGCTCAATTGAATAACACTGCTTCCGATACTGTTTGGTTGGGGGGAGGCCTTCAATCTTTCCTGGAATTGCCGGGACTTCCAACTAGTTACCCATATCACAGAAACTGAGTCAACAAGTGCTAGTATGTGGAGGAAGACTTTGATCGAACTCAGGTGTTACTGAGGCTACAAGAGAAGGCATATCTCGACTTGTTTTTCACAACAAACCCTCCCTCGGTTGGAAAAGTCTACCCAGTAATTCTGGTCTGAGTGACCATGATGGAATTCCAATGCTTACATCAGCCTCAACCCTAAATTCCTGTCCATCGTAAAAACCATATTAAAGTCTACCTCTACAAGAAAAGCTACACTGAAAACATGAGGAATGATCTGACCATATTCAGTCATGACTTTATTGGAAAGAACCCCCAAACCAGGGAACTGTTGAGCATATCTGGAGAGATTTCAAAACCAAGCTCCAAGGAGATAAGTGAATATTTCACATCCCAACTAGAAATGATTAATAGTAAAAATAAGCACCCATGGTTGAATCAGAAAATACAGAGATCTCTAGGAACAAACAAAAGCCTACAAAACGGCTAGAGGCATCAAATCCGGAGGATTGCGGAAATTTTAGAGAATCTAGGAGCATTACCCACAAAATCACAGACAAGCCATACAGGCGGAAACTTATATTATGAAAACTTGCATGGACTCTAAAAAGAAATTCTGGTCGTTTGTAAACAAACTGAGGAAAACACAATTGGATTCCCACATGAAGGACCAGGAGTTTTGGTCTCTGACAATATACAGAAGGCCGAGTTTCTGAACCTGCAATTCACTTCTGTCTTCACTAAGAAAACATGGAAACCCTGCAACTGGGTTGATTAGATATCATCCATGCCCAAGATCTTGTTACTGTGATGGGGTGGAAAAACTGTTGCGAAACTTTAATCCAATAAAGCTATGAGCCACCGGACGAATTTACCACCACGGGTCCGAAAAGGAGTACGCCCGAATTAGCCCCCATGTTGGCCATTACATTTCAAGTCTCTTTGGACTCAGGTGAAACTCCTGCCGACTGGAGGGAGGCAAACCATGTTCCCCAATTCATATAGAAGGGGCCTCGTGAAAAGCCATGCAATTCCAGACCCATTCCTTGACTTCAGTCACGAGTAGCTTTTAGAGCATATTGTTCATTCGCCACATAATGACTCATTTTGACACCAATAGTATTCTCACACCACATCAGCACGGGTTTAGGACAGGACATTCCTGTGAAAATCAACTGTGATCAGAAGTACCGTGATCTGGCTTTCTCTCTAAACGAGAGCAAACAGACTGATGTCATCATAATGGACTTTTCAAGGGAATTGACACGTTCCACCCCCAAACAACCGGTTCTGGATGAAAACACGACAAGTATGGGGTGAGGGCAAATGATAGGTGGATATCTTGCTTTCTTCAAAAACCGCAAACAGCCGTGTGGTGTTGGGTGGGGAGTTTCTCAAGGACAAGTGTTGACTCTGGGTTCCGCAAGGTAACCGTTAGGCCCCCCATTGTTTGTTTCAACACCTATATAATGATTTGCCAGACCACTACACTCAACTGATGGCTGTTGCTGAGATGGTGTTCTTATAGAAACATTAATCCATACAAAAGACTTGATCTGCTACAACAGTGACCGACCTCTATAGCAGCCTGGACCAAAACCTGGGCAAATGAAATTCAAGGGCTGAAAAAGGCAAAACGTGCTTAGTATACCTGTAGTAGATCCCCGCTATAGTTTACAAAACTACAACCTGGGTAGCACCATTCTTAAAGAACACAACCTGCTTCGCATAACTTTACCTTGGGGTGACATACAACATGATTTGAAGTGGAATAATCACATAACAGAATTACACTTCTGCTAACAAAACAATGGCTTCGGTCGTCGGAACTAAACTCCTGTACTAAAGACACCCAAGCAGAGGTTTATAAGCCCTCATCCGTCAAAGCATGAATACTGTCCTCTGTTTGGGACCCGTACACTGTAAGCTCACTCAGAAGCTTGAACGGGTTCAGAGACGTGCAGCCAGTATGGTACACAACAACTATGATTGGGACCACAGGGTCATCTCCCTTGTTTAAAACCTTCAGTGGTATCATTTGACCACTAGGAGTGAGAGTAACAGGCGCTCTACTTTTCACAAAGCCATAGGGGGGAACCTTGCCATTTCCTATTCATGCTTCACCTTCAGCCAGCCCAACGAGATAGAACCTGCCGCTCCACTCGAACAATATATTCGAGCATCACACACGTCGGGCTGCTACAAATACTCCGTCATTCCAAAGAACCACAGGGAATGGAAACAACTGGCCACCATGAGATTACAAGTATGTTAGCCCAGCGAAATTCAAAAGCTGCTGTGAACGCACCTGAGGATCAGCATCGGGACAGCACTCACCCTGTTTAGTAGCACTGCACCCCCCCAACCCTGCTCGAGAAGAAGAAGAAGAAAGTTTAGCGCTATGGGGAGACTGGCTGCCCAAGAAGCGCGGCAGGGAGGGGCGCGCCAGCAGGGCGTGCGCCAAGCGGGGGTCGGACACACAAGTGAGCAACGAAGAGCGTGACGGCGAATAGCTATTATAGGTCTTCGGAGGCAGCCTGCTGCCTGTGTTCCGATGTTCACGTGAAAACCGGGAGGAAGGTGAGTTCGTCCTCGCAGGTACGCAATAAGGTAGCGCCATTTATGTACAGGAGAGTTATTGTGCAGCAAATAGATCGGCAACTTATCAAATACATCTACATTCCTACGTTATTGGGAATGGCAGACTGTGTTTCGCCAAATATCACTGGAAGGCCATTGCCAGTGACAGGAGGTCTCAAGATGTTAGAGCATGATTGATTGACAAAGCAAACTTCCGGGTTTCGATTCCAGCATAGACTTCTTGGGGAAACTGGAGTGTGTTACGGGATATTTCCAATGAGTCTCGTCTGTCTGCTGTGAGGGCAGTCGCCAAGTGAGCAACACTAGTTCGAGACGAGAATGGCAAACTATCGCCCTGCTCATACACGATCAGTCTAGTCGTGGTTTCTTGATGAGCGCTTTCTTGGCTCCCTGAACCCTAGAATTCGAATGCACTTAAATCGAAATCAGACCCACAGTGGAACTACACATTTATTCACAGTAGCTTCGGACACATTATTAGCAGCAGCACGAGTCGTATGAAAAAAACATTCAAGAATTCTTCTTCACTCACCTCTCCTGACACAATGATGGAATTGGCACTATGGGACGCAAACTCGGTACAACTGGTGCATGTAACAGTTTGTTGAAAATAATGATAGCGAGTACATTTCGATTGTGGAGTGCAATTATAGGGACTACTACCCTACACTACATGTTGGCTATGAACTCTACAGACAGATTTTTCTGTTGAACTGCACTCTAACCCCAGACGCTGTTGATGATCTTAGATACTGTCGATAAAACGATAGTATTTCCCCAATCCACATCTTATGAAACAAGATTTATGAACTCCCTCAATGTCCCTATACCCCTCAGATCACAGGGGTATGCCCGTCCATTGCGAGATGCAGGAACTTTGATTAGTGCCCTTGACCCCTTAAATTCCTCTGTCTGATACCTCGATACAAGGATGGGAATGTCAAATTCAACCAGACATGTGTAGCGGCGAGTCCTATGTTGAGGAACAAGTGAGATGCGTTTTCATTGGGTGAACGTTTCATTCGTATATCCCTTTGGCGAGCAGCATACGATCATCCCACTGAATCAATTAAGTTTCAACCGCTTCATAATTTGTGCATATTCCTGCTGTACATAATAAATTAGATACATCGATAGGCAATCACATGATGCCAAAATTTCAACATCGTTGATCAACGCTGGCGAACACACTTGACTGATGTAGAAAAAGACACAGATCCTTCTTTTCAATTATCTCATCTGCTCGGAGAGTCTGATAAATATTGTAGCCTTTGTCTTATATCAGTTCACGGTGTCCATATTCGCTGCTTCTGGTTGCCATAGCAAATGTTGCATGGGAACAACTGTGGTGGCTGGTTATTTCCGAAATCGGCGGACATGTGGGTCGCGTAATTGATCAGATAAAGTAACCACTTCCGATCATTCACAAGGTCAACGAGGTAACCGAGGAAACATTCGTGAGCACGATATGTGAAGAACGCGAGCATAAATTTCGCTTATATTGAGGATGATGGGTAAGGTGATTTGAAGAGGAAATACCAGTAGGACGGTCAAATTAGGAGCTTTTAGCGCGATATCAGGATGACTGCAAATAACAATCGTGAAGAAGAAAAGGAGCTCTCTTGATTTCTTTGTACCAGTTTCAAAGATAATACGGAAACCAGGACGGGTGAAGGACAGCTTTTAGACGCTTTCAGCACAGAGTCAGAAGGATACCAGTACACATTTTTTTTTTTCAACTTAGGATGATGTGGCATATAAACGTTAGCGTTTAGACATGTAGCTTGTAGATATGAAAACAAACAATAATCAATGTATTCGGATGCGAGCTAATATCGGTTTCAGGGTGAAGTTAATGAAGCTGGATAACACGCATCGTTGAGTTTCTTTCATGTTGTCGGCTTGCGTAAACTGAAGAAATGTTAAAACAAAGGTTAGTATGTTGCAAATCCCCACGTGTAATCAAGGACAATTCAATAATGTCTGCATTGATGTGTTCCATATAAAATGAAATAAACCATATTGGTTTCGATCATGACAAAGTTTCTGAGGGCTATTAGAGCGCGACTGAATGGAAACGATTGTTCGATCAAATGATTCTTAATATCAACGACGTGAGTTTTATTGTTGTTGGTTGGGGTGATCGGTGGTTTAGAACTAGAATGTCGTTGTAATTCGGTAATTTTTAGCAATGTGGCTTTCGAACTATACCTCGACCAGGCTTGGGTTTGAAGGGCAGCCTGTCATGACGATATCAGTGGAGTCAAAACAGAAAGTTCCCGGTATTCAGTTTGCATCGGAACAATTTCTTCGCAGGAAAATTATGTCTTTTACTTTCAGATTACTTTCTACGGATAGTCCCAGAATCTAGGCAAACCTTAAGCAGGCGCAATAGTTTCCCGGAAAAACACCTCACTTTTAATAAAAAACGTAATCTCCAGGTTGGGGGTACCCCCTTGATAGTGATCGTTTTTACTCGGTGATTGTGGATTTATCAGTAGTTGTAAGGTTGACTTACTTATATGATTCCCTCGCTGCAGTTCAGCAGGCCTGCCAGCCAGGACCATCAGCTACACAGATTGAACCAGGTGGCGACGAGGCCTAGCAGAGGGTCAAGTCTGATCCATCGCGACCTTTCCACTCCACTCATTCAGGAATCAACCACGAACGGTCCTCCAAACAGGACCTTCCCCGTACCCGTCAGTAACAACCAACCGTCGTCCAGTTCAGATAGTGCCTCTACCTACCAGGCATCAAACTCGACGCCGAATGCTTGTTATCACACCTTACACTCCACTTGAGTCGAACCAAATGCGGGAATCATCCCAGGGTGGTAAACACGCGTACTGGGACGGATGACATCAACAAACAGGAGCTAACCAGAACCAGGCCAACCTTCAAAACCACGACTCGCAGACCCTATGGAGGTACGGCATCAAACGAGTGGGGTCGCAATGGACGGATACATCGTGGTGGTTCCCTAAGCAAATCTCGCTCATCTGGATCAACGAAGATGACCCAGTAATCGAGCGGGGTTGTTAGTAGCAGTAGAGTAGTAGTAGTAGTAGTAGTAGTACTAGACCAGTTTTGTCAGCCGACATGTCAGTAATTAACCACGCGCCACATATCCAAATTTGTTGAAAGGTTTTATAAATTCCTCGAAACTGTAATGTCCTTGCAATGCGACTTATTTTCCAAGCAAGGTCTAAGGGTCGGTCTCCCGGAGTAACTGGTTTGCAGTATGTTCCTATAATGCTCTCTTTGCAAGGAATCCTATGGAGTCTAGCAAAAATGATGCGAAAAAAAAGATCAATCTCCTATGTGCTAATATGGTGACCACGGGGGATTCGGTTGGTTTCCGTCATAGAGTCATCGGTGTTATCGGAATTGTTTGATCAATGTTGTGAACATCGCGGAGTAGTCTTCTTTGATTAAGTGTCAATTGTGATCAAGTTCCTTCTTGTACTCCCCCAGTTCACAATTGTACAGGGAAATACTCTTTATCAGAGCTTCGAATTTTTTCCTTGTGTTTGATGTTCCTCTATTCTTTGCTCTGAAGATTGGGACAGAGCGATGAATTGAAAGCATGTGGTTATACCAATTTTTCTGTTGATGTCTTATCTCCGTCCCCAACAAACTTCCTAATATTTCATTTATGTCGAACTTTCATTCCCATCTATTGGATTGCAAGGGCAGTCCCCAGTTTTTCGAGCTGTTGAGTTCAGATTCTTCGTAATCAAGTTTTCAGTAATCGTTCTTTGATATCTCGCTTTAACATGCTGACCTGACCAGTTGCGCCAAGAGGTATCACCACATTGTGGATTACGGTGGATGAAGTTGTGGTGGTATGTTTGCGCAGTCATGATCAACTAACGGATATGGTAGGATATCATCAATCATTGTCATCTGATTTCAAAGAGTTGGCGAGGATAAGTTACAAAAAATAATGATGTGTCATCTGATTTCAAGAGTTGGCGAGTTAAGTGGTAAGTTACAAAAAATACTGGCTGTTGCACTGCTCTTTGTTGGTGACCCCAATGTGGGTCTAAAAGTCTGACGGTTGTAAGGTAAGAAACACGGCAAGGATCAGTGATATCAGGTGAAGTTCGTCGTTATCAGTTCCTAGGTCATTGAGCGAAGCACAGTCTCAAGCATCAGTACATTGATAGTGTATCCAAGGCAGTTATGGTTTCCTTGTCCAAACTAGAAAGCGAAGACAAGTTCAGCAGTGCATCGTCCTGAATTGTAGGCAGTACCGCCGAGTGGGGCGGGGGGGGGGGGGGGGGTAATCATCAAATAACGGACGAATCCTCTGCTACCAACTTGCAAGGATTTTCCTTAGTGTTGTCAGTAAGATGGCTGTCATAAACTTTCTGTGTACTCCAGACTTTCATGGTTTCTGAATAGGTGTTAGGATTCCTTGCTCAATTTACGTTGTAGTTCTTTCCTGATCCAGCTAAGCTGTTAAGGATATTTGCTACGTTGTTTGTTTTTTGTTGTTTTTTTTTTGGGGTGCATGCGGCGTATTTTAGATGCTCAGCTGTGATCCAGTCACAACCATGGCAATTAGTTATTTTTGATGATGGACCGCTCGTTGATTCGTCTTCACAAAAAATGGCTCGTAGTTTTTTGTTTTTGGTTTCCTGGGAGCACGGTAGGTCTGGGGTCTGGGGGGGGGGATGTTGCAGTTAAAAGTATTTTCGAATGTTCCTGATTTCTTCAATTTCTGCATCTGTATCTCGTAAGTGTTCATCACCAATTTGATTGAATCGAGTCGCTCTCACATTTGTGCAATCTTCTATCAGTCTACCTGAGGCTGGTTTATCTTTCGGCGTTTCTAAGAGATGGTGAAAGCATATTCGGTTAGCTATAGGCCGATTCTGAGAAAAATAATTTAGTCAGAACCGATTTACATTTTCACATAGGCAATTTGGTTCGATTTAGGATGCCTCGAATTACTACTTCAAACTTCCTTATTGACTTGATAATACGTTTTGTGATCAGTGTTATATGGAGGCCATTATCTTGCTCGGAGCGTCGGTGTTGAGTTAGATTTGAATTCTTCTTGAGGCTATGATATAGTAAATTCGACTTTCTGTTATTAGGTAATGAATTTACTCGATGAGTGTTGGATATGTCAGTTTGTTGTCTTATAAAGTATTACTTAGGTAGAATTTTTTGGCACAATTAGGTGAATATAGAGAGGCGTTGGAACAGATGTGTTCTATATGAACACTGAGGCTCGTCCTGCTTAGCTACCATGACTAGACTCCACATATATCGTGTAGGGAACGCATAGATTTTCGCGGAAGAAAAAGGGAACATCTCAATTAGGAAAGATGACGGTTCTTGAAGTGCAAAGAACTATACATGATATAGCCTGTTGCTCCTGTTTGCTACGGTCAGAACTAAAGAGCTCAGATGCAAAAGAGCCATACATCCACTTTTTGGCCGAACTGAGTTTCATATCCATCAGTTACTATCGAGCAATGTCTCCGTTATATGAAGCTCAAAGAGACCCATTGAGTGACTTTGTAGCCTGAGCTGCTAGCTTTCATTAACATAGTTAAATCCTCAAAGTTACATTTTCATAGAGAAGTGTCAAACAAGACTTGATGTTGGAATGCACCGAATTCAACATACAAATGAAAACATCGAAGATGATGATTGGTTCGTGATGATAAGCTAATCACTAATCAAGATTGTTAAAGTAAGTCAATTTGTAAATATTAGAAGGTTCGATTACCACTAACATTTTTTCAGCTCGGAAAAATACATATTCCGCAATGATACATTGTTTTATAGACTACTCAGAGTGTCCCAAGTGTGTAGACCATCCCTGAAGTTTTCTAGAGAAACATTAACAATGGATAAATACATGTTATTACCATCATATTGATTAGTTATTACACAAGAATATTCGATCTCAAATAGTAGACAAAACAAAAAAACTGTTATATAATAACGACTGTCACAGTCCATTCACGTTGTATGAATAAAACCTGTTTAGTTTGTGAGTTGCCTACGTTGCTCACCGTTTTAAACAGATTGTATGGGCGAGATTCTACTCATAGCTCGATCTGGTATGAGGCGAGATTCTAATCATAGCTCGATTCATTGCGGCCTATTTGAAATTTTCACCACTTTTTCGAGAACTAAACCAATAATTTCACGTTGTGTTAATGTCTGTAAGGTTTTTTGTATGCTGGGAGGACGTGTTGTTCCCGTTCAGGGGGAGTGCGTCACAGACTTTTCCAGTCTGAGGGAGGGGGGACAGGGGTGGCTCAAAGAGTTGTCTAACAGGAAGCGCGACGTTGGTGGACCGGCGGAGAGTATAGGAAATGGTTGGAGTTGCTTTGTTGGGGGAGGGGATGTTCTGAAATGGTCCCCTTCAGGTATTCTAAGCTGCATACACCCACTCCTTGAATACGGAAATGATACAAAAAAATAGTGGGATTTTTGTATCTGCTGCAACACCTTGTAGACACCCAAGTCCCATTACAAGAATGTTGTGTCGTACAATCATATTCTAGTACATCACATTCATTGAACGAAACACAACAAGTTTTAGTGTTTGTCGGTTTGAACCTTCGTACTGGTCACCAAACAGTCGGTAAGTAAACCATGTTTCTATTACTATTATTCAGATGTGATGAGTTCCAGGATAACTTGTATACGTGATCATTGTCGATTGAACTTCACACAATGCGATTGTCACATACTATTACTAGGCGTTTACGTAATAATGTCTAGTGTGTTGTTACATGTATATGGACATTAACATGATCAAATTGTGCACGATTTTTGCATGTTTTCATGCGGTTTAGGGGCTAAAATTTGTTGTATATATCATGGGATTTGCATTACGTCAGGGAGAGACTGGTGTACTTCCATTCTAGTTTTGATCTATATACATGTACATACACGTGCACGAATTGTATTTCGGGTGTTAAAACAATGTATAAATGATTATGAAAATGAAAACGCAAAATATGCTTGATTGCTTTAGGTTAGTTATGTATTTTTTTCTTGTTATAGCGTTTTATAAACAGCCTGCACAACTTGGAAGTCTATGAGGATACAATACAGATATAGGAGGCCTAAAGAAATTTTGTATGTCTGTTATTATTCTGCGCGTTTTGACTTTATACCATCATTAGCTAACAAAGAGCTACATTATCCTCTCTAACTTATTTTCTCTACCATCTTCCCCTGGTTATCACCCTATTCACACATTGTCCATTTCCCCAGACCATAACAGTATATGGGCCCAATCACCTCTCTTGGGGTTCTCCTTAGGCTCTTGCAACCTGACCATGTGCCCCGCTCTCTATATTCTACTCCATTCGTCCAAACCTATGACACCCCATTCACTCACGCCCATTCAGTGGCGTGGGAAGATTTTTTATTTAGCTGAGGGGGAGGCTCAACTTTAATGACGGATATAAGGAGGGGACTAAAGGAGTGGGTATATCCAACTTAATAGAAAACAAAATCGACCAACTATAGTAGTTTCCAGAAAGGTGTACAGCGGTATTGCGATCTTTGGGGGAGGTGTTGATCGACACGATTTTCAGAGTAAATTTTATGGGAGCAAGTAAATAATAGAATATCGGCGGAGCGCCACCATCGTTACACCCCGGAATTTTGAAAATAGTGCCTCGGATCACCGGAAAAAGGCCTTAGGCCTATCCGGCTCTACGAAGGGCCTTGTTCATGTCTGTTTGCAGTTTTCGAAGGGGAGAATTTAGCCGACAAACATTGACTTCAAACCCATTTTCTTAACAATCAGAATAAGTTACAAAGCTTCCACAAACTATATCCATGTCCAACTATATAAAATGGTATTTTATATGTTTTCCTGAAGCTGGGATGAGGCTAAATCTCCGTAGTCAGATGGCTGTGCCCGTGAAACTGTGTGGGCCAGACGGGCGATTTATAGATAAAAATGTAACCCTCGACTAGTGCGGGGACATCTGCATGTTCTGTCGCTTTGCGCCTCCTGCAGACACGAGGTACGTACGGGGACCGCCGGAGGCCCTATGTTTTGGGTCCAGCGACAAAGCCCTTGGAAGCCCAGCTAGTGCACTCTGGAGGATACAAATGAAATAGTATTCATTGCCAGATGTTTCTCTGAAACTAATTTCCGAAGCCTTAAAGCTATAGCTGATGAACTGGAGCACAGAAATTGCATGATCGTTTATTCAACAATAGAATCCAGAGCTTAAAGAGAGGGAGTCGCTTGTTGACCTCCTATCGTAGTTATTTCCACTTGGCCAGGTCCTGCCAGGGCTATTGCTGGAGGTATTGCGCCTCCAGCCAGGGGAACTGGGGGACCACCGAAAAGCCCTGTCGGGTTCTAAGGGCGAAGCCCTGAAGCAAAGCAAGAGTTGGTGCATTTGGGGGAACCGGATTGCGATTTCGCATTGCTAAGTGCTCGTGTCTCTGAAAAAATATCCAAATCGTTGAGACCGTTGTGCGGAAACTGTCATCAAGATGACATGAACAGATCGCAGATCTAGGGTATTCGTGGGCGGTGATCGGCTCTCCTAGTGTGCCATTAGCTTGGGCCAGCAGATACGCTATTGAGAGAAGTTGGCAGAGGGATTCACCCAGCGCCGATACTGAAAATAGTAACTTACTTCAAATGCATCTGAATAAGAAACTATTAATGATAGCAAAAATGAATAGCCTCCAAATGGTTTGAGGTCAGGATTCTGATGATATTGTAGTTGAAAGTCTTTGTTCATCGGCAGGGACCGGCGTGAAGCAGACAATTTTCAATGAAACCACAAAACTTGGTCATGGTATTTTCAAAATTTTATATTCCATTATGTATTACTTTTGCAGATAGATCGGTAGCTGTAAATTTAAAACGCAGAGACCTTGGCTAAAGTGGCATATAAAATAATCAATTCGGGGTCATGAAGTTTGCTCAGGAAACATGAAATGATTGCAATAATTAAACATGAATAACGGCAGCATCAAGCAATTAACTTTCTGATAGATGTTTGGAATCTTATATCTGAATGACTTCCTCGTTCTGAATACCATGAGACTGATACCTTGAGTCGTGTTCATAGCATTAATTTCGGGAAGCCCAAAGATGACACAGAAAAAGCGTACACTGGCTATCGGAGCAATGTGATTTATCAAAGTCTATGGAACTGCTCAACAAGGAAAATTTATAACGAAAAAGGTGTTGCTCGGATCATTCAAGGTGTACACATTTTGTTTTTTAAATATAAATACCTTATAATCAGTCTATTTTTTGGAGTTATGGCATCAAACAAATTCAAAATGGCAGACAAGTTACTAATGAAGCCACTTTCTCCACTAATTAGTCACCTTAGCGGGATGTACTACAAAGCTGGTACGTGCCAGCTCGAGTACACCCCACTGAATGAGCAAACCAGTGTCAGTGCTCCACTAATGCTTTTTTCTTTTTTTTTTAGACGTGTCTAGATTCTGCCTTAGCAGTTCCTGTACGATTCCCATAAACTATCGTGGAAACGGGTGGGTGGGAATACGCATTATTGCGTAGTTTGAAAGGCCTGTCACCCAACACTTCAGCGGGCTGTACTTGAAAAGCTGCGTACATGGGACAACTCGGTGTTTCACGCTTTCACTAATGATGACAGGTCTAGATTCTGCCTTGCAGTTTCTTTGCGAATCCCATATACAATCGCGGAGTTACGCGGGTTAAAAACGACGAGTGGAAACACGTATATTACGTAGTTGGCTAGACGGCACTATGCGCGCCCCATATTATCACGTGATGTCATGGAAAGTGTTATATCGACCAGCAAAAACAGCGGTGATCATCATCTCATTGGTCAGGAGGGTAAAGATGAGATATATTCTAGTCAGTTTGCATTAGCCTATAATTACTGTACAACTAGTTGCATAGCAACGGTGATATGGTAATCACTAAAAAAGGTATAAATCGGATGCAATTAGCCTGAAAAATTGACGAAAATGCGGGTTATATGACAAGTTGGAAAATTGGAGTAAGATGAGTTGGAGGCCATTTTTGGTTTGAGTTGCCAGATATGAAAGGACTGGACAGTTTCACATTTTCAGACTGTGATGAACATGCATTTTGCCGTTTCATATGTTTCAACTGGGAGTCCATCGCTGCTCAGAGTTCACACGGGGAATGCGATTCGTCAGGCAAATGATCACTCACTGCTTGGCGTGTGCACACGAGAATCGTTAATTTGGGTAACGGCTGTGTTTTTTACTGTGTGCGGTGGCCATGACGGCAGGTCGAATCAGTAGGGCGCCCCCGCTCGGGTCGATCAAGCGTTACACAGCAAATGAAACCAATTGCAGCGTGGGGGAAGTAACGGGGCGCATTTGCAAACTAGCATGTCAGTAGGATCACCAGTTTGGGAGGTAAGTGGCATTTTGTAAATGTCGCCGAAATAGTAGGATGGGATGACCACTATACAGCAAGGCATATCGCTTCGGCAAAAATTTCGGGCGGATAAGCCCTACATAAAATTAGTCTGGCTACACAACGGGGGATATGATCTCCAACAGTCACACTCAGAAAGTCAGACACAAGCATCGAGGTATGTGTTTCCTTTTTTTTCGTGGTGAACTATGGACCTATGGTGGCTTAGAGGGTGCTACCGCATGGAATACTAGAAAAATGGTTTTGTTTTTGTTTGTTTTCAATAAAATAGGCGTAAGTGCAGGTGTGTTTATTGCATGATTCAACTGTGTCAGAGTGGTTGCGCACAGTTGGTTGAGCGTGCGAGATCGGGGTTCGAAGTACCTGGCAGGTCATACAAAAGAATTGGAAAGGTACCTGCGCCTTCTCGCTGGGCTCAGTACAGGTGACTGAAGCGGAGGAGGGAAACACTGCTGCTCAGGCAGCGCTTTCTCCGTCGCCTGACATCCACAGCCAGGCCACATGGAATTTTTCATCATTTATGAGATTGCATGAATATTGACTTATATGCTTCTAGAAAGAATTGAGCAGCAATATTATCAAGGAACTTACATAAATTATTGCAAAGGCATAACATTGACGGTATACAAAAAAACGTGGTCCTCACCTTCCCCGCATACCCCCCCCCCCCCCCCCACCCCACCTATTACCAAAAGTCCAACTAATTATTAGTCAGAGAACGGTGGGGAAAGTTCTCTTGTGTGGTGTGTTTTAGGTAGTTCGATTAACGTCACTCGAGAAAATATAGGTGATTTATAACGTCTTTCAATTGCTAATACACATGTCATGTCCATGTAGTAGTCTCTTACGACGAGCAACATGTTGATTTGCCAGAACAACCCCAGAAGACAGAGAATATGATGTATGTATGACTATAGAAAAGGGAGCTTTAATGTTTTCCGGTTAAAGTAAATGACGGTAAAAAGTCTGCTAAAAACGAGACCACCTTCACCCAGGTAGTTCTTATCCAACTGGTGTAATTCATCATGGTGTATTTTCTATGTATCTTACATATGGTGACAGTGTTCACAGGTGGTAGTGATCACCACAACAGCGACCACCTCCCAAGACACTGTAGGCGGTACTTAATCGCATAGAAGGATTCATCTCCATCGGCAGGAATTTTACTAACCTGTATGACATTGGCAGCAAGAGTGCAATCTATACCCAGTAGGCCTTCGGGTATCAGACGGGAAGGTCAGATGGGTATCAAGGAATTGGCTTCCACAGTCTGAACGAGGTAGCTGGAGTGTATATAGATACCCTATTTTAGATCATTGGGCCTATGTGTTGGTGTTCTTCTTGTCACAAGAGTCCGCTCTAGTAGCATTCTACGATGGGCGGAATACCATGGGTAGCCTTCTACTGCAGGTCAGTAGCAGAGGCTGAGTACATTTGTGCAGTAAACCCTATCTGCTGACATGCCAGTTATCATTTTTGTGGTAATTCTTTGGTAAATAAAATGAGGATTTGTTTCAATTGAACCACTGGAGAAATCATTAGTTTACAATCGCTCTCTCTGAATATTCTCAAGCAAGAACTACCAATTTCTCCACTGCTATAACATAATGTAACCTTGCCTTGAATATTTGTTACAATTTAACCTCTGAAAACCGGCGACGGCTCTCTACGGGTGGGGGGGGGGGGGGTGGGCTTCAGCTACCAAAAGTCCCTCTACCCCCTACCCCCATCTTTGTACTGGATAGCGTGAAAAGGATAAACATTCCTAATAAGAAAATTGTTCAATGCCGTTTTTAGGCTGAGACAGTCCTTTTCCGGTGATTGAGGGTCCTCATTTTCCAAAATATTTCTTGTACGCCCGTGCCAGCGCTGGTGACACTTCACGCTAAGACTGTCACGCATAATAACTCCCCTCCGCCAGGGATATTGACTTTAAAATACGGGCCTGTTTGCACATTTTTAACCCAAAAAACCCCCAATCATTCCCACTTAAAAGAATAGCCTGTATATAGCCGGTTACCCATTTATGATACATATTTTGTGTTCAAATCCATACAAATCCAAGTGAATTTGTCCATGGGAATAATCCATATTCAAAAATTCCAAACCTCTGACCGGATCTACCATACTGCCTAAGCCCATTTTAACCCACCTGCCCCCAAAAGTAATAAATCCACAGAAAAAGACCCAAATAAAGGGAAGGTCACTATGCAGAGCAAGTGTGTAGACGGTTATTAGCTAGCATCACGGCCTTAAGCAACAATAGAGGCCCACAGAGGGGAACTGCGTGTTTAGGATTAACAGCGCAAGACCCCACAAGGTATGAACGAAGAGGGTGTTCCGCGACCGTTAAAATATGACAATTTCTATGTAGTATTGATTCCTTGATGAAGTCGGAACCAGCGAATCATGCAGTCATGCCAGTGTGTTGTGTAGTGGGTCCTGTGTGTGTGGGTGTGTTATAGCGCCACCAATTTTTTTTTAAAAACACGATAACTCAACCCCCCACCTGGATGGATGATGAAGCTAATATTCGGTATGTGTGTTCCCCATGATGAGTACATGAACCCATTGTGTTGTGGTCAGATCAGAGGTCATATGAGGTACCAGAGTCAAAGTATGAAAACCTTTGGGGTGAACCCGATAAGTCAGGAATGATCTGGTCTGATTCGGTTGAATTTTGGTGTGCAGCTTTCTTATGGGGAGTACAGGAACACTACCGTTTTTGGTATAGGTCGAGGGTGATGATTTTGGTCAAAAATAGAACCATGTTGGAAAAAGTCAATTAATTTGACCAATTGGGCTTGTGAACACGATAACTCGACCCCACCTGGATGGAGAAGCTCCTACTCGGTAGGGTGTTTTCCCCATGATAGTAACATGAACCCTATTGTTTGGGGGTCAGGTCAGAGGTCATATGAGACTCTTAAGGTCAAGTCTGAAATACCTTGTGAACACGATATTTCAAGAATGGTTGGTCTATCGGGTTCAAATTGATGTGTAGCTTCCTTATGGGGAGTTACGGAACCCCCATTGTTTGGTATAGGTCAGGGTTGATGGAATTTTGGTCAAAAAAGATAATTTGTGGAAAAGGTCAATAATTTGGCCAATTTTGGCTTGGGAACACAATAACTCGAACCCCACCGGGCATGGAATGAAGTGATATTGGTATGTGTGGTCCCCATGATGATCATGAAACCCTAGTGTTTGGGGGTCAGGTCAGAGGTATACAGATGTCATTAGCTGGTAAAATCTCCCATTGTCCTTGTGTCGGCTATAGGTGGTCAGGAAGAGTTCAAGGATATCACTAAGCCTTTTTGGCTTTCTGGTATTTTATTATTATTATTTCATCATTATTGGTCATGGGTGAAAAGTGAAAGACCCTGACGCCACAACATCCCATGCAGAAGATTAGAATAACCCAGATGCCTAAAGAATTCATCCACGATTCTTAAAATAATTAGACTGTCTTGAATGCTTGCTTAGACATAACAACAGCTTTCCACTCATCAAGACTCTCTTCGAGAAGACATATTTTCTAATATTTCCAATCTACAGCATTTGTCGAAAAGCTTGAGGCAATTACTCCTATTGGACATTGGAAAACTGAAGAAATAGTGGAGGAAGCCCTCTAACCCCAATGAACAATTTAAACGTAAATCAATCACCTTGAATTATCGCAGCCACATCGAAGTTGGACCCGGAACCGGAGACCGTGACATTTTAAATACTGCTTATTTTTCGCCCGTAGAGGTACGACATTACCTGGAGAATACTCATGTTGCTAACCAGC